>JAQQZT010000012.1:15927841-15952287 GCA_030068275.1 Clarias platycephalus
CAGGCCTTTCCACACTGAAGCAGGGTCGTTTGCAGAAAACTGGTTTTCCAGTTTTCCAGTTTTTCCAACACACCCAGGTCAGGATCAAACCCCTATCTGCTGTATGTATAATACATACTGATCAGCCATAACATTATAACTCCTGAAAGGATCATGAGCACACAAAGCTCACCCATGCCTGCTTGGACAAAAGACCAACCCATCCGTCTGCTCCCACAGAATAGACAATTCAGTACATCACATCAAATCACTGAAAACGTCAATGCTGGCCACAATAGAAAGATCAGAACATGCAGTACACACAGCCATCTGCACGTTGGGCCAAGCAGGCAAAGAGCCCAAGGACACCAACCCAGAATCCAAACACCCCAGATCACAATCCAATCGAGCACCCAAGGGATGCTCCAGACAAACAAGTCTAATCCACTGAGGCCCTACGTTTCAACCTACAGCCCGCTCCAAAGGACACTCTGCAAATGTCCCAGTGCCAGACTCCACAAAACACCACCAGAGGCCCTGCAGAGTCTTGCCCCAAGAACCAGACCCACCACAGTGGCACAAGGGTAACCCAAAACCTAGATGCTTATGCTTGTCCATTAAATCTGATGATGGTGTCTACTTCTAGCAGTGAGTTTTCTAATGACTGAATATCTGTTACATTATGTAGTGTTTTGGGATGTCTTTTTTTGGTTTCTTGGATCTTTCAGGTTCTGAGATTGGACATCATCCACGTCAATCTCCATTGCCAGCGTGATGAAGATTCCTTTTCTGGACCAATGAGATGGCCCAGTGTAAGAGCCCGGAAGTGAGCTTATTTTCAACTAACAGTGCTGAGACAAGGTTAATATGCCTAAGGGCCTAAACAAAGCAACTCGTAGAGCGCTAGTCTGTATAAAAGCACTATTAGTTAGAAGCAGGATCTACAGTGATATTCGTATTTATGTTTAGTTAGTTATCGTAGTTATTAGGCATTCTACGGCCAAGATGGTTTTGTTTCTTTTGTTAGATTAGATTGGCTTTTTGGGTTAAAGTTAGAAGGTGTTTCGACATACCACCTCCGCTCATGGCTCTCACTGTTGAGATTGTATATAATTTGTAAATATTGTTTCTTTAATTATTTAAATTTTTGGTTCCCACTGTAACTAACGAGCAATTGGGTATGATATTGTGACTTCTCCATTAAAGTTTGCTAACATTCATTTCATGTCTTGAGTTTGCTTCATTACATTTATAATAACATCCCTATTTAAAACCGGGTTCCTATTTCTCTAGACGTCAATAACGAGAGTAACAACAGAATAGGAAACTGTAACAATAACCCCATCTTGGACCCACAGTATCTAGAAGAGATCTAAGAACAGACTAGAAGGCCTGTGAAGTCTGGAACAAAAGCACAGTCGTGTGAATATTGCAGTTCAAGGACCCTAACTTTATGCAGCTTGGTGTTTTCTTGGAGCCCCCTGATGTTGAAGAGGTTAACATCTAATCTGAAGTTAACCGCCATACTGCTACGGCTACTATCCTCAGTCTCCTTACGGAGAATGTGAGTGAGGCACAGAAGAAAGATGTTAAAGAACACTGGTACTAGCCTGACTCCTAAGTGTACAGGGAAGGTGGCAGATTCTTGCCATCCTACAGTCATCCAAGCATTCATTCCATCATGAAAGTAACGGATGAAGATGTTACAGATTGTTACAAATGTCTCATAGTACTGTAGATCTCTCTTCACAGGGATGAAGATTTTAGAGAGGTTAACAAAGGCCATAAACTGGTCCTGATGTTGCTCCAGGCACTTTTATTGAAGCTTCTGGGAAGTGACAATCATGTTGACTATACTTTTATTTTTACCAAAATTGTCTGAATCACAGTGTAGCATTGACTCTGAGATGTTGACGACCAGCCTCCAAAGCATCACCTTAGCCAGGACCCCCTGTTGTTGCCATAGATTGTCATGCACACTTGGTTTTGATGCATGTCTTGATGTATATATAGATGTATAGATGTATAGATCCTCTCCCTGCTATGGCAGTTCTGCAGGTATTTGGTCAGGACCAGATAACCTGTCTCTGAGTGAATGAACAGCTGATGGAACCTCCATGAAGGTTCTGGATGAGGTTGTGAGTTGGAGGATGTTCATGCCGTACATTCATTATAGTGGGGTGTGCATCAGCATCCTGATTATGTAGGGTTTGAAAATTATCAACCAGCTTCAACAGAATGCTGTTCTAGTCCTTCAAGACTGTTATACCATTTGCTGCGTTCAGAGGGATGATGGAGTGTTTTGACTTCACTGTAAAAGTTATGCATTTTCATCTGCAAATGATTTCTCAGCCAAGGAGTGACAAAAGTCATTTATTGCACCTGTGTTTTCCAGGCGTCTACAATTTAGTTGCCACAGGTTGGACCCATTCTTTTGCGGGGGTGCACTTTATTATGGACCTTAAACATGATCATGTGGTGGTCTGTCCAACATTCTGCATCTCACATGGCATGGGTTACAAGATTTTCTCTGGTGTCATTCTCTTACTTTGATATAATCAATCAGGTGCCAGTGCTTGTAGCACTGGAATATGGTGAAAGATGGTGGTTATGTTCAGGTTGTGCTCAGTGCAGACAGTAAGTAATCTTATGCAATTAGAGTTGGCCCCACGAATGCTATTTCTACCAAGGACTCCACTCTATATCCTGTTGTTCTGTCCTACATGCGCATTGAAGTCCCCAAGCAGAAGAAACTAGGAAAGAGCCTCATACAGTAGCTTTTAAAGTTGTCTTTGGCCTTACTCACAGATGACAATGTTGGTGACTAAGCACTAAGAAGATTGGCAAAAAAATATTTCACCTGGGAGATACAAAGTACTGGGTATTTAGTCTTTCACTAACATCGACTGGTGTTTCAATGAGTCTTGGTATTTTGGAAGGCTAGACCCACACTGTGCAGATGCTGTCCACCTGGTGGTATCCTTTTCAGACGAAGGCATAGACCATCCCTTAATCTGTTAGTGAACCTTCACCTTGAAACCTTGTTTCATTCAAAGCAGAAATGTCAACATTATAGCAACTCAGCCCAGGGCTGTTCTCCTATGAGGTCTATCTACAATAAGGCATTATGCAAGTTCAGTAGAATCCTTATGTCCCATTCCACCAGCTTCAGATTGTAAGATTTCCTACTTATATTTCTTTTTTTTTTTTTTTACAGCCAAGGGGGAATGGCCAAACTGGTTCTATAAACTATCCAGGCATTTTGAGTTGAGCTGGCAATTTTTAGGCCAACATTTCCAGGCCATTCCTCAATTGAGATCAGCAGTTTAGTCTCTAAATAGGGCTGCTCAGTCACACAGAGGTCAGCTGAAATCAGCTGCCAGTCAGTCTCAGCTGTAAGTGACAATATTTTCCCATGCTGCTGACATGAAGGGTCTTACCAGGAGCTTCCGGTCTATTCACTGCCAGAATTCAGGCAAATATGGGACCAGGAAATTTTAACATGACCAGTGGTGGACACCTGGGCAAGGTTTGGAAGGGTTTTAGAGCGCCAGAGGGGTGCACCATCCCCATTAGCACTATCTTCACCATATAAAGGAATGCCTGGTGGTATGGGTTGTCAGGCAGTTTTGTCAGGGGGTCATGTCCATATGGTCGTGGGTCTGCATACCCTGTCTCCAGGGCCAACTGCTGCTTGTAGATCACCTGTAGTTTAGCCTGGGACTGCAGATGAAAATGCTTGCACACTCTATGTGAGCATTAAACTCCTGAATCATGTTATGTGCACTGCCCAGCCAAAAAAAAAGCCCACGTTTAGATTTAAATAAACAACTATTTAAGTGACTTTGATTATATAATTACTACAGTGATTAAAATTTTTTATTTGCAAAGATTTTTTAACCTTACCTGATGCAGAAAGTACTTTCTTATTTCTTAAACACTTATGTCAGGAGATGCATCCCTTGCAAAAATGAAAAGGTGTTACAGTGTTTAACAGTCAGCTTATTGTAATGCATCAAACAAAGAAAACAGCTCAGTAGGTTGCTAAAATTACTGAAATTGGGTTAAGAACTATGTAGGAAGGACAGTGCTGAACTGTCAACTTCATGGAAGAAATGTGGTACAAAAAAATGTGTAACTGGAAATCACAGAAATCACAGAGTTAATAATGAAAGTAAGAGCATTTTCACACACAGTGCAAGAAGAACTTACAGATAATTGTTTTTCATTACAGATGGCATGGCCATATTCCAGGACAACAATGTCAAGATTCATCAGCCTCAAACTGTGAATGAGTGATTCTGGAAGCATGGAATAATTTTTACACATGAATTAGTCACTATTTAAAGTTTATGGGGCTTGCTGTAGAACGCTTTATAAAATGGTTTGAATCTTCTGTCATCGGTATAAGACCTCGGTCAAAACAAGATGCAACTTTGGACATTCAAGATAGAATTATCTAAATTACCTATCCCATATCCATGGGCCAAACCCCTTGATGATAGCAGACACGAACAAAGCTATTGCTCTTCCTACCCTAGACAGGTTCATCAAAAAGTAGATACTGAGAACAAACGTTCAATGTTTACAAAATGAGTGGCAGATTCTAACCATTTCACGTTTTACAGTCTCTTTCTTTTTATATGCTATGATGTGTACGGTATTATATTGTGATGAGAAGGGTCCTATGTCTATAAAACAACACCTTCATTGTGCTTCCTGACACCATATGTGGTAACACAATTTCTATAGGCTGTATCCAGACAAATATACAGCATATTCAAACACATCTTGTGTCTGCTAGAATCCTTTTGTTTAACTGGAAAATGCAAATGGATCTTCTGTCCTCCTGAACTGTGTGAGCGTTTGTCCGTCTGCTCCGGATCTCTCTATGACTGACATGTCAATGACTGATTCTTTTAATGTGCACAGTATGTAACAGAGGGCACCTGGTCAAAAAATTTTTATATGCACTCTGTGCTGATAATAAACAACCACATCATCTGTGTGAGCGTTTGTCCACCTGCCCAGGGTTCTGGATCAACTGGTGTATTGAGGTGCGGCGGACAAAACAATCAGTTATTCTTTTTCTTTTAATTTATCTTAAAACTTAACAATTCAGGCACTCTTCTTCTTAAACCTAACAACATGAGAAATAATTCACTCACTTACTCATTTTTCATCTACTGTATACTGCTATATCCTGTACAGTATATACTGTAGGGTCGTGGGGAGCTTGGAGCCTATCCCAGGAGTCTCAGGGGACATTTATATTAGAGCATTTGGCAGAGGCCCTTGTCCAGAGTGACTTTTTATCTATTTTTTTTTTTTAACCTAAGCAGTTGAGGGTTACAGTATATGCCTTGCTCAAGGGCCCAACAGTGGCAACTTGGGGTTTGAACCCATAACCTTCTGATCAGTAGTCCAACACCTTAACCACTGAGCTACCCCTGCGCATGAAACAGGGTACATGGATACCTGGATGACGTGCCATCGCAGAGCACACACACTCACATGTTTATTCACATACTATGGGCAATTTGGGAATACCTTGTTGTTGGTCTTTCGGCTGCTCCCGACAAGGGGTCGCCACAGCGGAATATCCAGTCCGCATATATATATATATATATATATATATATATATATATATACTCCTTAGACAAGACTTAATAAAGAAAACACTATACATCTAATAATCATTTATAATAATGTCTGTTTATAATGTGGACTCTTTTGCAATAGCTGGGGAAACACTACCTCACCTAAACTTGAAGTGTTGCTGTCTTTGTAGGACAGAAAACCTACCAACGATAGGGCCAGGATTGATGCCACACTCCATCAGCTGATCCCTTAATTTGCTACCAGTCAGACCTGCAATATCCAGCTCCTCTTTCTGAGTCTTATCCGTCTTTTTTGTAGCTTTCCACAGGTCGATCATAAACTTGATTAACAAATTAAAACATTTGTTAATATTATTTATTATTATTATTAGTTTTGTACCCACATTCACTTTTCCTGATTGACTTCTGTTAGAGATGACCGGTGTAATGTATTTACCACTGGAGACAGCCTCGGTTGTGGAGTGTCTCTTGTTGAGTGCGGTCAGGTGTTTGAGGTACAGCTGGACATATGCATCTTTCCTGTGCTAATCTGCATGTTTTTGGACTGTGGGAGAAAACCGGAGCATGTGGAGGAAACCCACCAAACACAGGGAGAACATGCAAACTCCATGCATACAGACCTGAGGCAGGATACGGACACTGAACTGAGAAGTAATTCATTTTTTAAAATAAAATTATTTTAATAAACCCTGTTAGCTGGATATATTCACACTAAAACTACAAATAATATATTTTACAATAGATATATATATTTTTTATTATTTTATATATTAAATATATTTAATATTATCTTAAAGTGCAGTAACAGCACTTATTTTGTCTACATACTTATTTAGATATTGATTTGATACAAAAATCGAAAAAAATAAATTAATTGTGGTATCTGGATTTAATTTTTAATAAATGATCTGTAGCTTGGCATAGCTATTTCAGTCTACAAAGATGCTTGATGTGCTGAGCGTATGACAAATGAAAAGAGTGGTAGTGCTCCGGTCAATGCTAAGCCCTGAAGGAGCAGCAGCAGCAGCAGCCTGTGTCTCTGAGCACGGTGAAGGCCGCCATCTTGAGGAACTTGAGGTTTTCTTTCACACTGACAGCCCTGGGCGAATAAGTAAACCAAGCTATACGTTGACGGTTTCGAAAAAGGGGTGTAACAAAAAGACTTTGAACATTTACATAACATGTAGTCTGCTGTGCTTGTGTCTCTTTACAAGTCGTACACACACAATCTAAACGAGTGAAACACTACAGCGTGTTACGGAAGGTTGCTCGCGCGCCCCCGCAGCTTCACCGAGTCCATTATCGCGCTCTTTGGTGCAGCAGTTGGTCGTCGTTTGCTTTGCACCAATCCCCGATCACCTTACTACAAGAAACCAGCCAATAGGCGCTGGTTGTATTTCACAGTGCCGTATAGAGGCGCGCACGGGCCATCGGGATACAGCAAAGCAGTAAAAGAGGTAGTTATTTGTTCTTTCTTGTATATGTATATACCAAGCGAAGCCTCGTAACATAACTGCGTATTATTATTTTTTATTTCATACAGATGATGGGAGGCGGTAAGAAGCCACGTTTAGGGAATAAAGAGTAATATTAAGTATTTTGCCGCGTAAATCTTTTGAACCTGTTCAAATCTGCAGCCGGTTTGACGTTTGTCATCAACAACGGCGCAAGTTAATTAACTCTTCAGGAGGTGTATTCTGTGGCTCGCTAATGCGCTGCACTCACTCTAAACTCAGCTGGCTTTTTTTCTTTTTCTTTTTTAATTAGATACGCTTTTGGGCTGGAGACAAGCCGGTAAAGCATGGCGGAATTTCTTGAAGACCCGTCCGTTCTCACAAAGGACAAGCTTAAGAGCGAACTGCTCGCGAACGACGTTGCTCTTCCCAGCGGCGAGCACAGGAAGGATGTGTACGTCCAGCTGTACCTCAAACACCTGACCGCGCTCAACAAGAAACACTCCGCAACCGACACCTTCTCCAGTGACGAGGAAATTACACCGATCATCTCTAACAGGAGTCGATCGGGAAAAGTAAGTGTGTTTAATGAAATTTTTTTTTTTTTTTTTAAATCAGCAAAATGTTTTCATTCGTTAATCGGGCTTATGATCGATCTGTAGAAAGCCACAAAGAAGACGGATAAGACTCGGAAAGAGGAGCTGGATGTTTCAAGTCTGACCGACAGTGAATTAAGGGATCATCTGATGAAGTATGGCATCAATCCTGGTCCTATCGGTGGTAGGTTTTCTGTCCTCCAGCAATATTTCAAGTTTAGGTGAGGAAGTGATTCCCCAGATAAATAATCCATATTATAAACAGAACATGCATTATTATATGTATTGTATTTCCTTGTCTAAGGGTTATAAGCTTCAAACTGTCTGAAAGATTAAAACGGTTTCAATAATTTGATCGTCTCAATAATCAAATAAGTAATAACTACAGGGGGAAAAACATCTATTTAGTAATTTCCCATTTTTTCCATTTTCTATGTATCTATAAGGCGCCACTGTGGCTCAGTGGTTAGCACTGACGCCTTGCATCTCCAGGGTCCTGGTTCGATATCTGCCTCATATCTATCTGTTTGCATGTTCTCCCAGTGCATGCTGGGTTTCCTCCCACATTCCAAAGTTAATTGGCGTTTAGATTAATTAAGATTACCCGTAATGTGTGAATGAATGAATGTGTGTGATCTGCGATGGATTGGCTCAATATAATAGCATACCAATTATACCAAGATCACTTTGGTGTGACAAAAACTAACAGAATTACAGGATCAAGATTGTCACTTATTAAGACCAGATTCAATGAGAAGTGATTTTTTTGTATTATTTTTTTGTTGTTAACAAGTAAGTTGTCAGTGCATTCAAAAAATCACAGATACATAAAGAGATCGATAGATAGATAGACAGACATGTTAGTGAGTAAGGATATGGAAAATGAAATAATGTCAAGTGTAAACCACAATAAAGAAACACCCATAAAGACCCTGATAGAGAAAATAACTAGGGTAAAACTACCATAGAGAGAAACCAAAAACACCACATTCAGAATAACCTACTTGATTGTTGGTAATATGCCCTTTATTACTATATATCAAAAGAATTAAATGAACCCACATTAAATATCTTGTATTTAAAAATGGTTTAATCATTCTGGCATAAGTGTGTACAGATTGTTTTTCACCTGTACCTAAATGATTCCCTTTAAATGCTTTAAATTAGCCAAATGACAAGCAGGAGTTATCATCTGAGTGTACTTTTGTTTTTCTTTGTTTTTCTCTCTTCTTATGCATCAGCCACAACTCGCAGACTTTACGAGAGGAGACTTCAAAATCTGTTGGATAAGTTACCTTTAGAGACCACGCCACCTGAACCTGAGACTGCAGTTCCAGAGACGGTTCCTGTGAAGGCAGATGGCAGTCAGAATGGCAACACGCACACCACGCAGGACGAGTACAGCGACAAGGAAGAAGGTAGTAATTTCCTTGGCTGTTATATATGTTGTTTAAAAAATAAAATCACTTTTGCGAGGTTCCTCTTAATTCTTAATGATTTCAGTTGCAGAGTAACAGCTTTTTCAAAACTTAGCAGAAAATCACCGTGATTGTTGGTTAGCCTCCTCCCGTAATAAAAACTGGAAATGCAAGTTTTTAAACAATGAAATCTATAGATCTGGCCAGAAACCAGTTTCTTCTCACACTATTGTACAAATTAATCCTAAACAAATATGTAAAGACTCTGTAAATATGTAAAGATCTGCCGACTACAGTTTTGTATTTTCTGGTGTTTTTGATTGCAGAGTTTGAACCAGTACCAGAGCCAGTTCCTGTAGCACCAAAACCCGTAAG
This sequence comes from Clarias platycephalus, assembly GCA_030068275.1. NCBI lineage: Eukaryota > Metazoa > Chordata > Actinopteri > Siluriformes > Clariidae > Clarias > Clarias platycephalus. Next base: position 15,937,285 of record JAQQZT010000012.1, read on the forward strand.
GAGCCGAGGAAAAACACCAGTGATCACCAGGACAAGCAGCCGACACAGTAGCAAGGTAAAGTGTGGAGCAATATTAGTAAATAATCAAGTGCACAGTACCAGTAGTACCACAATGCTTCTAGAGCTACATAAACCAGTAGAGGTTTCAAACCTCATCTCTAACATGATAAGAGAGATTTATAAAGAGTTATTATTTATTGTTGAGTAAGGTGTTTCTACAGAACCAAGTGGACATTACTCAGGTATGTAGGCAATTCTTAGTTAGGTGTTCTTACACAGGAATACATGTATTGTTGCAAAAGATAGTGACTGATTGTGCTCAAAACTGCACAAGCACAAAGTTAAAATGAAAGCATGAATGGTGTGTGAGTAATCAATAATCCATGCAGGTGTTTTATGCAAGTTCTATCTTTAACCTTAAAATGGATAATTATGCATTATAAAACATTGGCTAAACAGTGGAACAGAGTGACATAACATTTTTGCATACTTTGTAAGCATAACATTGCAGAAATAAACTTTGTCTAATCAAAATGCAATAATTTGAAAATAAATTTGACTGTAAGACAGCCACCTCACTATATATCTATAAAATATAATATATATATATACAGTGTGTGTGTATATATATATATTTTTATTTATTTATTTATTTTTTTTTTATTGTAAGCTTTTTCTTTTAGACATCAATCTGTAGTAACCTCTTAAATGATTGATTATCATTTAGTATGAGCCCACAATGCCAATGACTGAACTGACTATACAATTTGTTACTTTTTAGCAGATAGAGACAACAGCAGCTGACGAGCTGTCATTTTCTGTGGACAGAGGTGATGTTTTAAAAGACATATTCCCTAATGAACCTGCCACACCCACAGGCATCACGTGAGTATAAAAAGTCCCTAGGACCGAACACATCCATGTTTACATTTTGGTTAAGGTCATCTGATTTATCCAATGTAAATAATATGGTTTCTGAAGTACACACATTTAGAGGTTCAAATAAAAAAATTATGCAATATAACAGTAATCCAATTGAATCATTAGTGGCCATGAATTTAGCTGTACTAGATTGATATATTCAATTAAATATTTAGTTTTACATCATGTGCAAAATAACTAAGGCTATCACAATATCACTGTGTTTATGGGTTTCTTTAGTGTTATGGCTACTTTGTATAAAGTTTTTTGAGTAAAACGTTTACCCTCACACTTTGTGCTACTTGTGTACAGTGCTACCTGTCGGCGGCCTATCCATGGTGCAGCTGGGCGTCCAGCAAGGCCGCTTGACCTCTGGCCAGAGGAATCTATCTTGCACCAGCGTGTGTTCACAACCACCAAATCATCACTCGCACAAAGCCACAGCACTCCGTCATACACTCAATCATTCTCTCCGCTGTCTGAGCTGCGTCCACGCCGTCGTTCCTTCTCCATCTGGCTCAAACTGCTGGTTTTCCTCCTGCTGGTTGCCTCACTTTACTATCTGTTTCAGAATGTGAGCAATGAGCAGATCGACTCCTGCATTGTCTTCTTACAGGACAAGCTGGTCACGCCTCTCCAAACTGCGATTGGTGTACCTGGCAAGGAAGAGAATTCTGGGAGCAAGTGAATGCATCTTCTCTCAGTGGGCACATGACCTGTCTTTATTCTTAGACTTAAGCCACATCCCCATCTGACGGATTGGAGGATTAACATATTGGCAGGGTTTGTGATTATAATTATTGCAGTCAAATTTTTCAGTCATGTCCAATTATGTTTTAATTAGTCTTCGAACTGTGTGAACTGTGTTTTTGTTGTTGTTGTTTTTTCCTTTTTGTAGCTGTTCATCAGGACAGGATGAAATAGTGTTCCTTTTGTTTTGTAGACTTGAATCATGATGAAACAATTCCCACAATGTTTGCATGTAGTGCTTCTAGACACACTCCATTACAGAACAGATTTGTTTCAGATATCCTCAAAATGCTTTCTAAAGGGCATTAGTATGTGTTAATCACAGGAGCTCTTCAGAATGCCAGTTTAAAATGTTGGAGCATGTTAAAAAGTACTATTTTTGTGTGCAGTGGATTTTTAGAAAAGATTACTGTATGTACATACATTTTTTGCTGTGCTGAATAACTTTTATGTCATCAGGATAGCAAAGATATCTTCTTTGGTGATTGTCTCTTTGTTTCTGTCTCTTTGTGTAGTAGCATGGAAATGTGCCCAAACTACTAGACTACCTGGTCAGTTATGCAGAATTGCTTTTAGTTCCACTTGTGCTGGTTTTTCATCAGACCCAGTTTCACAATAACACACTCTCTGCTGTCCTCTCAGGCTGTAGATGTGATTTTTTTTTATTTTTTATTCATTGATATGACTGATTTTGTATTAGGTGACAACCTATAAGGTATGTTGTCTATATGTATTGTGATGGTGTTCTTGTCTAATTCGTCAAACCTGTCCAAGTCGTCATAACGCAAAATTGAACCACCCTGCCTGCTTTTTTCCCTCCTCGGCAAACATTGTTTCTTATCTAGATGGAATATTTTCTCTACTGCAGTCGGAAAGTAAAAAACCTGAAGGTCACATCTGCATCTGTTTGACAAGCGTGAAATAGTGTAGAATCTTTTAGTTAAAATAAATACATTAACAGTGAACTTTTGTTCTAATTATTGCAAATGGTTTTGTATTTTATTACTTGGATTTTAAAATGTTTTTGCTTTTTAACTGCAATATTTTTCTAAAGTTTTTTTTTAATGCCTTTTTAAAGACAAGCAAACAGTTCAGTGGAATGGTAGGTGCTAGTGAATTGCAGCAAACATTTAAGTTTAAGCCTGCTGCCTAAAGGCAGAAAGTGTTTTTTTTTTTTTTTTTTTAAATGAAAATAAATTTTGCACAGGCAGCTAATAGAATTTAATGCTTAACTGGACTGTTTCATTCTGGATGAACTGATTGTCTGTCATTTGTTAAATACAGGAATTGTGTGAAATAAAAAATATATGAAAGACAATTTTTTGTTCATTGCATTTGGTTTAACAGTTTTTTCTTTTGGAATGACAATAAGGTCCAGCTTAGGAATGTAAACCTTTGACTTCTGAGCTGTGTATAGGGGAAAGAATGCCAGAAATGTGAGAATACGTTGTCATTGAGTTTAGTTCGACCTTCATGTAAAAGATGTCTAATCTTATATAGGTGCGTACAAGATGTGTATTGTGAACTGTCATGTTGGACCACGTTTCCGTTCTGCTGATTTTAGTTCATATACAATTTAAAAAGAGTGCATGTATTGCATTGTTTCGATACGGTATATAAAATAATATTCTAATAAGGGTCCGCCTGTGGTCGAATCTGATTGGTCAAGACGACAGATGACGTGGCACTTCCGCTGCCCTACGGCCGGTTAGAAGGCGCCGGTGCGGTACTCGAGTTCTCTAGGAGCAGCCGGTAGAGGAGGACGGAGGCGCCATTTTGTGACATTTAAATTGATGTAAGTACGTTTTAAGCCTTAATATCGGCTTGTTGCGTGATGCTTTATTTATGTTTTCGTAGATTATTTCCATTATTGCGTTTTAACTGTTGTCCTTAAAATGAATGGTTGGTTCCGGAGGCCCTGTATTCTGAGTGACCTGCCTCACAGGCTAATGCCGAAGCTAAGCTAACTCGACACTGTGTGTCATTGACAAAGTGTAATGTGTAACATGACCAAACTAACGGAGTAGCTCTTCATTTCTATTGTTTACTCCGTTCCATTCGGTCATTTTTCTTTTGCTTGGCTAATGGTTTTATTTGTGCTTTTGCTTTTTAGCTACCAGCGACATGTACCCCAGCACGCTGCTCCACCTGGCCCGGGCGAATCCCTTCAGCGCCCCGCTGTTCACGCTGCAGAAGACGGAGGAGCCCTCGCGGCCAGCCGCCGGTGGACAGACCCGCAGACTGGCAGCAGCTTCAGTGGCTGGTGGGTTGTCGGTTATAAAGATGGCGAGATTTATTATATATCAATCATGCAGTGATTTAATCATTCTTCCCGCTGCTAATCAATATCTTCTAGCATAGCCGCCTTTAGCATTTCATTGTCAGCGGTGTGAAGTTAATGACTGCAATTAGTCAATTATAATGACCCGTTATTCACCAGTGCTGCTCTTTCTACTATTTTTGTTTTCAATCGTTGAATTATTGCTTCAGTGGATGTCCATGGCACTGCAGGTCGCGAATAAAAGGTCAGAATATTAGCCAGCTAATGCTAAAAGGCTAATTAGCCCGAGTAGATAGTATTGCTCAATCATCTATATTTTTCCATCTGCCTCCCTTTAATAGCGTGCGCACGACGCGTTTATAGATTCGTTGGAGTTTAATAGTTTTTGACTCCATTTTTGTCTCTAAGATTTCAGGCCTATTGGGAATTTTTATGAAGGACATGGAAGGACATCGATGGGCCATACTTGTGTAATAAAGATCTGGGGGAAAGTTCATTTTTCTCACTTACTCGTTTACGGGTAGCTTTTAATCTGATATGCAAAGGCAGTAAATCTGGAATATGATTTAATAGCGCTAGAGAAATCGCGTGCTCAGTATCGCGACCTGGGTCACATGACCGGCGCTTGTATTAGACGTATGAATAGCGCGCGACTCCTTTCCCACCCACCTCTTAAACATCCTCTGTACGGCACACGGGCGAGCAAAAAGTAAAATGTGGCGTGATTAAAAACGATTATATATGCTGATCTGTTGAGGAAAAACAAACACTAATCGTGATGATGGAAACATTTTGGTGTTGTGTAAACACTTACCTATGCCCTTTTTAAAATCTCGGATTGAATGATTGCAGCAATGTGTAGTATTATGTATTTGTCATGTTGAAGTCTGTTTTTATTTATTTTATTTATTTATTTTATTTTTACCTATGTCTAAATGTATATAAATGTGTATGATGTAGATTTAATGAAAGTTAATCATAATGCCTGACAGAATTTAAAATCTGCATTAACAATGATTGAAGAGTCAGGAATTTTCAAGGGCACAGAATTTGCTTTGATTGTGTAATGCCCTTCCTGTGACCTGTCCATCAGTGGAGGTTATGTAAAACACTTGTTATCCATTTGGGCAGTTCAGGTCATCAGACATTTTTAACACTTAATTAAAACCGTTCGTCAAAAATGTCAGTTTATGAACTAAAAATTGACCTTTAGTGTATCGCTATTTTACTAACTTCCGTCAAGGCATTGTGTAAAGTGTCCAGTGATACTAATGTCTTGCTTCTCTTCAGAGGGAGACAGCTGTGAGTTTGGCTCACAGAAGTATTTCATCCTGTGTGGCTTCGGTGGGATTCTGAGTTGTGGCACCACGCACACAGCGGTGGTGCCCCTCGACTTGGTTAAATGCAGAATACAGGTCTGTTTGGGTTTGATCGCCGGAGTCATGTGGAGTGTGTGACCTCGGCACTTACCCAGCATGTTACATTTCGTGTTGTGATGCATGAGCATGTGTGTGTTGTGTTCCTCATATAACAGACTCGGGCAACAGCTGTGAGTTTGGTTCAACAAAATACTACGCTCTCTGCGGCTTTGGTGGCATCTTGAGCTGCGGTATCACACACACAGCTGTAGTGCCCCTTGACTTGGTCAAATGTCGCCTTCAGGTCTGTATTACTTTGAAACGCAAAAGTTTCGATTTAGATGGTGGGTATCCATTTTAAGCAGGCATGAACAGGAGAGCTTTATATAAGCATATTTTATTTATGTAAAAATGTGATGTTCAGAACTATTCACACGGACCATTTTGGAAAGCTTTGTACATTTACCTTAAAGGTCGAATTCTCTTCATGCCTTCTTAAAATTTGATTACTAATCGACACCAATTGAACAAAAAAAAAAAAAAACACTAACCAGTTTTTCCCCCTATTATTGTGAAATGCATGTAAATCACATTTTCAACACGGACATGGTTTGCATTCATCGTACCCCACGAGTCCACAGAATGAATGTAACAGTTTGTTTCTGTATGTGCACAATGAGCTGCTAAACTAAATGAATGCTGTGTTTAGGTGGACCCTGCGAAGTACCGGAGCATCTTTAATGGATTCTCAGTCACAATCAGAGAAGACGGTGTGCGGGGGCTCGCTAAAGGATGGGCACCCACCTTCATCGGATACTCCATGCAGGGTCTCTGCAAGTTTGGTTTCTATGAGGTGTTCAAGATCTTCTACGGGGACATGCTTGGAGAGGTGGGTTCCCCTTATGGCGTGAACTAATCTCAATACAAACTATGCAGCCAGATGGCAGTTTGAGCATCACTACTAGGGAAAGTATTCATGTATGTCAGATATTATGGCCCCTTTACATGTTTGTCTGTATGTTATTTATTTATTCTTTTTAATTTCTCGTCTGGTTGGTTATTTCTGTACATAAGCATTGATCACTGGTTACCATGAATCCTTTATCATATTTGCAGTACAGACAGGCTAATTCTGTGGTGTTTATTTATTGGTACGATGAAGCACAGTGTTCAGAGTATTACTTCAAAGTTTTAATAACCGTGTTCTGCTCAAACAGGAAAATGCATACATGTGGAGAACCTCTCTGTACCTCGCAGCCTCTGCCAGTGCAGAGTTCTTTGCTGATATAGCTCTGGCCCCTATGGAGGCGTGTAAAGTGCGCATCCAGACCCAGCCTGGCTATGCCAACACCCTGAGGGAGTGTGCCCCCAAGATGTACGCTGAGGAGGGTCTCTGGGCGTGAGTACACGTTTTATTTTCCAAAGACTTTTTGGTTTATTAGATTGGCATGCAAAAAAACTTAAAGACCTGGATACAAGGGTAAAATCACTTCACACGTTCCTTAGATCCACTTCTGGGGAGTTCTTCACCTTTGGTGCTGCTGCTCTTCTGAGTGTGTCAGCTCCAGGGTGGAGGCTCCCAGCAGCTTTTCTGGCTGTACAGTTGGAGGTGCTTGAGTCATTGGCGTGTGAGAGCAGTCTACCTGCCCCTTCAGCCCAGCTGCTGCCCTGGCTCCCATAGTGGACCTTCCCCAGGGTAGACAAGCTGGAGGGCGGACATGTACCTTCTCCCCCCCCCCCCCCCTTCCAACAAGCAATCATGTTCCAAAAAGTGGGTTAAATGACTGAAATGGAGCCAAATCCTAATCAGAAAACTGGTTGTTTTGTAAATCCAAAGTCATACTTCCTTATTCAGGCAACTTGATGGCAAAGTTACTTATGAATACGTCAGTTTGTTTGTATGGATATAACTAGTAGCCATCACTGATTATTTAGCTGGACCAAGTCATTTTCCTTGCATTACACAGTAGCACTGGATCCATAGTTTCTGCTCTAGGTGTGAGCAAGAAAAATTTTAAAGGCTGCATTTATTTTATTTTTTTAAAATTAATGTTAATTTTCTAGGTTCTACAAGGGTGTTGTTCCCCTGTGGATGAGGCAGATCCCCTACACCATGATGAAGTTTGCCTGCTTTGAGCGCACAGTTGAGATGCTCTACAAGTATGTGGTGCCCAAACCCCGCAGCGAGTGCAGCAAGTCTGAGCAGCTGGTGGTCACCTTTGTGGCTGGTTACATTGGTAAGCTTGGTTGATCAGACGTGTTGATCCACTACACAGTATTGCTTTAAAAATAAGTAAATAAATGAGCTTAAGCGTTCACTTGTGCCACATTTTGCATTAATATAGGGCAGATGTAAGGATGCATTTGAATATTCACTGCTGTGGTTTTTACCCTTCCTGTATAGCTGGTATTTTCTGTGCCATCGTGTCCCACCCTGCTGACTCTGTGGTGTCGGTGCTGAACAAGGAAAAGGGAAGCACAGCAGCTCAAGTGCTGAAGAGACTTGGGCCCATGGGTGAGTGCTTTTGTACAGTGTATTATATAAATGTATATCTGGCTGGGTTACAATAGTTACAATTGTTTGGCTTTGCAAATTATACAGTAAAGTCTCTTGCTTAAAAGACTTACTTTTTGTTTAATGTAGTATGGGGGTTGTTTTACTTGGACCACATGCTCCTTAGATCCACCTCTGGGGAGTCCTTTAGCTCTGAGCGTCACAGCTCCAGGGTGGAGGCTCCCAGCAGCTTTACCGGCTGTACAGTTGGAGGTGCTTGAGTCATTGGCATGTGAGAGCAGTCTACCTGCCACTTTAGCCCAGTATCTGCCCTGGCTCCCATAGTGGACATTCCCCAGGGTAGACAAGCTGGAGGGCGGACAACAACCTCGGGGTTACTGTGGAATGAGTAAACTGTTGCTTGTTTCTTCTGACATGGATTTTTTTTTTTTTTTTTCCCCCAGGTGTCTGGAAGGGTCTGGTTGCCCGTATCATCATGATCGGTACCCTGACCGCCCTGCAGTGGTTCATTTATGACTCTGTGAAGGTGTACTTCCGTCTGCCCCGTCCTCCTCCCCCCGAGATGCCTGAATCACTGAAGAAGAAGTTGGGTCTCACAGATTAGAGAACTGCTTATTGCCCTGTCCGTCATGTTTTCTATATTTAAGCTCCCACAGCTATACTGTTCCTCCCAGGCTGCTGCTCGTCAGTCATCAGGACACTGAGAGGGATTTCCTCCACGTGTAGAGATTTCATTTAGACTATGACATGAGTGAATTCCATCTGGTTTTAAACTGTTAATAGTATGATTTAAAAAAACAAAAACAAAAAAAAAAACTTCGAAACTTAAGGATGCAATACTGTCTCTTATTCTGTTCAAAGGTTATATTGAACATACTCTACTGAACTACAGGAATAACTGATAGCCAGTCTTTGTCCCAGAAGTATTTCATTTCACACAGAGTACAGCAATGCATTATTAGGATAATCATCAACTAAAAGGGGTGAAATAAAGAATGTCCACTATTATATTGTCTTGAATTGTTTTTATGCTTTGGCACTGGGTGTATTTTTACTGCTAAAATGTCCAGTGTTATGCGTGAACAGTCTTTGTGAGAGCCAGGAACTGAGGGAGGTGGGCACAAATCCGTTCTACTTGGTTTAGAAATGTCCTATTTAGTCTTTGGGTCCTGGCAGGTACAATTTCCTCCAGCTCAAGATGTTGGTTTTATATTCATGAATATGCATTTAGGGTGTCTGAGTTGGACAGCACCACATGTAAATAATATTCAAAACCTGACCTGATTTGCTTGGTCCTGCTAAATCAGCCTCCCATGTAAATCAAGATGCTTTAATTTTGATATAAAACAAGAATAGAAAATATTACTACGCGAATAGTCTCTTGGTTGGTGTGTTTTAAAAACTTTAGCATATTGCATTTAGTTGTTTCCACACCTATTCAATAAGCAGGTTAGAAACTTTCTCCAAAGCAGAGGTTTTTGGATATTAAATATATTAACCATCTCAGTGCAGATTTACTTTATAAACTATTTTAGGTGTATATTTTGCCTAATTATTAAAGCCATTTTATTTACTTTAGTCCATTTACATTATTTATAGCCATAATTTTGGGTTCTGATCTAAACTACAGTAACATGAGAATATTGCACATCTATTGAGGTCAAAGGATATGATATGCATTATACGTTACAAATTTAAATAATTTTCATCTAATACCCTCTTAAACAAGGTGCCCCAATTTTCTGATGAATGTTTCTTTTTTTAATTGTGTCCTAAATTTATGAAGACATGATTTAATGCAATTATACAAGTTATTGTATGCATATCGAGATGCATATCGGTAGAAGGATGCTGAGGTTGGAACTTCCAGGCAAAGGGTCTAGAGGAAGACCAATGTGGAGATTTATGGACGCAGTGAGAGGGGACATGAAGTTAGTTGATGAGAGAGAAGAGGATGTAGAGGATAGGGTGAGATGGAGGCAGATGATTCGCTGTGGCGACCCCTGAAAGGGAACAGCCGAAAGTCGAAGAAGAAGGATGAGATGCATTCCACTAGTTGTGATAATGGACCGTAAAAGCACTGGGTTCTTTACATATATGCATCACTCCACATCCCATGTGTGCTACTAACCATTAATTAAACTAACTTTCAGGACGCTACTCAGTGCTGAGCAGAAGACAGCTGCCTGCCAAAACTCGCAAGCTAGTGACTGAATGAAGGATTTTCAGTAAGAAAACACATCTCGGACAGCTTGTCTCCTTAAAAATTGCTTCTAAGTCATTCTGAATTTCCTCTGTGTTGTTTGGTTTACACAAGGCTGGCCACTACTTGGTATATGGAACAAGTGATTGTACACCCCAGCACACTAGCTTCCAATTTAAAGCTTTTTGGGATTTAAACCTGGTTGATGGAGCTGATATTCTACAGCGGAATAAGTGTAAATATAAAGATAAATTGGGGAGAATTACAGGACTGTCCATCACCTATATGGTTTATCCACCTCATATTAAAAGTATTTTTACCCCTGTTAATTACACTAACTCAGTCACCAGCTCTGCCAGTCATAGTTAGTTAGTTCTGCCACTTGGAAAATATATTAAATGAGGATAGTAGGATAATAGTAAATTATATTTGTGGGACTGTTTAAAAAAAAAAAAGTAATATCATACTTAAGGTCGTGCTGTTATGCTGAATATCAGCACGGCTGTGATGATATTCAGCATAACAGCACTCCCTGTCGTGTGATATTGCTTCAAAAATAATGTAATAGCTAAATTACAACTGGATTTTCGTAAGACCGAGTGGTTACCTTAAATAATCAGAGCAGGTTTCACTGGAAGAATGTGTCATGGGATTACAGTAACACCATTAACTGCCTGCAGACAAGGCTCAGTTTTTTTTTTTTTGGTATACACTCATCACAGGAAGAGGCGTGGAGTCAGTGAGACTTGTCCCTCCCCTCCTCTGCCCTCCGCTCCGCTCCTCTCCTCTCACTGTGTCCCTGCAGCTGCTTTGAGGAAGTGTTGCACAGCGACGCCACAGCCGAAACACTGCAGTCACCTGCTCTCCTCTCAGCTGCTCTGCCATGTTGATTTCATGGTGGTATTTGTACCTGGGAACTCAGAGCATCTACAGGCAAGGCAAGTGTTCTGGGGATGTTTGTGCTGAGCTGCAATGCGGACAAGTGGGCAGATTTTCTGTCCTGAGAGATGAGTGGATTTGTGTGTCTGTCTTCCATTGTGTGGGTGTGTCATAGATGTGACCTTGATATAAGGAGACCTGGTACAGATACCAAATGAGAATTTCCAGATGAAAATGACCTTGCGTGTTAAAAACAATATAAATACTACACTGTACGCTATGTCTCCATGAAAGTCTGGTGATTTTATTAAAATATGTTTTAAGTTGATAAACCTTTCCCTGTATTTGTGTTTTGGCAAACTGCACATAAATATTGAAACCAGCACAATGTACACTGTAACAATACATTTCAACCATAGATCAAACAACAGGTGTTCACTTGGACCCCTGCATGACTACATGCATTAGCAATAAAGTGTGTGATTTCTTCCTTACAGTGCTAAACATGGCATCTGTGCTGCAGAAGCTCATCACCCCTCTTGCCACTGGACCAGCTGAGCCTCCCAGGAACAAAGTGACAGTGGTGGGAGTGGGCCAAGTGGGCATGGCGTGCGCCGTCAGCATCCTGCTGCAGGTAAGACTTGTGGACCTCTGCACTCTTGTATGGTTCTCTCAATACAGGAAGGGCATCCAGCATAAAACCTGTGCCAAAACAAATGTGCAGATCACATGACGTGCTGTGGTGGCCTGTAACAGGAGCAGACGAAAGAAGAACCACCACCACCGACATTCTTATAGTTGCATTTTAAATGTAAGTGCTTCTGAGAGGTGGATCTAGGGACCCGCAGGGTTCTGTGCTGTATAACCTGGGGGTGATTATGTTCTTCGGACAGTGTTCAAAATAACTATCCACCATTATTAAAACAATTACATGTATGTTTAAGATGTGCTAAGGTGATATGTATTCAAGCTACATATTTTACACTTGTTAAAATGGTCCTTTGCTATACAAGGTATGAGAACCCCTAATTTAGCAGCCACCCTTGTCCAGAGTGACTCATACAACGTTTAATCAACTGAAAATGAAATGATACAAAATACTTGTAGAACCTGTAATGATTCATAACTTGAAGGACCAGAGACCGGTGCCGGCTTATGTAAGTGCTGGAGTCATTCAGTCAGAAAGTGAGCACGTGCATAAGCAAACGTAAAACAGAACGATCGATACTACCTCTCCCTTTCACTCTGTATACCGCTTATCCTTACTCCCGGGGCCTCCGAGTGGTGCAGTGGTAAAGCGCTCGCCCTATCATCCGGAGATCGCTGGTTCGATCCCCGGGTGATGCTGTTACCTCTCACAGCCGGAGGTCTAGAGGGAGCTGATTGGCCGAGCTCTCTCAGAGGGGAGGGATGAGAGGTACTTTGTGCTCCCACATTAATCACGGCTCTACAGCCAATCAGGGGCGTCTGTGAGCTCGCGCACGTGGAAGGAGTGGCTAGCGCTTTCCTCCGAGTGTGTTACGCCGCCCCTAATGGTGCGTGAGCGAGCAGTTCGAAAAGATGCGGTCGGCTAGCGTCACGCGGTTCGGAGGAAACACGTTTTAGTCTTCGACCCTCCCGGCTGAGTGGTAGTGGTAGCATTAATGTGGGAGCCCCCTAGTGACGGGGAGGAATTGGACACGACTAAATTAGGGAGAAAATCGGGGGGAAAAAAGAAAAAAAAAGACAAAGACTTCCAAAAACATGCCAGGATAACAGGGATAGTTAAAATGAATAATTTACATCAAACTGCTCTGCCGTCTCTTCTACTACTGTGTAGGAGTTGGCTGATGAGCTGGCCCTGGTGGATGTGATGGAAGACAAGCTAAAAGGAGAGATGCTGGACCTGCAGCATGGAAGTCTCTTTTTCAAAACCCCTAAAATTGTATCAGGAAAAGGTAAGAGTTCAACGAATTAGCAGAATTACTACGTGGCTCTAGTTGTGACCAGTTCTGTGACACCTACTCCCCCACCCACCCACTCCTACATCTGTTCATGCTTCTACAGATTACTCAGTGACTGCAAACTCGCGCATCGTGGTGGTGACAGCAGGTGTACGCCAGCAGGAAGGTGAAAGCAGGCTTAACCTAGTCCAGAGGAACGTCAACGTCTTCAAGCACATAATCCCACAAATAGTCAAATACAGCCCCAACTGCATCCTCATTGTGGTGTCTAACCCAGGTACTCGAAAAGGTTTTTGTTAGAGATTCAAAGTAAAATTTTCAATGCAAAACTTGGTTATCCTGAGTCGTGTGTGTGTGTGTGTGTGTACAGTGGATGTTCTGACCTATGTGACTTGGAAGCTGAGCGGTCTACCCAAACACCGCGTTATCGGCAGTGGCACTAATTTGGACTCGGCCCGTTTTCGGTACCTGATGGCAGAACGACTGGGAGTCCACCCAAGCAGCTTTAACGGCTGGATCCTGGGAGAACACGGTGACTCCAGTGGTAAGACAAGTCCTGTTGTTCCAGTACTCACAGATGCTCTTTCCTCTCAGCAAGTTGTACTGTATGTGCAGGACGGAACAAGTCTCTGTTTTCTCTGCATGCACTTTTTCTGAGAGTTACAATAATTTATTGTCTATTTGCTTCCCAGTTCCTGTTTGGAGTGGTGCAAATGTAGCAGGTGTGAACCTCCAGAAACTGAACCCAGACATGGGGAAAGACAGTGACAAGGAGAACTGGAAAGAGACACATAAGATGGTAGTTGATAGGTATGCTAATCATCCAATTATTGTTGATGTCATTTTGTGAGCACCATAGAAGCTGTAACGAAGCTGTGTGTTTGTGTTGATCGCCTGCAGTGCCTATGAGGTGATCAGACTGAAAGGCTACACTAACTGGGCCATCGGACTGAGCGTAGCAGATCTGACAGAGAGCCTCATTAAAAACATGGACAGGGTTCATCCCATTTCTACTATGGTGAAGGTCAGTGAGTAATACAGGAGAGATACATGCAGTGCCTGGAAAATGTATTGAACCCCAGTATTTAAAAAAATATATACAAACCTGGGATTTTATGAATTTATTGAACTCAATTTCTTTGCACTGTGATAAAGCAAGCGTTGTATATTCAGCTCTACAAAACTGTTCACGCTTCACGCGTGAGGAGCAATTTTGTGGATTTTTGCATGTGGATTAGGATCCTGACTGAGGGTCACCTAAAGACATTTTAGACCCTGTAGCATTTGTTTCTTTGGCAGGTTTTTTTTGTTTTGAAGGTGCTTCCTTTCCACCTCTTATGATGGAGAGGAGCTCTCTCTCACCACTGACCAGACTTCCAGGTTCTGCTGAATTTGGAGGGAGTGGTTTGAAAATCAGACTACTTATCCCTTTGTGCAATATGTGCTAAAATCAGGCATCTATATTTTTGTTTTAGGAAATATAAAGATTTGTCACACGTTCTTTACAGCACAGTGAAATCATTATTTACGTATCCTAGTTAGGAAGCTGGGGGTAGAGCACAGGGTCAGCCAGGATACAGAGCCCCAGGAGGATGTAGGATTTCTGGCCTTTCTCAAGTCTTCAGCTTGGCAGTGCTGGGGCTTGAACCCCTGACCTTCTGGTCAGTAACTCAGAACCTTAACCATTTAAGTACGGTGGCCGAGAAGTGCAAACCAAAATAACAAAACCGAAAACAAAATAGCAAATTTAAAAACAAAATAATAATAATAATAATACGTTTATTTTATATAGCGCCTTTCAAGAAACTCACGGTCGCTTTACAATAACAAAAATATTTATACATAGGAAAAGACATCTGAAAAACAACAAAAACAGAATACAGATAACCATGAAACCCATAGCATTTATCTAATCACATATTCAAAGATCGGAAAAACAGGACGAGAAAAGATATGTTTTAAGTTGGGTTTTGAAATCCTGTAGTGAAGAAAGATCACGGATGTGTTTGGGAATAGAGTTCCAGAGTGTAGGGGCAGAAATACTAAAATCTATGCTAATCTATGGCGAGAAATTACCAGTAGACCATCATCTGCAGATCGGAGTGTGCGAACAGGGGAGTAAGTATGAATAAGATCCGAAATATATGGGGGGG
>JAQQZT010000012.1:15955631-15971887 GCA_030068275.1 Clarias platycephalus
TCCAAGAAGAGTGGAAGCTGTTATAGCTGCAAAAGGCGGGAGCTACTCCATAATGAAGTGTATATAATGTTTGGATATAAAGTCATTGCAGGTTTGGTCAAATACTTTTGTCCATATTGTGTGATTATGATTATATGATTTTTTAAAAACAAATCTTCAACTAACTGAATAATTAAGAAACTATTAGTGAGAAACATTTAATATTTTTATGCACCCGTCATTCAACATGATGATTAAAAGCTAATCAGAATATTGTTATGATAATCACTATTAACTATGTATTCATTGTTTTATTAATGTTTTATTGGCCAGTTTCATGCACCACACCGGTCAATCCCGATCTCCTGAGGATTTCACTTCTGCATGGGTGAACGACAGAACAAATTTGTACAAAGAAACCTGACCCCTACAATGGGACGTCACGGTTTAACAGGAATGAGTCAGTGTCATAGATCTGGGGCTATAGATCTTTTCAGCATATGTAATTGTGAAATAACACAGGCCTTAGAGAGCGATCATTTACTACCTCCTGCTCTGGTAATTAATACGAGAAGAAACCGACAGGCATCTTGTTTCATGAAGTAGCTTCTGTAAGAGAATGAGCTGATAGCAGCTGTAGTGCAGTCTAACCACATAAGCTGATATTTACTGTATGTCAAGATGGCTACACACCTTAGAGACATTGTAGCTTAAAATAATATTGTTTATTATACTTTATTCCTTAGACCTTTCAATGGAATTCCTTGGAACGGTTACTTTAAATAGCCCAGCAAACTCTCTGCTATTTGTGATGTTTTCGCTTTAATGAGATGCTTATGTACAGGAAATGGTTATTTATATATGTAATTGATTTGTTGTTGTTATTGTTGTTAAAGACCGTGTTTTGCATCCAACCATCCATGAGTAGCAGGACAGTGTAATATGAAACAGAGCTTACAGTTGGCGAATCAGACCGCAAACTCTATTTTAACTCGTTATTTTTTCAATGTAGGTTTCTTTCCTAAACCCCAATGCAGTATTATTGTATGTTAATGCGTCACGTGCAGTACTCACCCCACTGATCCCAGGGAGATTAAGCAGAGACCCAAGAATGGGTATTCTTCTGATGAAGCCCACTGCCACTGGGAAGAATCCCCTACAGCACAGAGAGGTGTGAGATGTTTGGGTTCAAACAGCCAGCAGCTTCACAGAGGCGCTACACAGCACTTCTAACGCCTTGATTAGCCATCATGAAACTTGCATGTAAACCACAATGTGTTATGATTTATAAATGAACATATACCAAAATACTTTACGCAAAGTGGATGTGAAAATGTGCTCATTCTATATATTTTTTTGTACTTGTAGAACATTTTTGTATGCAACTCTAAAAATCTTTGAGAATAAATGAGAAGATTCAAATACAGAATGTGTGGATATATACACTCTTAACTGTAACTACCTATCTAGTATTAATGTTACAGTACCAGTCAAAAGTTTGTTTTGTGATTTATTTTTATTTTATTCTGTATTCAGGGTCATGGGGGCCTGGAGCCTCTCCCAGGAGACTTAGGGCACTAGGTGGGGTACACCCTGGACAGGGTGCCAATCCATTGCAGGGCACACACACAAGCTCATTCAAAAACTGTAGGCGATTTGGGAACGCCAATTAGCCTAATTCGCATGTCTTTGGATTGTGGGAGAAAAGCGGAGTAACCGGAGGAAACCCACCAAGCACGCGTAGACCATGCAATCTCCATGCACACAGGGCAGGAATCGAACCCTACACCCTGGAGGTGCGAGGCGACAGTGCTATCCTAACCACTATAACAACAATCCTGGAGATTTCAAAACTATGAAATAGCACATAATGCATTAGGTAATTATTATAATAAAGTAACTAACAACAATGACGGTTGTTATTTTAAGACACGACGATCAGCTCTCCAGAAATAGTTCTTGCAAGTACTGTGTCAAGTGCATCTGCAAAACCCATCAAGCACTATAATGAAACTGTCTCTCATGAAAACCATCCCAGGAAAGCAAGACCAAAACGTACCTCTGCTGCAGAGGAGAAGTTCATTTAGAGTTACCAGCCTCAGAAATCACCAATTAACAGAACCTCAGAGTAGAGCCGTTATGAAGGCTTTACAGACCATAAGTAGCAGATACACTTCTATGAACTGTTCAAAGGAGATTATTGCATATTTTGGATGCCTTCAGCTTTGCTTTATAATGTAAAAAGTGATAAGAATCAATGGAAGATCATGGATTTATATAGTGTGTCCAAACTTTTGAATGGTGGTGTACATTTTTGTAATTGCAACTACAAAAGCAACTGCAATTACTTGCAACTTTTGTAGTTGCAAGTAATTGTAATCTTACATCTAAAGCTTTTAAGGTTGCACATAGAATGAAGTACTAAAAGAGAAACTATGTAGAGCAAATGTAAGAAGCAAAATGTAGAAGCAAGAAAGCAAAACTGAATTTGTTGTGATGTCTAATCGTCTCACCTGAAAAGGAGGAAGAAGCCATAAACCTCCAACACCACACCGACGATAGGCCATCCGATCAACACCACGAACACTCCTCCCAAAAAGAAACCTGTAGCTTTTACTTTGTGCCGCTGAAAGAAGAATCTGAAGGTGCGCTCCAGGCCAATAACAAATGATAGGCCTGCAACAAACAAGATCTGGACACACACACACACACACGTACACACTCAGTCTTCTACAGGAGGACAATCTTAAATCAAAATTTTAAATCTAAATATGATCTGGTCACTGTATGGTCCAGGAATTACTCAGTGTTCAATACATTTGAAAGAATGAGTTTTGCATGACAATGATAATCACACTCACATTCCCTATAGCCAGTAGAGCTTTATCAAAGAACAGGATCATCCCAAAGAAAAGGAAGAACACGCCAAAGCCTGTCAGTCCCATCCCGATCTCTGTTCAAACACAACACAGACAGGGATGAGTTCAATCACATCCTCCCTCTCTCTCTCTCTCTCCCCCTCTCACAAACCTTTTCTCACAAACCTCTCGCTCGCTCACGCTCTCGCGCACTCTCGCACACACGCACTCTCGCTCTCTCAAACTTTTTCTCTCTCGCTCGCGCACTCCCTCACACACACACGCGCACTCCCTCACACACACGCGCACTCCCTCACACACACATACGCGCGCGCACTCCCTCTCACACGCACACACTCTCTCTCACACGCACACACTCTCTCTCTCACACACACTCTCTCTCTCTCACACACACACACACTCTCTCTCTCACACACACACACACTCTCTCACACGCACACACACTCTCTCTCACTCACTCTCATACACACACACACTCTCTACCTCCATCCCTCACACAACCACACATAATTTCTCTCTCTCACACACACACACGTTTCCTGAGACATTAACGTTTACAGATTTATCAGTATTTAGCTGCTGATGAAGCCTCTCTCCGGCTGCGCGGTGATGTGATTCTGCTCGCTGTGTTCAGGCCACGCCATGTTGCCTCTCATTCATTCAAACTACCACAGCCTTCATATCTTCACCCATTAAATCCTCCCACGCCCATTCATCCAATCACTTCTATTCCTGAGGTAAACCCAATCCAGCGTCACTCACTCTGCGAGTCCGTTAAAGAGATCATTTTTGCCGTATGTGAACTTTGCTTCCGTATGAGCAGGAATCAAGGCGAAACGCCGCACCGTTATAATTTTTCGCGATCGCCACGTCTTCCGGAAACACGTAACTACGCAACAGTCGGGAGCCTTCAGAGAGTTATTTCTGCGCTGCAATTGCGCAGGCTGTCAGTCTACATAAAGCGATTTTAATGAGTTTATATTAGCTTTCAGCTACAATTTATTACATTAATCATATTATCTTGATAGCTAAACAATATTTTCATAACTACGTGTTGTATTGTCTTAAAAATCGAATGATATATTTTTAACGTTTTCTTGGCGGATCACCATCTTGAATGCATCTCGTAGACTCAGCGACTCACTGCTTTTGTGGGAAATGGAGTTTAAGGATCGTCTAGTAACCGCTGTTATGACGTGTAAAAGACTACAATGACCACAACACCATGGAACTGAATCTAAAATGAACGTGTTCATTGAACGCTGGTACCTTCATTGACAACATTAGGCGTTTTTTAATGACAATATGCCAGCGCTGGGATTAGTGTAGTTATGATATTGTTAGTTGTTTCTTTCTGTCTCGGTTAGGAATAGTTTTAAAGGTGTGTGAAGATGAACACGGTTTTTGCAGTGACTTTGGTGTTTGTGGGCTGCTGCAGTAATGTTGTATTTTTGGAAGTTTTGGTGAGGTCGGTGCAACTTCTGCTTATCTTACAGATATATGAATTATTAATTAATGATTAATGTTATTAATAAGGTGTGATTTATGTTATGTGCGTTGATTGTATTTGGGGTACATTTTATGAAACAGTGTTATGTACATAAACCTATTAGTAGAGTCCTGAATTATGAAATAATTTGTTACGTAAGTGACGTTGAGTTTTTTTTCCTTTGATCTGGACGCTTTAGAGATTTCCCAGGATGCGGAAACATTGTTACATTTGCCCAGTTTGTTTTTATTGCCCTGGAGGGGCTCATCTTCGAGAGCAATTTTGGACGCAAGAAACCATCTATACCAATCAGGTACTTATAACACTGTAGTGCTGCTTAATCAGTGTTGCACTAGACTTGTTAAATTAGTGTAGAGGCCAATAATATGGTGTAAGTAAAATACACTTATATAATTTCCTCCACTTTCTTTGAATGAGCATTCATTCATTCATTCATTCATTCATCTTCAGGTAAAACACTTTATCCTGGCCGTCCTTGTGGTGGATTCGTACTCTGCTTCAGCAACACTGCAGTCACTTTCATAAAGCAGCTAAACATTACACCTGGTGTTAACCTGCATCTTCAATCAATATTTCTTAACAATAATTTGATTCAGATTATCTTGATTAGAAATTTCTCCGTAATTCCTTACATGGACCTTGATCTGATACAATTTTATTGACGCACACAATATAGTTCTTCCCAATGTGAAGCATTTAATCTGCCAGAAATATGACAGAAGAAGAAGAATTGTTCTCCAGCGTTGAGATTAGGTTAGTCTTCCTGGGTGTTTTATGATAAATCCCACCTTCTGCGTTATGATTAGTTACGAGTATTTGAGATTTTGTTGGATGCTTTACTGGGTATGAAATTGCAAACCAATCAGTGCTACTTCCTCAGCCAGGGATGTATGGTTGAAAGTAAAGATTTATTGATTGGTTGGGAATGGAATCAAAATTTCCCTCCAGGAAACTCTGAACCTTAACTAATGTTGCCGCAATATGGAGCAAACATGTGCAGAAAGAAAGTATTTATTATGACGAGAGAGAAATGATCAGAATGTGAGTCAAAAGAATCTAAATTTCTATTGAAGTTCTGTGATGCTCGATATCTCTTTTATTACAAAGTTCACATTTTGTCTCTGGGATTACCTCTGCTGTCAGCTTAAAGATATAACAGGTCCCCGGTTCCAACTCTGTGCCCTTTACCCAGAATGGCAAGATGTAAAAGAGCAGCAACATTTTCAAGGTTGTATGAAAGGGGCTTGTGTGTGTGTGGAATCCTAGGAAATACACCAAGGATAAGATCCTTTTCATTTAGCATAGCCGATCCACATACACGCACGTTTTTGCAAGGAAAGCGAGGAGAACAAGCTTGCTTTTTATCAGTGATATTGCTCTGGATATTAAGTATATTATATTAAAAATGCTGTATTTTATTCCTGTGCAGGAATTATGTGATAATGGTGACCATGTTCTTCACCGTAAGTGTTATAAACAACTACGCCCTC
Organism: Clarias platycephalus; assembly: GCA_030068275.1. Classification (NCBI taxonomy): domain Eukaryota; kingdom Metazoa; phylum Chordata; class Actinopteri; order Siluriformes; family Clariidae; genus Clarias; species Clarias platycephalus. The sequence continues at coordinate 15,961,490 of JAQQZT010000012.1, forward strand.
AAATTCAACATTGCAATGCCACTACATATGATCTTCAGATCCGTAAGTCTTTCATATCTTTTTAGTAACCTGTTTAGTTTACAGGCGTGTATTAGCTCAGCATAAATACTTTACATCATATGAATGACAGAATTTTTTTTTTCCCTGCAGGGCTCTTTAATAGCAAACATGATACTGGGTATCATCATTTTGAAAAACAGGTAGGCTAGATCCAGTGTTTTCCAAATGTATTTGCACAGTCTATGGAAACGAGCAAAATGTTCTATATATAAAGAGTATAACTTGTATATAAACATAAATATAAGTGATATTTTGTTCCCCCGAGATCCTGGGATGTTGTATACTTTTTATACATTTTATACTGTTTTATTTTAACCCACTTAAAAAAGTGAATGTAGCTCACATTCACATTTCCAAACCAAAGGATCAATGCCCTTGCAATTAATTATAAATAAATAAATAAATAAATAAATCAAAATAATAATAATAATAATAATAATAAGCAACACTGAGTGTCTTCCTGTAATATCTGTCAAGTTTGTGGACATCCTTATCAATGTACTTTTTTTTCTGATACAGATATTCATCAAGTAAATACCTTTCCATAGTTTTGGTATCATTAGGCATCTTTATCTGTACCATCATGTCTGCCAAACAAGTGGTAAGAATCTGGGCCAATGTTTTGGCATCTTTTTCTGGCTGTTGTAACATTTTAGATATACAGTACTGTGTAAAATCTTTCTTTATATTTATATACCTGACCAGTTCCAGATGAATGTCTTTTTGTTTGTTAAGCCACACAGTGACCTATGAATCATTCTAGCATAAAAATAAATCTAACTTAAGGCATGAACCAGTGAGAAACAGGTGCAGATGATGACAGATGATCAGGCTGGTGATTAGTATACTGGTGATGCTGAGTGCCGAGTGATCGGAACAGATGAGAGGGGAAATGAGGCTGCTGCTGTGGTTGTTACATAAGCAACAAATATTTCAATTGAATGTTTAGGGTTTTTGCAGCCTGTTGCAGTAAATCATTTGTTTCTCATTTATTTTAATATGAAGCAGTGAGGAATGAGTCTGGTCAGTACTGTAGTTTGTAGTTGTATACAATTATTATGCAAGTATATAATTTGTCAGATGTTTGTAAGCTGTATTCATCTTTGTATGATTGTTTTTGTTAATATTTTTTCTAGAGTGCTGAAAAATCTGTTACACAAGAGGAAGGAGTATATGTATTCTTGCAATGGCTTTTAGGTAACCGTGAACCTATGTATACTGTATTTCTGTTCATGAGCCGTAACAGTGTATTTTGATTCATATTTTGACAGTTTAGAGATTTTCTGAATCCCACAATGCCAGTGTACACGCCTGATGTTTGTATTTTTATTCAAGGTATTGGCATGCTGACCTTTGCACTGGTAATGTCTGCTTTAATGGGAATTTTCCAAGAAACACTGTACAAGAAGTATGGCAAGCACTCAAAGGAGGCTCTCTTCTATAATGTAAGTGAAATTCTCTTGTTATATACAGATCAGACGTTGTTGTTCACACCAGCTCTTAACTGAACTGGACAAAAGAGGACAGTCTTTACAGTCTTTCTGTCTTTGCATGCTCCCTTCAAGCTTGTCTTATTAAACAGTGGATTTTCTTTCATTTTAAATATATTTTCCTTTAAACAAGTTAAAGTTTGGGCTTTTAGGGGGGTGAATCCCACTGCTGTAAAACAATTGGAATCACTGGATTTGGATTAATGGGACAGCTCTAACGTAACCCTAAGTGTCTTTCACATCACCCTGTGCATGTTTTATCTAAAATACAGCGCTTAGAATTTTTTTTCAGACATTATCAGATATAACAGTGTGCATGGTGGGAATGACTATTGGATAAGTAATAAATAAACATAGGGACATCCTGTTACTGGATATTAATTAATAATAAGATGTGTGATGCTTCTCGTTGTGTGAAGATGTGTGAAGATTCTGTATTAGTCAGGTTTTTAATGAATTTCTGATAAATCCAGCTAATATTTTGTTTATACTTTAGGACCATGGTGTAAAACAATCTATTAAATCTATTTTTAATTGCATTTAATATCGTGGCTGTGAAGCCTTTTTCGTTCCAGTCATCACCTCCATTAAATCAGCTAAACTCCAAGCTTATTAAAAATGAATAAAATAGATAAATGCAGCTTGTCACAGAAAAACTCCATCATTAGGCTTAAACACTAAAGAATAGCATTTTCCTCCGACTGTTACAAATCCTTGACGCTGGATCTGCTAATCCTCCCCTTACAGAGATCCTGCACCATATCAATGAGCTCCTTTGGGTTAAATAACAAGCTTTTTAATCTGTTGCTACTTTTGCATAAGTTATGCGGAGCATCTGTCATATAACTCTGCTTAAATGAGCTGGATGTTACTATCGAAAAAAAAAAGTGCAAGCACATTCATTAATTGCTCCATATTTAACGAGAATCGTTTTTCTGGGTCATTCTGTTGTTGGTCTAATCTCTTCTTCTTTCAGCACTGTCTGCCATTGCCAGGGTTCCTGCTGCTTGCAACTGACATCTATAACCACGCTGTACTCTTCAGTAAGACCAGTGAGTCTTACACCCCTTTATATGCCCTTTAATTGAGTGTTTGAGCTGAGGTCATAGCAGTGAGTAAGTAGAAGCCTTTCATCTGTGTGTCTGTGAAATATGATGTAGGTCAGGACTGTATGGGGATGCGTCAATAACTCCCAGCTGAATTCAAGTTCAAGTGGTGTGAATGATTGTGTGTACAGTTCCCAAAGAGAGATGTGTCTCTTCCACAAGTTGGCCATAAGTTATTTGACTGTTGAATTCTGATGGGAATTACTGCAGTGGACTCTAAGCCACCTCGGCCAGGACGTACGGCCTTCTTTAAAATGTTTGCAGCATTCATATGTCTTACTTCAGCTAAGAGTCTCATCACCATACTGTGTTTGAGGTCTTCTGTAAATGTCATGCAGTAAAACATTTGGCATATTTTGTTAAAACTTCTGGAAGCAAAATAAGATGTAAATATAAAGATGACAGATATTTACTCTAATTCCTTAAAATGTATTCATTTTGTTCTCTCTTAAAGCTCCTGTGGAAATCCCTGTGATTGGCGCAACTGTACCAGTTATGTGGTTGCATTTAGCGATGAATGTCATCACCCAGTATCCTTCACATATGCTAATATTTTGATTGTATATATGCATATAATACTCTGCTTAAACATACACCTGTTATTACAAGAACCTTTTTAACTTTATCAGTTACTTCAGCCCTTAACTCCGCTGCTTTCTCAGATACATATGCATTCGGGGTGTATTCATTCTAACCACTGAGTGTACCTCCCTTACTGTTACACTAGTTGTGACTCTACGGAAATTTCTGAGCCTCATCATTTCTATACTGTACTTCCAAAACCCATTTACAGCCTGGCATTGGGTTGGCACAGCGGTGGTCTTCCTGGGGACGCTGCTCTACACTGAGGTGTGGTCCAGCATTCGCATGGCCATGAAAGGAGAGACACCGGGCAAAAAGGAAGAGTAAAAATGATGACAACAACAGAATACCTCTGTGTGTGTGTGTGTGTGTGTTTGCACACACGTGAAAACAAGCCTATGGACATTTTTGCATAGCAGAATCCTCTGCTAGGTTCTTTGTATGTTTAAAAATGTACCCAGCTTCATTTTAGGGTTCAAATCCACTCCATTATAGGTTTTATTATTGGAATAATGCAGTAATAAGGCTGCACTATAGCAGTATGTTGATTAAAGTAAATCCACATCATTGACACAAGACAAAAGATCTATTATAAATTGCATTGAGTGATATTCAATTACTGTGTTTTCAGCTGACATGCAATTGTGCATAGTAGAAGTGCCAAGCATGAAAATTAATCCAGTTTGGAGATTAAATTTTTAGATCAGAAATGTGTAATAGGGACTTTTAGAAGGCTGACGTACTGTAGACCTTTGTATTTATGTTTTTTTGAACTTGTGTCTCCACAAGGTCCAGGTGTCTCAGTTAATGCACTGCCTCATATCCGTCATATTGTTAAACACATGTAACTATTTTCCAGTTACAGTAATAAAATTATCCTGTGTTTACTAATATACAGTGTGTAACTCATCACTTGTTGCCCATTTACACCATACATTCTGTAAGAACAGTACACAATGAATGACATTAGCCTCTCTGATAAAGTACAGGTAAGGAATAAAACAGTCTGTTATGAGAAGACAATTAATGTGGTGGTAGTATGGCCTGATATTAATTGCTCTTAAGTGTATGTTAACAGTAACCTCATGTTATCACTTATTCTAACAGCTATAAATAGACACCTTACCAGCCTCTTCTTAATACTCACTTAAAGCTAGTAAGACAAAAAAAAATGGTGGACCATGTACTTACAATACAAACGCACTGACACCGTAGACTATTGCTTTTCTTTATTAATTTTTTTTTATTCATTTATATTTTAAGATTAACAATGTATATTAATTGATTATGCTGAGTGTTCACCCTACTTTCTTGTGAATGATAATGATAAGCTGTTATAATAGACATCAATTAATAAAACATATAAATATAAAACCTTTGATTTACACTTCACAAGGAAATATTGTCAGAGCTGACCAATTTGATTTGAAAAATCATCAGATTCATTTATTTACCACATTTTCTTTTGTAACTGCAATATTGAAATAATTAAAAGCTGAAAAAAAAATTGTAAAATGCTTATGAAAACTGGATAGCTTAATGGGACATGTGTTTTATGTGTATGTAAATAATTGGGTTAGATTAGATTCAATCTAGATTAGATTCAACCAGAAGGGCATAATTGTATAGGCATATGTAATTGTATGGCATATGTACAGTATAAATACTGTAGGTAAAATACAGGTATATTTTATCATATTTATTATATTACACAGTCCTGTGCAAAAGTATGTCGGAACGGTGGATTAGTGGTTAGCACTTAGTCTTCTCCAACAGTCCAAAGATATTCAGATTAGGCTACTTGGCATTCCCAAATTGGCCATAGTGTGAATGTTGACCGGAGGTCATACCTTGCTTGTGAAAATGGGAATAAATATATTGGTCACCATTGGTCTCCATGGTCCTTAGTTGGACTACAGAGGTTCCTGGATGGATGGATGGTTGTGTTTTTTGTAGTAAGTCAATACAAAAAAAGCATTTCTGATTTCCAAACATTAGTATTCCATAAAAACAAATAAATAAAAATAATTAATTAATTAATTAATTAATTAATTAATTAATTAAACAACAACAAATAAAATAATAATAATAATAACCTAACTAATCTATAATTGATTTACTTATAAGGAATCAAACGTTTTTATATGTTATGATGAAATCTGGACAGAAGGGTTGGCATTTGACCTTGGCACTCAGGCTTCTCAACGCGCCACGTCCATGCGCATGCGCAGCAGAAAATCTGTCACCCCGAGCTCCGAGCGAAACCGCGCACTGTTTACTGAAGGGCAGCTCAGCTGTGCGGTCCACCTGGTTGCAGCACGTGCACGGCGGTCTGACCAATAGGAAGCGCTGTTACTAATGTCTCTGTGCCGCTGTCCAATGGGAAGCATCGTTCTCGGGACAGGAGAGGAGGGCAGGGCTGCATATTGGGGCATCTTAATGGGTCTCGGCTCCGAGTACTGGAAGCTACTGCTCGGTTCGCGGGCATTGAGTAACTGAAGGCGTACAGCAGTGTGTGCTGGGAGAGATGGGGGGCAGCAGCAGCTCCAGGGGCATCTCAGAGGAAGCCGAGGGGGCAGAAGGGGTCGTGCTGGTGAAGGGCATTCGGGTAAGTTTAACAGAGCAGTTTCATCCTTCTTCTCTGTCTGTGTGGTGTCTTAAAGAAATGTATGTGGAACAAACCCAGCTGGTAGTTATAGTTGGTATAATAATAATAATAACAGCAGCAACAATAATAGTAATTATTATTATTATTATTATTATTATTATTATTATTATTAATGATGATGATAATAATAATTAATAATAATAATAATAATAATAATATTTAATAATTATAATTATTATTAGTGGCCAAATCCTTTTGTCTATATAGTGTGTATATACAGCTTACCAGCCTCTTCTTTTTACTCACTTGGAGTTAATAAAAAATGTTTGGTTCTAAAAATTCTGTTTCATTCTCTAACATGAATTAACAATGAATATTCATTTAGCATTAACAATGTATATTAATTGAAAAACTACATTTTTCTGAATTATGAGCTGTTATAGAAGCCTTACATTATTACAGTATTAAAACATATTAATATAAACCTGTGATTAAAGTTAAACAAGAATCTAATGTCAGAGCTGCTTTTAGAAAATTTATCAAACACCTTCTGACCAGTCTGATTCAAGAAATTATACAAATTAGTTTATTTACCACTTTTTTTTTTTTTTTTAACTTTTTGTACTAGTCTTGGCCAATTATTACTATTTAATCTGCTTTAATTGTAATTGCTTAATTGCATTGCACTGACTTAATCAATCAATCAAATTTTATAGTAAGAATAAATGTCTTGTGCTGAATTGAATTTAAAAAATATATAAAAGTATAATGCAAAATCTCAGTCACTCATTGTCTATACCACGTTATCCTGTATACAGGGTTGCAGGGGCATGGAGTCTAGACCAGGAGACTTGGGACTGGGTCCCAATTCATCACAGGGCACACACACATACATACATACACACACTCATTCACACACTATGGGCCATTTGGGAATGTCAGTTACCCTAATCTTTAGAATGTGGGAGGAAACCTGAGAATCTGGAGGGAACCCACCAATCACGTGGAGAACATGCAAACACACACAGACCCGAGGCTGGAATCAAACCCTCGACCCTGGAGGTGCAGGGTGACAGTGCTAACCACTAAGCCACCATGCAGCTCACATTTTTAATCTGGGGTTTCTAAATTGGGATCTGTTGAGCTTTGGCGGGTAGTCTACAGTGGTAGAAATCATAACTCAGTATAATCCAAGTTGAATATATTTATTATTATTACAGTTATTACTTTTATTACTTATTCTTTAAGTTAATATTCTATCTGATTGTTCATTTTAATTGTTCATTCAAACAGGTTTAAATTGAAATTTAAGTTCAATGTAATATTTACACATATCTCTAGGGTTGAGTGTCTGATTCCAGCCTCAAGTCTAGGAAGTGCTAGGAGTTCAGTAGGTTTCCTCCAGGTATTCTGCTCTCCCCCCACATACATGCTAATTGCCGTTTGCTGTAGTGTGTATTTATGTTTGTGTGCCCTGTGATGGATTGGGTTTTTATGGTTTTCATGATTTGGTTTCATTGAATGGCGACAAAAGTTAAGTTAAAAAGGCATACATCAGATCTTTTATCCACTCAAGTTATATACTGTACTATGCAAAACTCTTAGGCACCATGTTATCTTTAGTACAAATTTTATGAGACAATTAATAATAAATAATAGAAATACATATAATAAAAGTTTATTATTTTACCAAATAGAAATGAGCAAGTGTGACAAAGTTACCAGAAGCACTCATATTCTTCAGTAAAACCTCCCACCTGTTTAGTTTTTTATGCAAAACCCAGCAGCCTACATTAGTTTTATTCCATCTAAAAACTGGTCGGTCATGTAGTATGTTTTTTTTTTTTTTTACAGACATGCAAATCTTCTGTGATGTTATTTATTTACTCATTATTAAATTACATTTGGAAAAAGTGAATGATTTTGCATATAATAATGCAGACATGATAAACATATAATGAAATTTGTACTAAAGATAATATGTTACATAATTCTTGTGCATAATATTGTATACACACAGTACTGTGCAAAAAATATTAAGCCACCCCATCATCCTTCTCTCTCACTCTCATCATCTATACCGTTTTATCCTGTGTACAGGGTTGTGTGGGGCCTGGAGCCCATCCCAGGAGACCCAGGGCATGAGGCGGGGCACAACCTGGACATAACCCATCGCAGGGGACACACACATACACACACTCATTCACACACACACTACAGGCAATTTGGGAATGCCAATTAGTCTAATCTGCATGTCTTTCGACTGTGGTACAAAACCGGAGTATGCAGAGGAAACCCACCAAGCATTGGTGAACATGCAAATTAAATTAAATTTTATTTACTCACACTATTGCCTTGCACCTTCAGGGTCCATCTCTGGTCTGTGTCCTGGGTGTCCATGTTCTCCCTGGGTACTCCGGTTTTCTCCCACAGTCCAAAGACATGCATATTAGGCTAACTGGTATTCACAAATTGCTTGTAGTGTGTGAGTGTATGTATGTGTATTTGCCCTGTGATGGATCAGCACCCCGTCCAGGGTGTTCAGATTAAAGCGGTATAGAAAATGAGTGAGTGAATGAGTAAATTATGTCGATTTAATTAAACGATAAATGCTTTAGTGTGACAGGCTGCAAGGACTAAAGATTGGTTGCTTATGTAACAACCTCAGCAGCAACCTCATTTTCTCTCTCGTCTGATCTAACCACTCAGCATTCAGCATCACCAGCATACTAACCAGCCTGATCATCTGTCATCATCTGCACCTGTTTCTCATTGGTTCTTGCCTTAAGTTAGATGTTTTTATGATTGAATGATTCATAGGGTAATGTGTGGATTAACAAACAAAAAGCATGGAGCACTGGACTGAAAATGATGTCCTTTAGGAAACCTCTTTAGGAAACCTCTATAGGAATTATTTCTCACAACTACATTAAAACATACAAAAAAGTCTGGCTCTTTGGAAGCAAAATACAAAGAAATGAGCAGTGGCTCAAGAAGTTTGCAAATTACTGTACGTCATTTAATCAGAAGGTTACAATTAGAATCCCTTAAAAAATATATAACTGTAAACCTTTCAGAGAACGAGTAAGCATTTAAGTGAGTGCATACATCATCTAAATATTTTTATATGTGATTAATAGGTGACAGATAAAGTGATTTATCGCATGAGGGAGTCTCCACCAGTCCAGCATCCTCAGTCCAAATGTCCTCCCGAAGGACAGCCTTTAACTCCTCAGAGTGAGACCTTAGCTCCTACAGAACATTTGGCACCAGTACCGCCAAATCCTCCTTCTTATGCCAGCGCACTGGTACCACCACCTCTGCAGGAGCCCATCAGTCCTCTTGTGTCAGTAAGTCAGGAGACTCCATCAATACCTACATCCACACCGGCTGTTAAAGAAGTTCCTTCAGTCACTCATATTTCACCTGAGCCTGTGCCCGGTCCTTTACCTTCAGTTCAAGAGCATATGGTAGTATCCACTCCCGATGACTCTGTACCTCTGGCTTCACCTGCTGAACCCTTACCAATAACCGCATCTCCATCAACTTTCCCTAACTCTGTAGACTCTGCTGAGCCTGTACCTGAAGTATTGTCACCTTCTGCGGAAGCTGTGGATATTTCTTCACCTCCATTTGGTGATACTAAGACGTCTCCTCCACTTAGTGAATCCATTGCCTTACCAGTTGATGCCCCAACAGCTCAACCTGTTGAAGCCATACGCTTGTCTGCCACTGTCGATCCACCCATTGACAATTCTTCGGAATCAACACTCGTGTCTTCACCTACTCTGACCATGGACACAACCATTCCTGGTGAACAACATGTAGAACTGCCTACAAAACCTACCTCTGAGTTATTGGCTGAGTTTGAAATGCCACTATCACCTGATGCACCTCTCAAAGCTTCTATTGAATTAGTGGATATTTCAGCAGATGTACCACCCACACATGTCGACCGTAGAGACTTGCCCATCAAGCTGGAGGTCTTGCTCCGCCCTCCGCCCTCTTCTGCTCTAACTGTGTCATGTGAAGTTGGGGCAGTGGGGCAAATCGGAAGCCTTTCAAATCAAGATACCACAGCACCAGCACCTTTTACTGAGCCAACTGTTGCACCAGTGCTGCCTCATCTAACTGAAACAGTGGGCCAACTTTCTTCTCCACAGGCTTTAGGTAAGGCCGGTTTTATTATTTTATTAGTGATGTTTACTCATCATGTTTTTAAAGGTACTGTACTTGTAGCTAAAATTAGTTGTTCCTTAAGTATATTAAAGCCCTGTTTCTTAAGGAACAACAGCTTTGTTGTCTCTTTTATTTAGTCAATGAGGAAGAACTAAGGAAGCAGATTAGAGAGGAACTGCACAAACTCCTACAGGAAGAGATAAGGATAGAAGAGCTAAAGATCCAGCAACAGTAAGTTAGATGACAATATCGAAAAGATTTTAAGGTAAAGTAGATATTTATGTCTGGCACTGTCTGTGTACAAACCGGATTCCAAAAAAGTTGGGACACTAAACAAATTGTGAATAAAAACTGAATGCAATGATGTGGAGAT
>JAQQZT010000012.1:15974538-15994741 GCA_030068275.1 Clarias platycephalus
ATTTACACATTAAGTTTACTGAAAGTAAAAACAGTTGAAAGTCAGAGGACGTTTCTTTTTTTGCTGAGTATATATAGTAATAACCGATTGTATTACTGTTTCCCATGACGTATGAATGATTGTGATTTTTAAGTCATTGTGATTTTTTTTCCAGAATAAGAAGGTGAACACTAATCCTGTTTCCCGGATGAACATTACTCTCATGTAAAAAGAAACACACCGACAGAGAAGAAGCAAGCATTACACTTGAGTTAACGCACTTTTGCACTTTTGTATACTGGAAAGTTCATAAATGTGCTGCTAGCGTGATTTGTGGGATTTCACATAATACATTGTTATCCACTAATCAATGAATGTTTGACATTAAAATTACATATACAGTTCCACGGAAGGAAAAATCACAGTGCCTTGATTCTACTTTTTGTTCAGCTGGGGAAAAAAAGTGGACAGAACCCTGTTTTGTTATTTCTTGAGATCTCTGAGATGAGAAAGAACATGAAATACCCTCATTAAATAGTCAACAGTGTTCTAGTCTTTTTGCTTGTGAAGTTGTGAAGATGCATGTCATTTGCAATTTAAATGCTGCGAGTAGGAGTGAGTGTGGAGCTGACCCGTATTTCAGAGAGAGATTTCTGACAAGCTAGAAGCGCGTTTAGAAATTTCTCCACAAGGCTGTGCTGTAGTTTAAAGGATTTCCTTCTCATCTATTGAAGAGCATTAAACCTTATCAGGATGCTTCATCACTTCTGAAACCACTCAACAACAAGCTCCATGTTTACATCACCAATCAGTGTTGCAGCATGTGTTATTCAATACAGATGTGCGATATGCAGAGTGCTAATTAGTTCGAAAACAGTGAATAAATTCAATTCAGTAATCAAATATAATGGCTGACGAGCGCGATAGACGAAAGATTCAACTGTAACGATATACCAGTTATAGGGCAGCGTCCCACTTTCCTCCACCTGTATAACACTTTTGTTATCATCCGTTGAAGCTGTCAGATGTGCTTGCACACTCCCACACACTCCCACAAAACAATCACACAACATCACACATTCCTTCGCTCACACAGTTTCACACATGTCCACGCTTACACATGCGAACCAGAAATACGGAAATATGTTCAACCTCTTGTTCTTCTTCCCCGTTTAAGATAAAAAGAGCAAAACTGGAGCTGCGTCTGACATTTAAGACTAAAGCTCTATAAACGCGAAGTGTGGAGCTGACATTGTGCTAATGACCTTTTTTTGATTGCGTTGAAAAATCAGACGTTATGAAAGTCAATAGAGGCCATGCCGGCTGAGTCGAATTGCTTATTACATTTTTGGCTGTCAAAAACAAAAGTGACCTTGATCAGACAGGGAGCACAGGCATTTTATTAGACGTGCAATGCTCCCGCACATCAAACAGCTGGACTCAAAAAAAAGAAGAAGAGGGAAATGGCTCCCTGCAGTAGTGAGAAACAGTTCTCATATGGCTGTCTGTCCATGAAAAACTGCCTCAATTTTAAACAGACCTGCTTTTGCGTTATGGAAATTGATTATCGAATTTTCCCAATAATTTTTATGCCTCTGGGATGGACGGCTCTAAATTTAAACCCTCACTGCTTATTTAGCATTGATCCTCCCCTGTGTGATGCAGGGCAAGCCAGTGCCACGTGACTTACTGTAATATTGATGTAGAGGCCGTCCTAAATTAAGCTCTTTTACCGAGCCTGAATGCCCTTCGATATTGGAAGGAAAATACGAGTTTGTGTACTGAATATAGCAATGTCCCTGAACAGAAGAACACATTGTCTGCGTCTGTGTGGAAAATAAAGTGAATGCAGAATGTAAAAGAAACCTGGAGAGTCAGTGATGAAACAAACCAGGCATCTCCCTTCCTCTCAAGTCACTTGCTGTAAGGCATAATGCCAGGACGTTGATGCTCAAGTGCTGTTCGCTAGCTTGCCTTTTTGGCTACAAAACGAAGTGTGTGTCCGTAGTAATTTGCTAAATAGTCATTTGAATAATGACTTGCTAGTCAAAGAGAATAACACAAAGGAGGAAGAGGACGATGTAATAAAATGATGGGCCATAAAAATCTCTCACATAAAACAGGGTCAAAGGTGATCTGCTTCCTCCTGGACAGAGCAGTGGGTTTTATGTGTTGAACCCCAGAGACATCTTTTTGCCTTATTTATTACAAATAGTTTTTTGTGTTGCCTATGTGTTCTAATATTGATACATACATACATTTTTATGTGTCTATTTACAGTTCTTAATTATTGAATTATATACAGAGTGTTATAAAAAAAAAAAAAAACATGCAGTTTTTAACAGCACAGTGAATGTCATACTATTATACTAAAGTAGAAGTTCATATAAATAGTAATAAACTTATATTAATTCATGTATTCACATCCAGTGCAGTTCCTTCTATAGCACACACCTGAGTCAGTCTCTTTCCACTATGAGGAGCATAATGATGATTTCAAATGTTCAGATTTTGAGGCTACAGTGTGTACTGGTGTTCCTGCAAGTACCGATAATTAATCAACATCCTCAGATGACAGACACTTTTGTTTGGCTTCATGATCCTCGAATGTCACTTTTTTATTTCTCTTTGGATCAATCCATGAGTTTTTTATGACTGAATTTGTGGGCATCGGATCCGTCTCGATGATGGACACCACCCGCTTTTTCATCTTACTTTTTAGAACCTTTTGAAACTTCTGCCGCGTGAAGGCGTAGAGCAGCGGATGGAAGACTGTGGTTCCATACGCCATGACCAGGAGGCCCAGACGTAGCTTCACATTGAGGTCACTGGGGCCTGTGCTGAGAATAATGCTGTTTAGAACAGTAATAGGGGTCCAGCACAGCAGGAAAGTGGAGATGATAAGGAGTGACATACGGAACACGCGCTTCTGTCTCTCCCGCCGCTCGCGGTGGCGTTTCACAGCTCGCCGCAGGGCAATGATCACAGACACTGAGGTTCTCATGCCCAGTGGCACATTGCGGGTCCCACCACTGCTGCCCTGAGAGCCATCTGTGACTTCAGGCAGCTGCTGTTGTGACGATGACATGAGTGAGATGTTCTTTTTCCATCGCATCTTCTTCTTCTTCTGTGAGGCGTGGAAGCGCGTTCCGATGCGGATGTTTAACGCCTGAAGGATTTTTGAGTAAGTGATCAGCATGACCACAACGGTGAAGCAGAAGATAGGGATCTGTGCCACCAGGTGGTAATACAAGCCTAACTCTGTGTAGTACTCATTAACATGCACTACAGCAGTCTGGTTGGCTTTGGTTGATTCTGGTCCTAAGAAGCCCACCTCAATGAAGGGCACCAGGAAACTGAGAAACGACAACACCCAGATACCGCCCAACAGAGCCACCGCTCGGCCCATGGTCAGCACACGATTGGCTGGTTTGACAGAGATATCATAGCGGTCGAGTGTGATGGCCAGCACATTTGCTGCAGTGGCAACACTAGCGAAAGATACGCAGGCCTCATGGAAGCAGCAGACGAGCACAGTGTCACCTTGAAGTGACAGAAGCAGCACAACTATGGTCAGTGGGATGCAGCACACACACACCAGCACATCGAGAACGTGCAGGTTCATGGTCACGATGTTGCTAACGGAGTTGACCAGATTGGACTTCATGCAGTACAGGACGAGCACGGTGAGGTTACTGCTCAGGCCCAGCACTATCTCCAGCATCAGGAAGCCTGTCAGGGACACCTGGAAGCTGAGGGGGTAGGGGTGGTGTTCGTCCGCCGTCATGGGTGGGCTCGCGGTCTCTGTGATGTCCAAGACTGTAACGTTACTCATGGTGCCTTCTTCCTCCTGTGATGCTGAAGGTATAGGCTTGTGCATTATCCTGTTCCAAAGAAACGGGGGTGGGATTAGAAAGCAGACAACGGACAGTATTAAAGAGATTAAGCGTTCGAATGCTAAAATGTTGTACCCTGAACTATGCTTGAGTGTTTAAAAAAATATAGTCTACAGTACAATTCTATACATGCAGTATTAATAATATATTCTCTTGGGTAACACATGTAACTGCAATTATGCATGCTTGTACTTTTTGTTTATAAAATTCATATCTATGAAACAGAGATAAGTAGTGCTGTGATGTTTTACAGCAATGAATTTTTTTTTCTTTTCTTTTTTTTTCCCGGCATGATAAGTGCAATAAAACAGAAAAGAAATGTAACAGGAAACAGATTGGGGCTGAGATTTTTGGAAAGCAACCTTAAAAGCATCAAGAGCCACTGACACACATGCCAGTGACTTTTTGAAAGTCTTTTTAAAAATAAAAATCCAGCAGCAGGTATAATGAATTTTCCCAGCATGTTCACACTAGTGTGTAGCTGGTCAAAGAATGAGTTCATACACATATATGCTATATGTTTTGTCTCATTCTGCCAAGTATTATAGTCAATGTGTTTGCCGTTGCGTTTTTGTACAATGAAGAAGACCAACAGCAGAGTCATAGGGCTGGGGGTTGGGTGTGTGGACAGCGTGTATTATATAAAGCTGCTTCAAGGTCACTGCATAGACACTGATGGCCACATAGAGCTCAAGGTGACATTACAAAAAAGAGGTTAGGGTCAGAATTGAACAGAAAACAACAAGTTATTTTCTGATAGCGAAATATACCTTGACCATATTCTCAAAATATCAATTTAACTCAGAGAAACTTACCCCTCTCCAGAGCACTGTTTCTTTCAGTCTTCACAGTCAGTGGTTGGCCCAGAAAAGTCTGGGTGGAGTTCAAGTCCATCATCACACCCAAGCATTTTAAAGGAGAGTTTTTCACCTTTTGTAATCCTTGCAGTCGAGCAGGGAATTCACATCTGGTGGTTTCCACAATAGGTTGTCACTTGTTCATTTTTTATCAAACTGATTGCAACTCTAGGGCGACAGCCATATTGAGGTTTACCAGTAGAAGGCCAGTATCCACATTCCCTGTTGGTCATGTCCTATATCTCTCCCACTCCGAAACCCCTTTCTGTCCCGGATTCATGCAATTAGATATAATACTAAAACCCGTAAAGAAAATCCAGTGAATCGTTTGGAGCGATCAGAGCAAAGTCCACGTGTTGACCTATTAATACATCCACTTCAGGTTTAAAAATAACAGTCTTTAAAGCTTCAGATGCTTCCACTTATTCATTGGATTCAAGTGACCCTGTCCTATATCAATGTGCCTTTCTGTTGCCTGCGCTGTATTCCTGCGATTAAGATTTTATAGACCAAGCACGATGATAAGTCCTTATTGATTTGCTGTTGTTGATTTACATAAGCCTCCACCAAGGAAACCAAAGTCACAGTATTGGTGAGGTCAGCCCTTGTGAGTGGTTATGTATGCGTGTGTGGGGGGAAGGGGGGACTTTCATCCCCCTTGTTAATAGTAGCCCATAAATCCAGATTTTGTCATTGCTGTGTTGAACAATAAATCCATAACCCTGTACAGAAGAGCATTTAGTCTTTTATTTCATGCCACTCTTTTGCTTGTTCATGTAAATAATAATTTTCCATTTCCAGTATATTCTCCACTGAGCAATCTGGATTCATATGCCTTAGGAACCGTCGACTTATACAGAGGATAAGTTATGAATCCTATTGCCATGGGTCCTGTCTTGGCAAGTTTCCACAGGGTACTTGACTGGTGCTTGCGTGGACTGCGATTTGCCTCAGAAGCAAATTCCCTTTCAACTCCATTTCTCCAGATGCCTGACAAAAGAAGACAGACCAGAAAAGCCTGGGTGAATAAAACAACCTGCACGAAGCCTGACACACATCCCTGACGCAAGAACGGCCATGCATTACCCATACATGCTCCTGTTGCAGGTTGAGGAAGTTCATTGCCTCCGGATTTAATTATGGTCTCTGTTAAGGTAAGAGAAAGGACAGCTGGGGAGCTGCAGCGGATAAGGACCAGAAGCTTGCATCTACTATACATACACACTGCTTCCTACCCTGAGCAAGTCCTTTTTAGGAAAGGTGTATGTGGTCATAAACTGAAGGCCAAATTGTACTTACTGTGCGTTTTTCTGTGCATTTTCCTTGATTTTATAACATAACATTTGCAATAAGGATTTATTATTATTATTATTATAAAAAAAAAAAAAGATATTAGACCTTAGATATTAAATTAATTCAAATGAACACACTGTGATGCTCAGAAGAAGCAATCCAGTTTGCCGTTACGGACCGCTTGGCTGAAAATGTGGAGTGCTGATGAAGAAGCTAATGAAGACTTGATAATTGTATACTATAGCTGGTATACTACATCACCCAGCAAACAGCACAGGACATTCATACAAAGGGCTTACTGATGGTACTGACTTCTGTTGCATTTTTCTTTCTCCTCTCTCTTCCTCTCTATCGCTTAAAGAAGGGCTGTTGTATCCATGGGAACCCAAAGTCATGAGCTCTGCTTTCTAAAATAACACCTCACTGTATTAGTTCACACTGTAACAAAACAAGTCACTTTGGAAATACGGCTGATCAACATAGCCAATGTGCATCCTTCTTAACAGTCAAGGTTGTTGATGTCACCAACTTACCTTTAATGTAAAGAGAGTCCCAGCAGGTCCCCGCTTCATAAGAATCTCACCAATCCCAAGTAGTGTTAACGGAATTGTCTAGCTTGAGGGTTTCGTTACAGTATTTCCCTGAGGTTTCCAGAGTTGCCCTGGAGAGGAGCATTAAACAATCTTATTCCTTTCATCATCCAAACAGTCAAGAGTGCCAAGAAAATGAGAATACACAGGCAAACTCAGGCAGTCCTCACACTTTCTTGTCCTGTCCTCCTTATCCCTGTTTTCTGTCTCTCTTCTCCTCTCTTACACACATATATATACATGAACACACATTACCCTCTCTATCTCTGCTTCGCTCTTCACACTGTGGTGTGTGTCAGTGTGTGTGTGAAAGCTTGGCTCATCTACCCAAGCACGCTGTTGCACACTCTCACCCCACTCCTACTCTCTCTCTCTCTCTCTCTCTCTCTCTCTCTCTCACTGCGGAGGTTTTGCAGTGCTACTCTCCGTCCTGATTGGTTTGTTATAATGGAGTTAACCCTTTTGTCTCCTGCAAGAGGAAAGCTCTCCTGCTTTTGTTTTTTTAATTTTATTTCACCAGTTCATGCCAAGCTTTAGTAGTGATGTGTGCTTAAGATCTGCTTGTGATCTGCATGACGCTTGAACTTCTGATCGCATGAAATTGCCACACCTGATTTTGATACTCATGTCCCATGATCGAAATGGATAGTTTTCCTCAGGGGTGAAAGGGATGGAGGGTATAGCAGTAACTGATGAGCATATTACTTTTGCTATGTGTGTGTGGAGGGGGGGGGGGGCTGATTGTGCATGCATTAATACAGAGAGGTTGCCTGATTGATAGCTTCAATTATGTTGGCCTGTCACTTGGCAGAGGGGCCCGTCAACTTCAATTCATTTCGTATGGCTCATTTGCCAGGTGAGCTAAAAGCTAGGGGGTTGGGGCACAGCTTCTCACTTGAAAAGACAGTCACGGCATTCCTGGATCTGTGTGCGAGCTGTGTCCACAGTTTAATTTAAAGCATTGCTAGCTGTAAACCCACGCTGTTTTTCCTCCCACTCCCAACTCACATCAACAGGAGTTCCATGTGCACCAAGTAGGTGTACAGGAATAAGCCATTACTACAGAAAACTCTGCTTTGATACGAGATATGAAATGGACTAATATTCATATTAGACGGATATTTAGGACTGGTCATGTAATTGTGCATAAACTTTAATACTGTTATTGTAGAGTTAGTGTTTGTATGTTTGCACAGTGTACATATATGCTTTTACAGTGGTTGGAAAAAAAAAAACATCTTTGGAGTGCAGGAGGTGTATTATTAAGTGGCACATGTTCCTCTGTGCTAAAGGCAGTGTACTTCCTCAAACTTTTCACTAAAGACAGACTCAATAATTCATTTGCACATTAATATTTCAGTTGGATTTTCCTGCAGTCCCCAGACGCTTCTGACTGATATTCTGTTATTCTGAGTCATTTTTCTTCCCCTTTGTTCTGCAATAGGCATTTTATATATATAGAAAGACATATATAGAAAGAGAGAGTGAGAGAGACTCAATCAGTGCAGCTGGATTCTTATTGAAAGTTAATAATTTTATCTAATGTTATATATATTATATGTATTAAAAATTTTCAAAACACTTTGATCCGATGTATTTATTGATGGTCAGAGAAGAAGAATAAATAAAATGTAACACATGAAGCATCCTGCTTTAATAATGTTGATAATTAATCCATGCATGGTGGTGTGATATGGCCTGGCGTATACCTGTCTATATAATTTAACCATTAAACATCTATAATATTGAAATGAAACTTTGTTTATATTTAAAAATAATGCCATACAACTTCAGGAAGACAAGTTAGTTCCTGTTATCACCTACAGTAAAGCAGCTATAAATTGTTCACTCACTAGCTTCTCTTTTTTTATCTCCTGAATTGAATAAGACTAAACAATGGCTTGTTATGTCACTGAGAAACCAGGGGGAAAAAAGTGCAGATACTGGAGAATCCAGAATTGGAGATATATTTATTAGACTTGTACTATGTGGAGTGTCCACTATGCAAGTCCAAGTGTGAGACATACAGTATACCATATTAGAAGTAATGCATTAATAATGTCACTTATTTTAACTTACAACCAGAACTAGTGCTAGAACTGCTATTATACAAAATTAATCAACTTTTTATTTGAGATTTCATCCATGCCATTGTGTAAATGCAATGGCAAATTCAAACCTATCATGGAGTTTTCTTGATGAGTAGTTCTTGGGAAGTTTTTTTTCAATTCTCATTATTCTTTAGTGGTGGCCAAAAGTAAAACTCAATGTTTTAATGACATTCTAAAACGTTTAAAATAAGGAGAATCGAGAGAATAAGAATAATGCATTTTTTTGCAATTAACTTGCTAAATAACAATCAATATCTAGTATGACATTCTCAATTATTTAAAACTTGCTGGATGCAGTTGGGCATAGATCCAAAAAAACATCTGCAGTACTCTGGTGTCACTCGCTCGATTGCTTGATTGCTTCCTAAAAATTATATACAGAAGACACTTTCTTGACTGCTACTGCCTTTTTCACCATTGTCAAACAGTTTTCTAATGGGTTTAGGCCTGGAGATGACCCACACTATGGCTCCAGAAGCTGTTCACTAGTTTTTCAGTTATTTTTCAACAAATTATGCTAGAACTAATTAGTGAAATCATGTGGTTTATTTATTTGTTTATTTGTTTGTTTGTTTGCTGCACAAGATAAACTATAACACATGGCTTATGTTGTCTTAAATTTTTTTGGCCGCCTTAATTATTGATTTATTCATCTTAAAGACTATTATTCTGAAATGACTCCGTCAATAATTCAGTAATAAAAGGGAAATTTTAAAGTTACTGTATGTAGTCATAAACAGCAGGGTTAAACAGCTTTTACTTTCAAATTCTAATTAATTTACAGTTTACTGTCATATTTCATCGAGAGCTCATAGTGTACAGCAACAAATTCCAGATATTATTACTTTTCTCTGAATTTTGGATAGCTTTTAGAGTGCTGATGTAAGATTAATATTGTATTTGCGTGGAGTCATCATCACACTCCTGCAATGAATAATTTTTTTGGGGGACTATTAAAATTGGATAAATGTGTAAATGCATTATTCAGTCCTGGATATTGCTACAGTTCCTCAAAACCTTGCTACACTTTAATAAAAACAAGTTCAGTTTCGCTTGCTTGATTATTTCAAATCTATCTTCCCCGCACTCGCTGTCCTGTTCACTGAAGCCTGAGGCAGTGGGATCCCCAGTTGATTAGCCATTCGCTAATAAAGCTGCCTGCCTTTGTAATGCTGAGGAGGCTGGCTGTGTTTTAATCAATGAGCTCTTAACACCCACTATAAGACTGAGTACTTGCTGAAGGAGGCAGATCTGTAGTGAGGGGACCTGAAACACCAAAGATGACATGCAACAGTCAAGACTGCAGACACAGAAAAGGGGTCCAGCTTTCTCAAGAGGAGAAAGCTTTGGGTAGGGTTCAGCATATGACTCACCAGAAAGCGACACGGTGGCGTAGTGGTGTAGTCGTTTGCACTGTGGAATTTGCATGTTCTCCCCGTGTTAGGTTGGTTTCCTCTGGGTATTCTGGTTTCCTCCCACAGCCCAAAGAGATGCAGATTAGTCTAACTATTGTTCCCAAATTGCCCAATGTGTGTGTGTGTGAGTGTGTGTGATGCCCTGCGATGTACTCTGTCTTGTGCCCAAAATTCCTGTTATAGGCTCCAGACACCCCCCCTCCCCCTCCCCCCCCCTCCCATGACCCTATACAGAATAAGTGCTATGGAAAATTAATGAATGAATAAATTCACTTGGTTCATTTTAGAGGACTTTCACACCCCTTAAACAGGTCTTATGGTGTTGAGTATGAAAAGAGAGAAACTAAGTAAATGCTTATCAGGCTAGCCCAAATGAAGTCCTAGTGCTGTGCTTGATATCATTTATATGTAATTTCATTAATATGCTCTTTGAGAACCTTGGAAAAAACCCATTCATTTTAGACAATTTAAATGTCTCTTTCCCTCTCCATCATGTGCTCAACTCTAAACAGCCCACCTCACTACATCATGTAATTTAATTGTTGATGATTCCCATTGTTGGCTGTGACATTTAGTGTTTTCTCTTTCGCTGCCAAAAGACAAATGAGGTCTAATTTGACTAGGTTTCGAGAGTTTTATAGTTAGAGAGAGAAAAAAAAAAAAGGTCCGCCGGATAAGTTTTAATCCTACCGTGAATTTGAAATGCTTCATTCTTCAGTTTTTAATCCTTTAAACTGATTACATTGGATGAATCTGTTCTATCTTTTGCTGGGGCAGAAAAAAGAATGACTTCAGGGACGTGCAGAACTTCCTGTGTTAGTAAGCTGTGTTTGTGCTGGGGTGTGAGAGAGCAGGGGAAGGCGTGGGAAAGTCCGCCTGCTGCACAGGACACATTCACGAGGTCATCAGAGCGCTCCACTTCTAGCCACGTCTGCTAGAGACAACTGCAGCGTCATGCTGCGATAAAAAGAAACCATGATTCTAGGACTAGAGGCGGTCCAGATGCATCGCGCACCAGACGTACGTGAGGGTTACTGTAGTGATGACACGCAAGATGATAGTTTATAATGTTAATAGAATTTCTATTGTTTTGTTATCTGGATATGACATTCATGAGATCCGAATAAATCTCCCGTGGTGGTACGTTTTCAAAGTGCCAATCAAAGTTATTTGTTCTGGTAATGTTTGGCCGTTAATTCCCAGGTTCTTAAAAAGAAAAACCTTATGCGGCATGGGATCAGGGGAACATAAGACAGCATATCAAATGAAGCTTAGCTGTAAATAGGAACTAAAATAAAACGAATGGGACGTGAGTTCATCCATCATTATGTCAATGTACAAAGCCACGTGCAGTTTGGCTTCTGTTTCCTCCGACAAAGTCGCGTGAAAGCCTGGTTGTTTTTCCACCCTAGGGACAAGAAAGATTTTTTGTAGAGAATCACATGGGGGGATCACATCTCTACAAATATATGACACATAAACATCATTGGAGGGCGTCCTAAGTGGACATACTGTACAGTAGCTTTCTCATGTATTCCCCCTCATACACTATGTGGTATCTGAGGTACAAGTTTGAGTAGTGGATATTGTTTTTCTTCTCTGATTGATATCGTCATCTTACTTTTCCTCCTAAGGTCAATCAATACCTCCGCAAGTAGAGTTTTGTGTGAAACACCTCTGTCTGTCACGTCATGTACCAACACATCGAGTACATTTGGTGTTGTCCAGGGTGTTCTTAACTGATTCTTCAACCTCTAAGACATCTCCTTGGCTTCCCTTCAGAGGACTCTTGTTAATATTCAATGAGAACTATCTGCCACGAGGAGAGAATAAGCCAAGTCATGCATAAACATACACTAGGATTTAATTATATTCCTGGGTGAGAGCAATTGAAATTGCCATATGCATGATGTGAGGGAGCAAAGGCGAAATTAGATTTTAGAAGCACCTGGAAGTTAATGCTTTCAACACACTGCAGGGGGATTTGACGGGCATTAGGATTAGGTTGCTTCACTTACCAGAATTCACAAATATGAGGGATGTTAAGGTCAACAACTTCGGGCAGTATTAAGAAAAAGAAGCAGGAAATATTAGATTTGGACATCATGCAGGTTGAATAAGAAAAGAGAGAGAATGTATGGTAAAAAAAAAATAAAAATAAAATTCTGCTCTGTTTGTGAGTGTGACTGGCAGGCTGGTTCAGAATATGCGTTGACTGGTGAAGCATAGCAGCAAACCAGTATTTAGTATTCCACACAGATGGAAGCTACCTATCAGAACTCAGTGCAGAAATCCTGCACTGTAAATAGCAACTATATTAGCTGTGCCTGAGAGCAGGGACTGGCTTCTCTCTTCACACCAAGAAATGTTTCATTTCATTCTGGTATGGTGTGCAAGGCATCAAGAATATCAGGCAAATTAGCCATTCTGTACACTATATACATACACGCAGACATTAGCCTTATCAATCATTTTCATTGTCACTGTCTTTTCCTCATCTTCAGTTTCACCCAGCAAGACCCTCCTTCCTAATTCTTCTTCTTTATTCCTCACACCCATTAGCTGAGGAGCCTTAATTTATACCTCAAACTTTCCCGTAAAAACATAAACGCCTCACCGTTCTGGGAAAAGACCTGCGATTAACTATCAAGATGAAGTATTGTTCTTTGTCATACCACAGTTCCACTTTTCTCCACTGAGTTATTTTTGTTCCCCCTTTATTGCATGGTCTATCTGTCTGGATGATGAAGCTACATAGAAATTGAGGCTAATATAAGTGCAGGTGCATGCTATTTATTGTCTTTGAAAAGACATTCATAATGTTGTCCCCTATATTGAAGATTAAAACTAATAACAACATTTCTATCTTAAAAAGCTTACTTTTCTGAAACGGGCAAAAATAGAAAATTCCTGACACAGTGCAGTGCAATCCATCTAGTTCATTGTCATGGTTACTGTTCAGTACCCTTATTATGTTGGAGTAAGCCTGTGTGTCTGTGTACGTCCGTATACACATGCACACACTCGTACACTTCATTTATACCTTTTAGTTCGGTGGTTTGACTTTCAGCTCTTCCGAGCGTTTATCAGCACAGGCTCTCGAAGCGTGACAGTTGTAATGAACCTATTAGGCATGAAATTGAGTTTTGTGATCTAGAAAGGGAGGGAAAAGAGGGAGAGTGTATACACTCTTCATGTTCTCCACATTTTGCTCACAAAACCTAATTAAACTGTTAGAGATTTGTTTTAACAGAGGCAGTATTGTGCATCAAGCTTTATCAGGATTACAACAGCTTGCCTTAATGTAGTGGGTATTTCAAATAGTGCATCACTTGCCTTGAATTTGTTTAACATTTTAACAAAATGAGTTGTTGTTTTTTAAAACATGCTGAGACTAATGTGGTTCAGATTGCAAATTTTATAATATCACTACGTATCATGTATTGTCTCACTTGCTGCAAAAGTCTATTTTCCTGCATTCACATGCCCACTGCATAGAATAACATGGAATACTCGCCAAAACACAGCTCACATATGGAACTTGGATGCTGACCAAAGTATATGAACAGGACTTTTGTTTCATGTAAATTTCATGAGATTTTACTTATTGTGACATGTAGAGAATTTAAATAATTAAAAAAATACACGTTGTAATAATTTTGTTGCCTTTCAAGTGTCATAACATAAGAGATTGCAGAAAAGATTATTATAGATGGATAATGGGAACAATCTGGTCTTTCTTGCTGCATCTTCCGCCTACCTGACATGGTTTATTGAGCTCTGTGGTGCGGTCAGCATGCCCCCTGCAGAAGCACAGGCTCTCTCCATGCCCTCTTCTCTGCCATCTGACTCCCCACACTGATATGTCTACGCACACGCACACACACACACTAACCTCCATCTGCCCACTCCCACACTGCTTCACCAGCTCAGCGTCGTGGGAGCAGCTTTAGAGAGGTGCGTTCGCAGCTCATTCCTGCACCATCTTTAACACCTGTGTCTCTCTGTGTGTTGTTGGCGCATAAAGGCGAGTGCGGTGGATTTCAGGCTCTCAGTTTGTGGAAAATTCAACACAGATGGGCTGTGATAAATTAGAATGTATGACATGGTGAACTTAATTCACCCCTCTTTAACACTACTTGTCCATTGCAAAGACATTAGAGATACTGCGCTACCATTTTGCCTCGATTTGAGAAAAGCAGTATGAAACAGCTAACAGGTGTGAGGAAAAACACTGTAATGACAAATGGGAGAAAATACTGAATCAAATCTACAAAATTAGCCATGTGCACTCGCCTCAATCCTGCATATGACTCACATGAAAGAGCAAGAGAGGAAGGAGGAGATGGAGGAGGGGACACACAGTCGCTGAGGTGATTACCTCTTCACTAAAGTGCTGATTGCACACAGTCATTAATCAATGCTCTAATCAGGACTGAATTCTCCGATTATCTATGAAATTCACATTTGAGCACTTGAAGATTTTTCACTCTCTGCCAAAGAAAATGTTGCTGGAGGAAGCAGAGAGTCTTCTCTTTTGAAGCAGAGGCGAGAGTATTTTTAGGCATGACACACATACAGTAGCAAAGGAGCCTGGATGGAAAGGCAAGAACTTGGTGTGTGTGAGAGAGAGAGAGAGAGAGAGAGAGAGAGAGAGAGAGAGAGAGAGAGAGCATCAAGTAATAAAGATTTCGACTGTGAATTGCAGATTGTGGAGATCTGAATATGGCCCAGATATTTCTTTTTTAGGCTCCTTGTGCAGAAAAACACCTCCAGTCTGTTGACGTCAGGTCTGATGGGGGATGATTGAAGGGCAAGTTGCACACTTCCTCTACTACTCTCATTACTTCACAGACACTAAGACTCTGTGATGGCTAATAACCTAATAGTCTGATTATTTCATACTTATGTTATTTACCCATAGAAGATGGATCTGGTAAAGAAACACTTGGTTATGATTATGGTTTCTATCTTTCATCATGACATATATGAGTAAACATATGCCAGTGTGTGTTGGATAAATCTATTAGAACATGCACTCATCCATTGAGTATCCCATTGTGGATCAGCTGAGTGGCTGTCAGCCAAATGACTTTATAATTGTATCTTTCCAGGTGGTGCACCTGTTTAACCAAACTAGACATCAGAAAAGGAGGTCATAGAAACACAGAATGGTCTCCCATGTAGATATTGACCTGTATAGACTGTGCATTTAGGTGATGGATGACAAAATGGGCTTGTCATTAAAGTATGAATTAATCTTATAGGCACAATGTATGCATCGGAAATCTATATTATACCAATAATTATACATTTTGCCCTAAGTAACATGCAGTTTTTTTTTACAAACTGTATCATAGCAAACATCAGGTGTTCACATACCTGTAATTATTTTTGTGCATATGGCATGGACTGGCTGGGAGCCATCCGCACAGTTCCGCTGAGATTCTCTGAATCCTGACTGAGGAACTCAAGGTGACTGGCAATTATCAAACCTAAAAAAAAAGGCTGACACTTCAAGCAAAAAAAAAAAAATGGACAGAGATTACATCTAGTACCAAACTGAAAAGCAGTTTGATTCTTCATTTCGCTCCAGTGTGAGCTCGGACAGGTTCTGATAAACCCTTTTGTATGGCATTTGTGCAAGGTCAGCATGATTGATTTCTCCTAAACACACACAATGACAGGGAAATCTTGTCATGCCGCTAGGAGGAAATGTGGTTTAGTGTAGGCCTTACTAGGGAAGGTGCTAGTGCTGTGATTAATACCGTGTTGCCCTTTGCTGTTCAAGAGCATCAGGGCGCCATTAGTATTCTGAACATGGAAGCCAGGAGTGTTTGTGAAGTGAAGCAGACGGCAACAGCAGAGACCGTGTTTATTCTGGCTGCTCCTCCAAGAAAGGCACATATAAATTTCAAACCTGTAGTGTGTATGTTTGTACACAAGAGGTTTTTCAAAAACCTGACAACTGTGTAGAATTTGTCAGTTTGCCTCACCAGGCATAGATTTGACATGCAGAGGCGTGAAGACTTAATCCTTTACATCACAGCTTAATAAGGAACGTATTGCATCAGTTTTCTCATTCTCATTCACGTCGATGCAAATGTTGCAAGACATTCTGCTGTTGCCTTCGAAATAACAAGTGTACATTTGTTCTGCATTTGTTATGCCTGAGTGTGGTCTTGCTGCCATCCCTGTCAGAGCATGTTTTCTAAAGGCAAGGTTCTCCATGGTCGGTGGCAGCGTCTCAGTGTGAAATGACTGCACATTGCGCAGTGATTCATTCTGCCAGCAGCTTTGGCTGGAGACCATAAAATGATGCTGAGGGTGCACCATCACCCTACAAATACCTATATATACTGAGCATATCTGCAATAAGAGAAACTTGTAGCATGAGTATGGGTGTATAAACTCCTTGCCTTGCGGTGTGTATCACCTTTTTGTGAAAATCGTTTATTTGAATCAGGATGATGTGTAGCATACGCTACAGGAGCCGCACATCAATTAACACTGCATAATATCAGACACAAGTCGCAGAAGGAGCAGTGATACAATTGATGCATAATACCAGACTTATTAGAGATATTGTAAAATTGATTTCATATACATTCCAGGTGAATAAAAAGATTGTTTTTATCTAAGATTGTTTGTTTTAGTGCTTATAAAATGTATCCGTCCAAATTCACCAAGATCAGACACCGACATGGGTTGCATCCAGCATTTCAATTCATCCCCAGAGGTCCAGAGCTTTTCAGGTCCAGAGGAAGGAAATTGTAATGCTAAAGCATATTATAAATAAACACATACAATTTTATGCTTTCAACATTACGGTGTGATAGTGGGGTGTTCACAACCTTTAATTTGGCCATATATTGGACGTACTTTTTAAGGACTTTGGAACAATAAAGTTCATAAAATGCCTTTTGGAACAGTGGGTTCTTTATGGTGTATATGTTTTTATTATAAGCAGTCATAAAATACGATGTAAACACAGAACGGAAAGATTCCATTTCCTCCTGGCTGCACCCATATATTTTCATCTGCAGCAGTCAGAAGATTTTTTTTCATTGACTCTCATTGACTTGTGTTACTACAGCTATTTAATATAATGCCTGAAAACTAAACTAAACCTTAACCTCTTAAACCAAAAGGAAATCATTGGCGTAGCTTTTAAAATAAACATTGCATGTTTTGTTATTAAATAAAAGTAGTTTATGGTTATGAGCCAAATGTCTCATTAAGGTTAAAACTCTCACATCTCACCAGAAACTTTATCATCACATGACATTCTCATAAAGTTGCAAACAGTTTGTGGACCAAAATACAACGCTGGATTAAATTATTCTTTTAATCTTTAAATTATTTTGATGAAATGATGTTGGTATAATTCTGAATAAATGACCCCAACAATGTTGCAAATACAACCTCAAAGCAACTTCTATTAGCTTAATGTCTGTTCTCACACATCCGTCCAGTTTTGCAGATTAGGGCCCGTATTCACAAAACTTCTTAAGCCTAAAAGGTGATGAAATTCTCCTAGTGATGAAATTCAGAGAAAATTCTTAGAATTATGACATTTTCTTTTTCTAAATTTTTCCTCTTAAATTTAGGACAATTTATATCTTATGAAGATAATTCAAGAAACATCTTAGACCAAAAACAGCTCCTAAGGTAAAAAGTTTCTATAGCAAAGGACAAAACACTTTTGGATGGTATGTAGACTGAACACTTAACGTAAAGCTAAAATATGATACTTTCAGACATATTTGCACACCACCTGGATATTTCTATTTATATTCAACTTCATTCCCACATAAAAATTCCATAAATTCTATATTGTCTACATTGTACAGCTAGGTTTTTCTTATTTTTCTTATATTTTTCCTATATTGTATATTTTGTATTGTACAGATATTTTATTCTTTCTTAGTTAAATTTACTTTCTATTTTTTTCCCATATTTATTTCATATTAATAGTCTTTTATTTTAAGGTCACGGGCAGTTGTCTAAGCATTTCACTGCATATCGTACTGTGAATGACTGTGTATGTGACAAATAAAATTTTAATTTGAAATTTGAATAAAAGTAAACACTGCTCTTCTGTCCAATTTGATTTTTTTTTTCTTCCTTCCATCTCTCTTGGATTGTTGACTACATACCATCCAAAAGTGCAACTTAAATAGACTGTCCTTCAATCATGTAAATTGGTAAAGGGTGAGCCATTTTGCTCCCATTAATCTAAAATTGATTACAAGTAATAAAATGAGTATAGTAAATAAATGTAAAACCTTAAATATAGTAACTGCTGTGTAGAAATTGGTTGCTTCAAAAGGAAACACATTTTCAACATTTGGTTGTTTTAATTAACTTTAAGATATTTAGCCTATAACAGAAACTTTGCATAAATTAGCCTGCATTCATGATTATACAATTTCTTTATATACAAACATCATGATTTCACTGTCTGTTCTATAATCATGTATTCTATTTTTCACAAAGAGCGCATTTTAAGACAGATTTTTTTTAGCAACCAATCACAGTCCTTGAATTGCTGCAAAATCCCTAGCAACAGGGTCAACCACACCTCTTCACTAAGATAAAAGTTTTTTTTACTTTCCTTACTCAGAGTTGCTCTGGGAAGTTTCCTAAATCACTTTTAGTCTAAGACTCTCAGCTCCCAGGATTTTTAAAGCTAAGACAGGAGCTCTCTGAGAGAATTCTAAGACGTTTTGTGAAAATGGGCCCAGATCTTGGATGCTAGGTGGTGCATTGCATTCTTGACATGTTCATAATACTGCATGCCTTTGGACTGTGGGAGGAAACCCACCAAGAACAGGGAGAACATGCAAACTCCACACTCAAAGAGGCGGGAATTGAATCCTGGAGGTACAAGACGACAACTACTCCACTGTGCTGCCCCCATGAAAAGACATAAACCTGAAAAAGTGTATTATTCTAAAATGCCTAATTCTTAAGATATTGCAGCATGGTATAACATGACATGGTTACGGACACTACAGATTTTTAGGTTTTTAAGTTTTTACCAAAAACCAATTTTAGTATTAATACTCATAGAGAAATATGAATAATTTTCATTTTAAATTATTATAGTTTGAAACGATACAGTATAGCGCTTAAAAATGCCCATTTAGATCGGTCACTTCCATGTTGTATAACCTTCAGAAGTGGCTCCTTTGGCACACATTTTGTGTATTTTATCTCATCTCATCGTCTATACCATGTTATTCTGTATACAGGGTCGTGGCGAGCCTAAAGCCTATCCCATGAGACTCAGAGCATGAGGCATGGTACACCCAAGATGAGGTGCCAATCCATCGCAGGACACACACATACACACACTCACACACTCATTCAAACAGTACAGGCAATTTAGGAGCGCCAATTAGCCAAACATGAATGTTTTTGCACTGTGGGAGGAAACCAGAGTACCCGGAGGAAACCCACTAAGCACAGAGAGAACATACACAACCACTAACCCACCGTGCCACCTGTATTTTATGAACTACATTAAACAATAAAATCAGCACCAACACTGTGTTTTGGCTGATTGTAATATTTGGCAATAGTATTTTTTGTTTAATAATTTTGAAGGAGGGATTTTGTGGTGGTCATTGTTTAATAAATCAATGTATTTATTTATTAGCATCAGCAGTAGGTTCCCAAGCAGAGCGGTGGCTGTTATTTAGTGCTGGGGTTGCTACCTGGTCGATAAACTGACTTAATTGACAGTAAAAGTGTCATCAATATGAGAATTTCAATTATGTATTTCAGTTTAGAAATAAAAATTAAATACCAGTGGTTTTTCCAACATCTGTAAAATTAATGTTATTAGTTAAAGTTGCCACAACATATTTGACAACCAAAAATTCCTGATGGGATATTCCTACCAATATTTCCCACTCATTTCTTTATCATCTTCTTCTTCTTTGTCTTTCGGCTGTTCCCTTTCAGGGGTCGCCACAGTGAATCATCTGCCTCCATCTCACCCTATCCTCTGCATCCTCTTCTCTCACACCAACTAACTTCATGTCCTCTCTCACT
>JAQQZT010000012.1:16014943-16027806 GCA_030068275.1 Clarias platycephalus
TGTGTTTGATCGTTTGTGCGTTTGCTTGTGCGTATGTGGTCAGAGTCTAAGTTGTACAGTCTGACAGCAGTTGGCAAAAAATCAGGACATCAATATCAACACAACCATAAACCACTTTCTCTCAACCATCTTTATAATAAACATGACAGTATTTATCTAAGGTGATCATACATCTATCTAAATTCAAGTAGCATGGCTTGTTATTAGCTTCTCTATTACTACTGGACACAATCATGAATGACATAAGGGCAGGCTTTACAATGCATACAAAGGCTACATTACTTTAAGGGGACTGTGGTGCATGGCTCCTTCATCATCAGACTCATCCTCAGACTCAACCAAGTCCTCTACCTCCTGCCACTCCACATTTGGACCTTTATGAAAACGCAGGCGTGTGCCTATAGGGGGAAAAATGTAACATGATTTTTGTCTAGGAATGTAATAGTTGAGGAAAAAGAAAAATGAAGAGATTTCAAACTAGCCATGTGAATTATGCCCCAAAACTGCAGGGGTGGAAAGAAAAACATACAACTTAAATGACTTGTGCCTGTGCCCCTCCCTTGACCCAGGCTCTTGTTTTGTTCTTTTTATGTTGTATTAGTTTCACAAATCGAACAGGAGAGGGTGCTATTTCAGATTAAACTTCAACTCCTCATTCATAAAATGGCTGATGTTCAGCTAACATATTGAACAGCTCACAAAAGTCAGCAGGGTGTCATGCAAAACTTAAAAGCCTCATTTTTTTCTGAGTTTTTACAAATATAATGGTTTTTCATTGAGTACAGGTTTCTGGTAATGTGTGTTTGTGTATTTATTGGCTCTACCTTTCAGAAAGCAGTGCCAGATCGTGGAAGGCCAGGAATGGGACCACCCCATGTCATCATCATCAAACAGTGAAGACATACAAAACACCCCAGACTCAGACTCACTGCTTGCCTAAATGGGTTCAAAACAGCACTGATGATGTTATATAGTTGAAATACGGAAGTGTAACTCAAATAATTAAACCTTAAAACTGCATATTAGGCAGTCATGTGCTTAGTTGTAACCAATCAATTCTAATTTGCTGGTTTATACTGTACCCTCGTGCGGCGACGCTCCCTCATGTGGCTACGAGCAGGACTGGGAGCGCTGCTGGAGGCCAATGGAGGCCGAGCATAGGAATGTAAACTGTTACTGTGGGCGAAGATGTGCACTGGCGAAGACCTGCAGAATGTGTTCAGTAATGCAAAAAGAATAAATTGAGCACCTACTGAGAGTACATACTGAGTAATAAATATAATTTACAGAGGAAGGTACTGAATAATGTTGCAATAATTGTATAATATATATATATTTAAAAAAAAACTAAAACATTACTACTAATAAATGAGAAAAAGATAAGAAACTGCCATTTCAAAACTCAACATTCTCCAAGGAACTTCCTGCATGTTGCTGACCTGGGGTGGGGTGCACTCTGCAGTAAAGGACTTTGGGGACTGGTGGCGATGTTGGCTAATTCTGTGAGCCAATTTGTGTTTGAAGTGCTAGTGCTCGCTGACTGCAGGCTCCAGCTTTGCTCAGGCCTCTCTTCATGTGACACGCCCGGGGCCACCTGGAACACTGCTGGGGATGAGTGGTCATCCTGCACTTCCTGTAGCTCTGGTAAGTCATCTTTAAAATGGATACAAAGAAAGACTGTAGAAACAGCACTGCAATTACATGTTTACCTGAACTGCTGCTAAAAGATTTTTGTTAATTATGGTATCACCATATTCTGTAGGGCCTTCAGTAGAGGGGCAGCCTGGTGAAGATGGCAGGTCCTCGTTACACTTGAGCAGATCAAAGGCCTCGTCCATTCCGGAGCAATCTGTCTTGGATTCCTGGACTTTTTTAGAAACTGTCTTTACTTCCCACACCATATTACACCTCGTCACATGTGCAGGCTGCAAATATATGAAGAGAAATAAGGCTTAACTGTGATGGAGTGTGGTGTTGCAGAATTTTTTTTTTTTTTTTTTTTTTACAAATGAGTTGTGAACCTCAAAAAACAATCATTCTTTAATAAACTATAACTTATGTGCAGTTATTTGAAAATCTCAGGTACTTCCAAACGAATGAATGAACTCACTTGATCAAAGTCATACTTGATCATTTTTACAGTACAGGATGTCAACATATGTAACCTCGCTCCTGCTGTAAAACACGGTTACCGCAGTGTAAGTGTGAATAAACTGCACCGAGAAGACATATATCAGTGTCAGTGCGAATTCTGAAAGCAAACCCAAAGCGAAAGTAAATACGAACTATGCGTAGTTTTATTAAGGAAACGTAGCAGCTTTGTTTTCGGACTTCCAGCGTGGTCACGTGACCCTCTTGCACGCAACCTTGTTTATAAACGCTGGGGGAATTTGGCGCATGCGCGGCAGCGCTCATTCATTCAGAACTGCGTAACAACAGTCGACACAGAACAAGGCATTTAATTTCGACTTCTGATATCCGGATATGTTTACAGAACTCACGGGCAGCGAACGGACTTGATAATGTTTGACCCAATATTAATTAAAAAAACAAAAAACAAAGAGGAATTTAACAGCTGTGTTTGCAGACAATACACACGGGACGAAAAAACATCAGCTGTTATCAACGTCTATGTTTTTGACGAGAGAAAAGTGAGGTCCGCGGAATGTTAACATATCTAAGCTCATTTATATGGATCGATAGATTTAATAAACAATAAAAAACACTTAATATCATCTCAGACAATAAGTCAAATGGAGTACTTTTTTTTCCAGCTGTGATTAGTAGAACAACAAGTCTTTGTCCTAAAAAAAAAAAAAAAAAAAAAAACTGTCCTCAGACACAGAAAACGCTCCAGTCTAACAGGAGGATTCTCTTCCTCTATGACATGTCGTGCTGAAGGGGTTGTCAGAAAGCCCCTCGATCCTCACTGTACTGTAAACAAAAGAATGTCAACAAGTTGAGACATGGCGCTCGGAGCCCTCCCGAGTATCGCAATGAATGAAGGAGGATTTATTTTTGGTAATTTATGTAACACGGTATCATTTTGAACACGACAGCCAGCTAACGAGGAATTTCAGCTGTTTATAACTACAGGTAGTTGGATGGCGAGGTAGCTTAGCTGCCCGCAGTGGCTGGGAGTTACTTAACCACAAGCACAACAACAAACGTAATGAAGAAAAAAAAAAACCTTACCCGTACACAATGTTGTCATTTGAAGACGAAATAATGAATGACAACTTTTCTAATCGCCAAAGTAAAAACAAGCGATTATTAAAACCATTGTGTCCATTTCAACGGATCGACTTTAATGTTTTGCTTCGCTGGAATCGTTGTCTAAGTTTTTTTTTACTCACCAGTCCTGTCGCCATTACCGAGTATCTCTAGCATTCTCCGAGAAGGTTGGACCGAGTACTTTTAGATCTGCTCGCTTATTGGTCAACGGTTACGTCAATATCACGTACTCGAGGCTTGATTTGTCAGCTCTGGGAGAACTGCAGAGGGCGTGCGTTGCTTTGTTATTGTTATGTTCATTGGTAAGGTTTTCATGCCCGTTACATTTAATAGTGCAGCTCATTGGCTGTGCCACTGTATTTTTCTGTTTTGTTTTCGCCTTTGTTTGCACTCAGCTATAACTTTGTGCGAGTTTGTTTTGTACCTCCAGTTCAGATAACCTAATCCTGAAAATCCCAGTCA
Source organism: Clarias platycephalus (assembly GCA_030068275.1). NCBI lineage: Eukaryota > Metazoa > Chordata > Actinopteri > Siluriformes > Clariidae > Clarias > Clarias platycephalus. The sequence continues at coordinate 16,018,640 of JAQQZT010000012.1, forward strand.
AAAAAAATCACTACAATTTAATATAAAATTGTATTTTATTATTTTTTTTAATGGAAAATGAAATATCACAGACAATAGTACTAGTGCCTCTGGCATTAAGAGTAGACCTTTCTATATGAATGTCATTAGATAGACAGCATTAATGCAAAGAGCTACTTTTGAACATGGCCATTCAGATCAGTGATATAAATATAAACACAGGTCAGCTTTTAAAGTCTTTAACAAGTGTACTGCTTATAAAACAATAAACAGAAAAATCCCACAATGAAGCACATAGTTGACATGGGCTGCCCTGAAACAGAAGCTCACATAGTGTCATGGTGTCAACATTTTTATGAAGACATAAAAAAAAATTATCTTGTCAAAGTCATTGGAAGAAAAATTCAAAAATGAGTTATACTGTAATGGATGGAATAATGGCTAACAGCACTACTAATACTGGTGGTACATATTGCAGTTCAGAAGTAAAACCTTTAAAGGCGAAAGAGCAACTTTGAGTAAAATAAAGTAATATACCATATTTTATCTTAATTATTATTAGTTTTTTTTTTAATAAAACATACTCACAGTAGAAAATAAACAATAACAGAAAACTATTTTACGAACACATATGTCTTATTCCACTTTGAAACACTGGGGCTTAATAAATAAAAGTAAAAAAAAAAAGAAGAAGAAAAAAATGTATATGTACAATAAATACGCTACCTTTAAGACAATACTTCAAAAAAACTCCATGGATCTCCCTTGGAACTCAAAACTACAATTGTAACCTCTGTGTATAGCATAAATTAATGTGCAATTTCCCCCCCCTTGATTCTGACAGCAAAGTGCAACCTGCATACACACCCTTCTGTTACCCCTTTTCTGTAATCAAACCATAACATGTTTATATATGAATGTCACACATTACATTATTAGGTTTTGGTTTGTATCATCTGCATACACTCACACAAAGTGTATTACTAAATCAATGTTTGTGTGTTTGCTTCTTCTGTGAACATATTTAATTAAGACAAAATCTGCAGATATTGTGATTAAGATGTGTTAAGAACAATACCATTTGTACTTACAAAATGTACAGGATTCATGAGCCAGATACATGTCATATGAGTAAGAGCAGGTTTTAACTTCTTTCTGTCAAAGCCTGAGCTCAATAATAATAATAATAATAATAATAATAATAATAATAATAATAATTATTATTATTATTATTATTATAAAAAAAACTGTACCAAAAATCCTGTAATAACATGAAAATAAAATACAGCAGTGGAGATAATGACCTTACTAAATAGCTGGATAAACAGTTTATTCCCAATATAACAAAACACCTTACTAACAAAAAACTTTGAAACTTTTTTTCCCCAAACCTTGCGTAACCTGCTGATTTTATCCTACATGTAAACTTACTATCACTGACACACCAGAGCTTCACTTTGTGATGCAAAAACAATAATTTTTAAGTTCAAAACCTATGGTCATATGGCATCTGAACAGTGGTGAGAGACCTGTACTCTTGTACCTGTACCATTATTTTTTATCTTTTAAATATGTTGCATTGGAGCATTTTTTTGTTATTTATTTATTTATTTATGCATTTGGCTCTTCTATTTCCATCTGACTTCCAAAGAGGGTGACCAACTGCTCTTCATAGTTAACGATGTTGCGTTTCATGATGTCCATGCATGGCCCCAGTAACCTCTCAAATGCTTGAACATCCATTACTGTGAAAGGCATCCAAGAAAAAAAAAAGAATACTGCATTTATTATAATTTACCACAATACTGTCAAGTCTTCCAGCTCAGTCTTTTTGTATTTTGAATATTGTTTAAAAGCAGTAGTTTTACCTAAGCATTTGACATTTTCCATAGCATATGCAGAAGCGGCCCTTGGCTTGTTTGTGACAAGGGCTAATTCTCCAAAGTACTGCCCCCTAGTGCATGTGGCGATGTCCACCTCCTCGAGCTCAGAATCTGTTTTCAACTGTGAGCAGACATCCCAATGACAATTCTTTATAAAAAAAAAAAACTTTAACATTTTGTAATCTCCCTTACAGGTTTACAGTGAATTGTACTGGAACACTGGAACAATGAAACTCAAAATATACTTGGTAGGACAATGTGACAATTCTTGTGCCAAAAATTAACTAAATAGTATTAAAATGCTCTTATGTTTTCTATAGGAAACAACGCCACACTCTTTGCTGACAAGTCTCCAGCAATTATAAGCAGTGTTGGGTGTAACGCGTTACAAAGTACAAAGTAATGCGTTAGAGTACTTGGATTACTTTTTTGATGTAAGGAGTAATCTAAAGTGTTATGTCCGCCATTTAAGTACTCAGTTATTTAGTTACTTTTTCAAAAATGTAATTAGTTTTTCAGACAATTTATGCAATCCGTGAGCCAGACAGCAGTCATTCAGAATCCGTTATTGTGTTTGTGTGTGTGTGTGTGTGTGTGTGTGTTTGTGTGAAAGTCGTCCTACAAGCCTCGCCCCCGATAATCCTATCTTATACCCCTATCTCACCTATGTGGTTTGACTATGCGAGAACGGACACGTGGAAAGATGGCCAAAACTCATTGTGAATCATGATGAACTCACGGTGAATCATGTTGAACTGTACTTACGGCCACCGCGCGAAACCGCGTAGGTGAGATAGGGGTATTAGTAGTTAGCAGATTATGGGCCAAACTTCGCTGAGTGAAGATGGTAGAATAATTATAAAGGTCTTGACTAAAACAACATGCATGAGGAATCACAAAGGAGTTTTCATTTTTTGTAACGGAAAAGTACTCTAACTAGTTACTTTTATCAGAAAGTAACGCAGTAATGTAACTGATTACTTTTTAAAGACAGTAATTTTGTAACGTAATTAGTTACTTTAAAAAGTAACATCCCCAACACTGATTATAAGTTTTTTAATTCACTTACAAATGTATAATATTACACTCCAGACTGTGCTAATTAACATGATCTATAAGAATTACTTAAATACCTATTAACACAAAGCAATATTTTCTGCCTTATTTAATTTTTTGCAAATTTTGTGCTTGTCACTTGTTGTCTTGTGTAGCAAAGGTAGTGATTACACAATCCTGATTTTCTTTTCTTTCCAGCACTGCTGGAACATTTCAAGATAGAGGAGATAATAAAACATGGCATGTCAAGACATGCCCTTACACATTACTTCATGTCTGCATCTCACTACATTTCGGTGCAAGTCCGCTAATGAGAATTTTTGTAAATAATAATTTATAACAATTTATAAAAAATTATTTCCAAATCAAAATAAATCTATATGATGAAGAGCAACATGACAACAATATTTTCCCATAAATATGCACATTTGTATTCACATTATTTACATAAGACACTAAATAATGTTATTTCATTAATTAAATATTATTTTTATTTATCCATTCATTTGACTTAACATCTTTTTCTTTTTTTCTGATAAATAAAATTAGTCAGAATCACAGAACATTTTCTGAGGCTAAACAAAATTTCTTCCATTATGAAAACTTACCCGGTTCCTCTTCATGGTGATTCTAACCTCACCTGACTCTACGATGTAAAAACAGTCTGCCAGGTCACCCTAAAGAAAAACAGAGATATGCTAATCATTGGATGTCATTGTAATTTGCAATATTGTGTTATATGTGATGCAACTCATATTGTTCTGTGTCATTCTGTATCAGTACAGTACCCCTAGCTTTTCAAAATGCTAACAATGTGAATATTTGGAGGTGATGAGCATAGAGCTAACTTGTGCAATGATCTGCTCTCCATCGTTGTACACTTTGGATGACAAGACATCCACCACCTTCATTCTTTCTGAGACCTGAACAGAAATAAAGGGTTAAAAAGTATACCTGTATTGTTGATCAAATAAACACAAAAGAAAATGATTCTGACCTCCAAAGATGTGAGCAGTGGAAGGGTCTCAATGAAAGCTTCATACATTCTCCTCTTCTTGGCATTGTTTTTTACAATGATCCTTCTGAATGTCAATCGATCCTGCAATCACAGGCATTAAGAAAGTTGCTTACAGTTAAAATATACAGTTAAAATATGTATTTTTAGCACTTCATGAATGCAAAGAATTACTGAATCCTTCTCTGGAACTCTGTGAAGCTCTATGAAGTAATTGTCATGACTTGATATCCTGCATATACTGTAACTCAAGTCCAATTACACAACAGACCACTTCTAACTTTTTACATGTATAATGACTAACACTTGGTGATTAGTCATTATTAAGGAAATCATGGAGATCACTTACTAGGCACCACAAGGCACCAGGTGAGGTAGCAACAATGGTGGCAGCACGCGGAGTGTTATACATCAGAGCCAGTTCCCCGAAACTCCCACGGTTGTCATATGAGCCTACTGTTCTTGTGGTGCCCTCTGATTTCAAAAGGATGTCAAAAGTCCCTCTGGGTGAATGAAGCAATGAAACAATGTAATACAGCATAGAGAAAATTATGTAATCTTATGTTGCTCATGAAACAAAAATCATCTGATCCACACCTTTCAATTACATAAAAGTTGTCTCCATCATCATCTTGATCAATGATGTGTTCCCCAGCACAAACTATCTTCTCAAACATCGCATCCAGAACTTGGGACATTTGCTCCTGCAAACAAATATGGCAGTAATCTACTGTAGCATTGATACCATGCTAGATTTACTTCATCAGGCTTTTAAATTTTAACTGGAAAAGTCTAAACTTTTTTACCTCTTCAGGCTAGTTGGTTTAGAATCTCACATATTAAAATGCTATTAGATTCCGATCAACTTAATATACTTTGTGCGGTGGTGTTAACAATTGTGGTTTAGTCACTTAGTAGTCTGGTGTGATATTCTCTTTCTCCCCATAAAATATGAGATGAGCCAACTGAAAAAATTTATCACACTCACGGTGTCCATTAAACTGAAATAAAATCTATCAGGGTTGGGATCAGGAGTACATAGGGTTATGAAAGCAAGGGCTTGAACCTTTAACCTTTTGATTAGTAACCCAAAGCCTTGACCACTAATCCCCCGCTACCCAAACAGGTTGAGCAGCACCATTACAGTGAAAATGTTACCACAGACAAGCAACTTGTAAAATAATTATACTGAAATTGTACTATTTTTTACTACTTACTGTGCATTACTGCGGAATCGCAGCCCTGCAGTGTTTTTTTATGCCTGCTGCCGCCAGCAAGCAGTTCAGCTAAGAGTAATATTACACCCTACCCCATGCTCCCCATATTTTCCTATTGAATCCATTCGCTGTATCATGCACCATTTTAATTAGCCGACATAAAATGTTACATCATATTAATCATTAACTGTTTATGTTTGAGCACCAAAACTAACATGTAACTACTGTACATACAACAGAAAAGAAGATAACAAGTTAACAAATAAATCATCCCTTTAGAATGAAAAGATTTCATTTTATGATTAATTATATGATTCGAACTTTTTTGTCACATAGAATTATTCACATATTCTTATTCTGTGACAATGTATGAACATTACATGAAGGATTTTGAGATTTGCATTTTTGTACTCTTTAATTGGAAAATGAAAAGGCACAGCTCAGTCTTATTCATATCTGTACTCATATGGAGTGCAAAAATTTTGAAGCTCAATATCTCGAAACTGTTCAGAATGCAGATATTTTATAATCTAAGGGAACAAAACATCTGTACCTGGTCAAGATTTTTAAAAAGAAGTATGTCCTTGCAGGCTTCCTGTAGTCTTTGTCTCTGTTCATCTGTTTTTGGATAAGTCACCTGTAATGATAGTAAGGACATTCAGGGAAAAAATCCTGGTTTTTACACAAAGTCACAGTAAATTACCCAGGTTAATGGAATGTAGCTTTGTTTTTAGCCTTTATTGCCCCAATAATTGTGTGAGCAATGTCAGTTTTACCATAAACAATAACAATCTCTTACCCTGGGCTCTTTGTCCTCCTCGTCCTCATCTGGGTTGAAGGCTTCTGCACACACTAGGTTTGGACAAAAAAAATGCACCTTTATGAGCTTGCTGTGAACATCAAGTCAGTTGTGTTAAAAAAATCTATTCAGCTTACAGTATTTCACAATAGATTGATAAGCAATTTAATGGCCGAATAAAAATAATGTCAGAATAGTTAAACAATTAATTAAATAATTAAATAGTTAAACAATTATTAAATATATTTATTTAGTTGAACAATTTGTATAGCATTTCAAATGATACCTGCATTAAAATTAAAAGTTTTGTTTTTTTTTATATGCAAATATTTCACAAACAACTTTATTTATTGAAAATATATTTCCAAAAGAAACACTTAGTCAGATGACTAGATTTTATTATAATATTTGACGCATTGAAATGAAAGAAACCCAAACAAAGAAGAAACAACAAATGTTGCACGGAACACGTTTCAATCAAAGTATAGTTTACATAGAACAGCAGCTTGAAAGATGGTGGAGAGTCGATTCAGTTGTGAAATCTGACAAAAAGTTGTGGAAATTTTACTTGATCAATAAGTTTGCACAGTTGATAATGGACTGCAATGGATTGGCACCCTGTCCAGAGTGTACTCTGCCTTGTGCCCTAAGTCTCCTGGAATAGGCTCCAGGTGACCCTGAATACATGATAACGCGTTATAGACCATGAGTGAGTGAGTGAGTGAGTGAGTAATAGAGATAATAGAGATCACGTATCATGATCATTTTGTGTGGCAATTCATATATCTTTAAAGTAAAATTTTAATTAACATATATTTGCATTTGAGGTGGTAAAATGGCGCCACTCCTCTATAATCTTGTAGGTGACACGCTCTAAAAAATTCACACAATGGCGGACAACATAAGATATTTATAAAACTTTGCCACTTATAGAAAGCGCAGTACAAACTGAATCACAATCTAGGTATCGGGATAATACCGTATCGGGTGGACCCTGGTAACTCATCCCTAGTTGGTGCTAGTTCTGTAATGGAGCGCTCAAAATGATTTTTACTCAAGTTCAATCCACAGCAATACTTCCAGTTTTTTGAAAATTATTCACATTCCAAAACAAAAATTGAGCATTTATATTATTTGCATATAAAACATTTTATGTGTCTTATAAATCTTATAAATCGAATAAATCTTTAAAGTAAGTAAAATATCTGAGCCCAGAAAATGAAAATCATCAAAACCATCTGTTAGTTGGTACAAATTTCAAACCACCACCACAGCTCATCATGCTCACCCGCGTGCTTTCAAAATATTGAATAAATCTGCCTGATCTCTTTGTTCTTTTCTCTATCATGAGACTCATTTTCTTTTTGTCTGTCTTTTGTCCCGCTCTTTCCTCTATTATGCTGGCTCTGTTGAGATGAGAGGCCCATTTGCTTTCCCCTGTCACACGCCCCCAGCGTTCCTACTATTATTACCAGCAAAAAGCATGACAGGAGCATCCACTGTCTGGATCAATATACCTCCCATGGCCTGAATATGAGCTCCAAACCAACCTATATTCACTTCAGCCATGACGCCATGTGTTTACCTGCATTAATCAGGTGATTTTGAATCAGGTGAAGGGTTACGGATCCTGTGTACACTGATCATTCGTTTTGTTTAAATTCAAAACATATGGTGTCAGATTTTCAATTCAGGTAGATACCTGAGCTGAGACACTGTCACTAATTGCTCCAGTATTCAGGCTATGTTTTAATACCGCTGTAGTATGGAATTTTATGCCACAATTGCAATAATCAGAACAACACATACTAATGCATGTTTAACTCTACACAATTCATTCTAGACCACATTGCATAAGTGCTAATAGACTAGAATCTTTGTAGACTATAATGGTATTGTGTTAATGCTGCACAATATGACTCTCAACCTTCAACATTTCAACAGCTTTATAGCATGAAAAGCACTGCAGATCATACTGTATGTGATTGGGAAAGGCCTGTTACAGTTAGAACATAATCCACTACTCACAATGTTTTAATCCTAACTGGATTATTTGGTATGATTATGAATAATCACTCGGTTCTATAATTATCAAGTATTTTATTACATATTTATTTAGTTGACATATGCGACATTTGTGATATTTCTTGATAAAATCAATGAGATTATTGCATATTTTGGACGCCTTCAGAACTGCTTTACAAAGTAGAAAGAAATAAAAATCAGACCATAGAATTAGAAGGTGTGTCCAAACTTTTAACTGGTAGTGTATAAATACTGAATTGAAAATTCATACAGTTAACCATCCCATAATAATGTGCTAATTTATTTATTTTAAATAATGAATAAGGTCTGACCTATCTGTAGATGGTTTATGGAAAAGTGTCCAATGTTGGAACGTATCAATTCTTCAATTCTTCCTAAACCTGTAATAACATACTTATTATTATAATAAACTTCTATGCTACCTAATAAAGGTTCTGTAAAGGTTTAGTCAAATTTCCCTTGAATAGTTTAGGAGGAGTCATGGATAGAAGACAAGTGAGATGAAATTTGATGTCGAAGGACAACGCCACCAACACGAGACGAGTGGTAATGATCCCTTTGTGTTGCCTATACTTTGCAGACAGGCGAAACAATAAAATAACTAGTGCACATGTACAGTATAACTAGTGCACATTAAAAACTGCTTGTACAAGGCAGTTCTCCATGACAATACACTCATTAGTTATATGTGAACTGCAGATTATAGCATTCATACCCTGCACTGCTTGTTACTGAGGAGAATAAGTTCAACAAGGTATCTAATTAGAGGGGCATGATAGCAAAGCAATTTCTGCTCAGCAGAGTAGCGCATGATATGGTGAGGGCCAATGAGTTCAAGCAGTTTTTCAACAGGTTAGACTGCCTTTCCCCTTCACAGACTACTGCCTGTTCTGTTATCACCTCCCCTCCCCTTCAACTACTGTCTCAATCCTCCCCCTTAACTACAGCAAGATATCACAGTACAGCAGGTCAGAAGAGGACTGAGGAGACTCCGTCCCAACAAGGCTGCTGGCCCGGATAGGATAAGTTAAGTCCAAGAATGTTAAAAACCTATTCCAGTAGGGCTGCACGATATTAGGAAAATATGCGATATGAGATATTGTTGTTGAATATTGCGATAACGATATTTCTTGCGATATAACATTTCCCTAGAGAAATGCATTTTTTATTAT
>JAQQZT010000012.1:16054174-16072719 GCA_030068275.1 Clarias platycephalus
AGTCTCCTGGGATAGGCTCCAGGTCCCCCGCGACCCTGAATATAGGATAAAGCGGTATAGAAAATGAATGAATGAATTGTGAAGTGGAAGGAAAATAATAAATTATTTTCAAACTTTTTTTTGGAAAAATCTGGAAAGAGTGGCACGCATTTGTATTTAGCCCTCTTTAATCTGATACCCCTAATTAAAATCTAATGAAACCAATTGCCTTCAGAAGTAACCTAATTTTTAAATAGGGTCCACCTGTGTGTGATTTAATCTAATTATTAATACAGCTGTTCTGTGAGGTCCTCAGATGTTTTTTAGAGAACAAGGAACACACCAGGTCAGAGATAAAGTTGTGGAGAAGTTTAAAGCAGGGTTTGGTTATAAAAAAATATTCCGAACTTTGAACATCTCACAGCACTGCAAAACCTACCAATACATGGCTGTCCACCCAAACTGACAGGCCTAACTAAAATCCAATGGAACCAACTGCATTAATCTCAAAAGCAGCAGAGAACCACATCTCAGGTGGGAGAATCTGTCCACAGGACAGCTATTAGTTGTGCATTTCACAAATCTGGCCTTGTGATGAGTCTATGGCAGAGTTGCAAGAAGAAGGCCATAGTTAAAAGAAAGCCATAAGAGGCCCCGTTTGCATTTTGCTACAAGCCATGTTAAACTCTGTCAAGTCATATTCATGTCCCCATTCATGAAGTGAACTAGACCAATAGATACACAGTATGCTGTATGAATTGTAATGTACTCAAACCTGAAATTAAATATTCTATTATTGTGAGATACAGGATTTTTGGTTTTAATGAGTTGTAAGCAGTAATCATCGAAATTAAAGCAAAACAAAAGGCTTAAAAGATATCACTTTGTGTGCAATGAATTTAAATTAAATTAAAATTTAAATTAAATTACCACTAACTAACTATATTATCCGAAATTATGTATAAACCGTGAAAAAGATGTAGCAAGAGACACTTCAATTAAAAATAATATCATAATAATCTAGAAGTCTATTATTCTACTTATTAAACTGAATTAAATTAAGAGAATTTAAAATTGAGGTAATTTCTAGAAGGAAAAGAGGGAAATACTATTGTTCCTCCTTTTTAATTCTCTGTTTATGAATAAAGTATTTTGCATGTAAAATAAAATAATTAACAACAAATTCAAGCGGTGTATTTTCCGCATTCTCATAATAAAAGATTATATCTTTAATAGTAATCTGCTATTGTACTTCCGTGTTCTACATAGTACGTTAACACGTCACCGCAGTGTCCGTGTCGCTTGTTGATGATGTAATGTGGACTCTGAATTTGAACACACGTTGTAAACATTGATGTGTGCTTTTGATGCCGGTGAGTTTATTGCAATCCATTTTTGCTGTTTGATAAGGTCACGTAATTTAGGACTAGCTTACGGTGTTTTGTTGTAACATGTCAAACCTTCTGAATGTTACATGTTAGAAGCTGGGAGTTAGCTATCAGCTAACCGGCTCCAGGCACATGGAGATGGAGGGTACGCATTCTAACACATTCTATCACAACACGCATAACCGTTTATTTCAGTGTAAAACTGATCACATCCCTTTACCTCGTCTATCACTGAAAAGGGAAGCAGTACAGGATCACAGCTGACCGGATGCTATGGTTGGTGCTGGACTGTTCTCAGAATACCCATAGTAACAGATCAACAACCTCACAGCTACAAAGTTAGGTTTACCCCATGTGTTATTATAAACTATAGATTTTTTTGTAATACAAGGTGGGTTCAGGTTACTTCAAAAATAAAAGATGATACTTGACACTATAGAAAGTATGTATTACAATACATTCCCAACTTAACATTTACAGTATATGGACAGAAGTATTTGGGCAAACTTTGTTAATTATTGAATTGAGGTGTTTCATTCAGACCCAAGACATCTTACAATGAACAGTGCTATGCTTCCAACTTTTCCCCAACAGTTTGGGGAAGGTCCTTCTCTATTCTAACTTGACTGTGCCCCAGTGCACAAAGCAAGGACTATAAAGACACTTGACAGAATTTGACTAGCCCGCACAGATCCCTGACCTCAACACCATCGTTCATTTTTGGGATGAACTGGAACAGAGAATTTGAGCCAGGCCTTCTCGTCCAACATCAGTGCCTGACCTCATAAATGCTCTACAGAATGAATCGGCACGAATTCCCACAGAAACACTTGAACATTTTTGTGGACAGCCTAATAAGAAGAGTGAAAGCTGTTATAGCTGCAAAAGAGGGAAGTACATGTCCATATATGTCCAAGTATATGTATTCGGAGATAATGTCATGGCAGGGTTGGCCAAATACATAAAAATAAATCATAAAAATTATGAAACTGGTGCTCACAATGTCAGTTTCTTAAAATCAAGACTAAGACCTATTCTCTGTTGCAGATGATAAGTTGGTGTAGTGTTACAGTACCAGGGTCAGAAATGACCAAAGCTTTAAGCCTACATGACTGTTTCGCAGAGCTCAAGTAGCAGACATATCTCAACATCGGATGAGGTGTTTTCATATTTTGGCGTGTTGTTCTATTATGCAGAAAATAATAATAATAAAAATAGGAATTTTAACACTTTCATTTGAAAGTGTGTCTAAACTTTTGACTGGTATAGTTGTGTAGGTCTGTACCATCTCAATGCCTTAACTCTGGAGAAGATGTCATTTTGTGAGAGTCCCTTACCATTGTGGATGTGGTTTAACTGGCGCCAGTGCACAAAGCCATTCATTACAAAACCGTCCCTGTGACAGACATGGCATCTGATAACCGTACTAGATAACACATCTCCGAGTCATACCTGTACAGACCAAGACATTTCAATTGCTTTTGTTTCATATCGTTATACATGGGGCGTTCAAGTCAAACCGGGACATTACAGGAACATTCATTTCCATATGTTTGGGCCATTACAGGAGTTCCTGGGAGGCCTGTGTTTCAGATATGAAGCAGGCAGTTGTGTACTCCAGTGTACTGAGAAAACTTTCTACCTTAATGGTGTCCAAGCACTAGTGAAATCCTGGGATAAGTGCATTAAGAATCAGATGATTATGCAACATACATTCATGCATATGATATAACATCTCTTAGCCTCTGATTCTTACACTAATCCTCTGTGAGTGACAGTATAATAGCTTAAGGTCTTGTTTAACCTGTTAGTTACAGTATCTAGATTTCAGGCCAATGAGTGAGCACAGCATTTTTTTTCTCATCAGGGTTTGAAGATTAACATCATGGCAAACTCACTGGCCAAACTGGGATTCCACAATAAGCTGATTCTAGCACCTATGGTGCGGGTAGGTACTCTACCCATGAGACTTTTGGCATTGGACTATGGTGCAGATATTGTCTACTGTGAGGTAAGGTTTAAATGTAATGTTTTATACTGTTTAATGAACATGTTGGTGTATCTAAGACACATGTTTAAATGTTATACTAGTACATTTTGGCATGTACTGTACGTGCAACTGCGGAGCCTGGATTTGATTCTCTTAAGTGAACTGACACGATTTGTCTTTTTGTTAAAGGAACTGATTGATCTCAAAATGGTTCAGTGTGAGAGGGTTGTTAATAGTGAGTCTCTCTGCGCACTCATACCAAGATTTATTTTATAAATAGTACTTTATTATTATTAAATTTTTTTGTATTGAAGGAAATATTGAAGGTTGTGTTCTTGGTCTTTGGTAGATGTCTTGGAGACAGTGGACTTTGTAGCCCCCGATGAGAGGGTTATGTTCCGCACCTGTAGTAAAGAGAAGGACTGTGTCGTCTTTCAGATGGTTTGTGTTATGATTTTCTTTTAGAATGGAATTTTTTAAAATCTATATAATAATGCAGTTATAATGGGTTAATCAATGTTTTCTTGTGTAATCAGGGAACAGCTGATCCAGAGAGAGCACTGGCTGTAGCCAAACTTGTGTGAGTTGGAATCAAGTGTTTCTCGATATTCTTAGAATAAAAAGTAAAAACCAAATTAAGTAAAATAATAAACTTTCACGTCCTAGCTCCTAGGAACTACTAGATAATGTACTGTTTTTTTCCCTGAACAGTGAGAATGATGTAGCAGCCATTGATGTGAATATGGGCTGTCCAAAAGAATACTCCACCAAGGTGAGAATGATGTTATAAATGCTCACATAACCAGTCCTCATTCTTCAGGTAAATTTTTTCTTTAAAAAAATTCTTATGTAATGTTATTATTGTGCTATAATTATAATGACGGTGTCTCATGCAGGGTGGAATGGGATCTGCGCTGCTTTCTGACCCTGACAAAATCGAGGCTGTAGGTATCCAACTTGTGATTTAGCAAATACAATGCAACACACAATTCACTGGCAATTCACTTATGTTTGATGATAACTAAGTTTTAAAGAATCTAAAGTTACATTTGATTTCTTTGCAGATTTTGAGCACTCTGGTGAGAGGAATTTCAAAACCAGTGACCTGCAAAATCCGAGTCCTTCCCACTGTAAGTGTCCAGAGGTCGCATTAATCAGTTTTGCAGAAAAAGCGGACCAATTTTGCCTTCGTTTTATAGTTTAATAAACAGTTAGTTCTGACAGAGTAATCCGACTGGGCGTTCCATGAGTGGTGATATCGTGTATAACGGCACTAGAATGTTTAACTATATGTATCACTCCACATCAGAGGTCTTCTAATAGCCATTAATTACACTAGCTGCCAGCATGGGTGAAGTAGGGCGGTACACTTCACAGTACTGGAAAGTGGGAAGTGCAACTGAATGCTAAAACCAGTGACAGTAGCACTTTCAGAAGGAAAACACATCTGATAATATTATGTCATTTTAAACAACACTTCTTAGTAGCTGCTTCTATTTTGTTCTGAACTGTTTTCACGGCTAATGTGAGCTACAAAGCTAATTAGCTTCTAATCCCAAATCCCTCTCTAACCCCGATCAAAAGCACTACAGATTTGTTTTTGTTCAACGATGGATTTATACACCCTACATAAAGCACTTCCTTTTCATTTTATTCTATTTGGGATTCAACCCAGTCATGCTGATATTCAGTACAACATCATTCCTTCCTGTGTGATAGGCTTATACCGTGGCTGTTATCATGAATATTCCTGGAAATCGAGAATGCATCAAAATCTAGAGTACGGATTTGTCTATTAGCCTTTTAAAATGTGATCTGTCTGTAAGCCTCTCTTGCTGCATTTTTCCAGGCACATGATGGAAAGCAATCTAGACTCGTACAGATAGATGAAGATTTATAAGTGCATTTACTGTTCTTTACTTTGAGAAGCAATTCATTAATGCATGAATGATCAGAATTAATTAATGTTTCTGTATCATACTATATGGCCAAAAGTATTTGGACCCCTGACCCTCACACCCATATATAATCTACTTTTTGAAATCCCCTTTTAGGTTAGTCACGATTTGCTATTATGTTATCTTCTACTCTTTTGCGAAGAGCATTGCCTATGCAACGAGAGTCTTAGTGAGGTCAGGGTGAAGGAGGCGGGCTTCAGCAATTCCAGTTCATCAAGGTGTTTAGTAGGGTTGGGGTCAGGGCTCTGTGCAGGTCACTTGAGATTTCACTCCAACTTTGGCCTTCATGGAGTTCACCTTGTGTGCAGGAGCATTAACAAGCTGGAACAGGGTCAAGCCCTTTGGCTCCAGTAAAGTATAATCCTAATGCCACAGCAGAGAAAGATGTTTTGGCCAGTTATGTGTATAAGTTTTGTGGCGAGGGGATGGGAAAGAACCACACATAGTAAAGATGGTCAGGTGTTCATAATGCTTGTCAGTGTTTGTACTAATAATTTTCAATACTTTATCAGCTGGAGGAGACTGTTAGTTTGGTGAAGAGAATTGAAAAAACAGGAGTAGCAGCAATAGCAGTGCATGGAAGGTATGGCATTTTTTGAGGCAGCTTTTGTTTTACATTGTAGTTACATGCTGTGTGTAGATTTCTCACTCAAAGCGTCTCTGCTTCTCAGGATGAAGGAGGAGAGACCACGGCATGCACTACACTGCGACTACATTCAAGCTGTAGCTGAAAATGTGTCTATTCCAGTAATAGCTAAGTCAGTACCTGATCATATTTGTAGAGTTTTGAATAGCATCAGTACTAACAGCCGTTCTAATTATGGATTTTTGTGTAAATCTAGTCAAATGAAAGCTAGCATATAATTTTTGATTATCTTCTTATCAACTTATATGCCTACTGTATGTTAACATTCTTCCTATATGTTTTTCCCTAACTTTGTAGTGGTGGATCTCATGATCTCATTAAAGCATATGATGATATCGAACAATTTCGAGAGATGACCGGAGCATCCTCTGTTATGTTAGCTCGGGCTGCTATGTGGAACCCTTCAATATTTCGCGTTCAGGGAATGGTGTCAGTAGATGAGGTTATGGAAGAATATGTCAAATATGTGAGTACTAAGCCTTTGAAATAGCTTAAAAAATGTTTTTGCAAACTCTTTCCATTCTTTGGGCTTTGTAGCTATATATGGTTCAGGTACAGAATACTAAAGAGCTTGAATAATAGTGTGCTGTTTTTGTCTGTAGGCTGTTCGCTATGACAACAACACATTCAACACCAAGTACTGCCTGTGCCAGATGTTAAGGGATAGGGTGGAATCGCCAATGGGCAAACAGCTTCATGGTGCGCAGACCAATGAAGAAATCTGGTAAAGTATTTATTTAAAAATGCAGATGGTTTGTAAAAGGAAGTGGAGCTCAGCTACGTTAAGGGGCTAACAGTGTTTTTGAAGAGTGTAATGAATCACTAGGAAGAAACATTTCACAATAGCATGCCCAGTTCCTTCTGAAAGAACTGGAATGGCAAGTTAAATATATACACTGAAGACATTTGTGTTTGAGATCAAAAGATGAGGATGAGATGATTGATCAGAATTTCAGCTTTTTGATATTTAAATCTTGACAGTTGTTTACTTACTTTTGGAAATAATTCTTTATATATTTAATTAAAATTCCATGAAACTGTTTTGTCTATTTTGTCATGTTCTATAATTCTATTTTTTGCCAAGTTCTAGATTTGATTTCTCTCTCTCTCTCTTTCTCTTTTACTCCATGGATGGTGTTTCATGCCATATATCACAGCCATGTTCCTGTAGTTGCACTCCTCGTTTCAAGCTTTGATGAATTTTATTCCAAGAGTATTTTGCAGTGTGTGTGAACTACAGTAACACAAATGTCTGTGTATATTTGTGACATGTGCAGTGAGGTGTTTAGAATGACTGATTTCTACAAGCAAGCCCAGGCTGAGCTGGAGGCCCGCAAAAAAGCCCTTGATACCAACAGCAGCAGTCTGTCAGATCAGCCTGTACTGGATGGTGATGTCATCACTATGGCTCTCAAGTTTGAAAGGTTGATTCCAAATATCACAAATCATAAAATGTTGCTATTATCAAGTACAAGGAATTAGTATAAAATATTTGAAAAACGTAAAAGATTTCAGAAGAAATAAATATTTGTCCGTGTAAACTATTGTGAGATGATCCTACATTTAAGCAAAATGCATATGTGATCCAGGAGAGAGTATCCCCCTCAGATCACTCCGAAGATGTACTTGCTTGAATGGAGCAGGAAGGAGAAGCTGGAGCAGCCTGTGTATGAAACGGTGAGAGTCAGACGAAAGAACACCATGATCCTCTGACTCTTTCTTTAGCCACCACAAAGTAAAAGCTCACACAACAGCAGCACACTGAAACAGTGAATGAAATATTCTTCATTACTCCATCTTTAGGAACAACGTGCCCAAGACAGATGTTTCCAGTCTACAGTAACAGTGGCAAATAAGAAGTACAGGTCAACGCTATGGTTAGTATTTTATTATATTTAATATTTCTAGCTTTTATTATGAGAATTTCAAACTGTAATCTATGTTCATGGTTGCCCTTTCCAGGGAGAAGTCCAAGAAGTTTGCTGAACAAGCTGCTGCTATCGTGTGTTTGCGCACACTAGGTGTACCAGAGGGACGTATAGGAGAGGGCTACTCAGGACTGGTAAACAAGAGAAAAAGGGAAGAGAAAAAAAGCACCATTTCAGAGGACGACAGCATTACAGACTTAGCACACAGGAAGAGACGGCTCACTGAGCCTTCGCAAAAAGAGGAACAGGAATCGAATGACAATCTGGGTGTAGGCAATGGCTCCTGTGGTCAGACTGTATCCTGACCATGACTAGACGACCAATGCTAAGTTATGAACTCTCCACAAGGAGTGTGTCTGCTGCTACGTGGCTGCATTGCATTTATCTGATGTACCACAACATGTCTAAATTACACACGGACCTATCAGCTTGAAGAGATGCTCGTTCTTCCTGATAATTTTTTCTTATATTTTTATTGGATAATTGTTTTAAGTGCTGTTTCTCTTTATGTTTATGTGCACCACATCTTATCTTATTAGGTATGCCAACTCAATGCGGCTAAACCTGATATTGTGAGCAGCTCTGGCACCCGCTAATGCTGCAACTCTTTCATTGTCGCTACTGTGATAAAATGGTCCACCAGCCACAGAACATCTGGTCAGGTGTGGCCTGTGGTGGTTTCTGTCCATTGATGCATGGGATGGGGTGTCAGAAGACTAACAAATTGTACATAAAAAGAGATGATATACAATAGGAAAAGACGATGTATGTAATAAAGTGACAACTGATTAATATTTGTGGAATGCAAGTGATGTTCATGTAATAACATGAATAACATTCTGGTGTTTTCACAGCTCCCTATTCACCTTATTCAACTTGCTGGTTTCTTGCCAAACTAAACAAACTCTAATTGGTTTAGTTAGAGAAGAGAAACACCAGAATATGCAGAGTATTAGTACCCCTGGACCACCATTGAGAAACACTTTTCTAGTCCAGCCAGGGAGAACCTTAAATTTGTACAGTTCCCAATACACCTTATCCAATCCTAATATAAAAACAGTGTGGAAACCCTGTCAAAGCTCAGAAGCCACATGGCCTGTGTGTGGTGTAAACCAAAAACTAAATTTACATTTAAACCGTGCATGTAGTTAAGTACTAGATTTTTTCTTCCAAATAGTAAAGGTGACCTAAGGCCATGATGAAGTTGTATATATTTTACCTATTTTTATTTGCATTAAAACTTTGTTTTGATGTTTAATTGTATTTCACACCCACAGCAAGCTTGTGATAATACACATTTAATTACAATGCATTGTATGCTAATCAATAGGATGTATCAGTATTTAGTTTTGGTCACATCACATCAGTTCTTTGCTGCTGTACCAGTGCTTAAAGAGCGTACTGTATAATATATTAAGTGTGAAACTTGTGGTCCCAGTGCTGGAGGTCCATTCATACATTTTTAAGGTTCCCCAGCTGCTTACTCACATGATCTGCCTTACAGAAGGTTTGATTATTAACCCATGAGTTGAACTGGGGCATGTTTGGAAAAGAGAAAGTTTGTGTACAATACCTCGGGCACTGGAGTGTTGAAACCCACAGAAAATCAGAAAACTTTAATAGAACAAGAATAAATGTGGTATGGTGAAAAACAATTTATATTTACACTGATGCAGTTAATCTTGTATTAGATTCCTGGTAGAGACCTTTGGCCTTGGATGTTTTTGAGAATTGAAGATAATTTATTAATAAAATAAGATGCAGAAAATGATTTTTGAAACTGTAGGGGTACAAAATTAATATAATGTAGACATAAATTTATAATGAAAATTTTTTATTTAAAAATGTGTAACTTGCAGCATTCTCGTAAAACCAGCAAGTTATGCAAACTTTATGCAAAGGGCATAAAAGTCATGCAATCTCCATTTTTCAACCTGCTCTCCAGTGTGAACTCTACTTTAATCAAAATGTCCTAGGAAACACTCTACAGCTCTTGTTTGCAGAATCTGTTACTGTGTGCTTGTGCCTTTTCATTGTCACCTAGATGTAGATGACGTTTCTTCCTCAAATATAATACTAATAATTAATAATAACCCATAGTCCCGTGAATAACCAGGTCTTGCAGAACAGTTTGAAAAATGTTATAACTTATAAATGTTAAATCCAGTCTTTTATTTGGGAGATTTATCATGATTTACAACTTGTTACTTGTAACTAAACACATATTTGAGTATGATGTAAAAAACATTCTAAATGAGTAGACACTTACAATAATTGTCTGAGGTAAAGTTAATAATACTGTATAAGGTTAACTCTAATGTGTTAAAGCGCTAAAGATCTGGTGAGGTGTTTTTCTAACGCTAAGTTGTTTTGCACTTCCCACTTATATTTCCTGTATTGTAGTCAGAGACTTGTCAGTGATAGTAGTCATCTTTGTACAGTATTGTGTGTGTGTGTGTGTGTGTGTGTGTTCAGCAGGGTGTAGTGCGCGGTTTCGGACGCAGCGCGTGTGGCTGTTTGTTTCCTTCCCGAGTTTGTTGTCTGTCAGGCGTGCTGACGTCACGCGCGCGCGCGCGGCTCGGAGCGCCCTCGCGAGTGTGTAGTGGAGAAGTTTGGCTAATGTTCACGCGAATATTTGGACGCTTTCAAAAGCCAACGTAAGATCCTCCTTAAGCGAGCGATTCCGGATTGTATCCAGCTGACTAGAAACACGTCCAGGGGTGAATGTTAGTGAGTTTGCTCGCGCTTTTGGGAGAGTGTTCCGGGTTTGCGAGCTGGCACCGCGTAACCCAAAGTACACTTTAGAAAGTTGGCATCGGCCTGCTGTCGCGAGCCTGCATTATGCAGATTTGATCGCAGATAAAACAGCAATTCGAACGCGACAGATGCAATGACTGCTGCGAAGTACGGAGGCGAGGAGCTCGATTTCAGGCTGACTTTTGGAGAGGACAGTCAAGCGACGGCCTCAGGCCACACAGGTTAGTAGATTAGTCCTACAAATTACCCGCACGGCTCTTATTACTCCTTTAGGCATTAATACGACTTGAGCTTCAAACAAACACAACGTGCACAGCCGTCTCCTCCCTTCACCTCCAGCTGTGCAACAGTTAACTTACAGAGGAAGAGAGTTTCACTTTGAATCATGAAAACCTCCTGCGTTTAACGAGTCGGTTCAGTGGTTACGGCAGGGCACCGAGTCTACCAGTTCCCCCTTTTTAAAACAGACTTCCGCTCCTTTATTTCTGTATAGTTTGGTTACCACAACCCAGGCCTGGTGCTGTAACATTCAGTAACAGCTCATCTTCTGCTCTCCGGACTATATGTAATGCTTAATTCATGAATTAATATATTTTATTCCTATTCAATCAGGGGTTGTTATTGTAGGACTATTTTATATCAATTTTGCATAACATGTCAATTTTCATGTTCCAGTTATTTTCTTTGTGATATTTAAACCTGAACACCCAGAACCCCAAAAACGTCTGAACTGTGTCAAGATGTAGATTTGAAATCATTTCGCATGACATTATCAGCAATTTTCCTCTTTCTGCTTTATAGAACTTAAAATGATTAAACTTCACGATATTTATGCTGGTTATTAAGATTAAGATTATGAAATAAACGCTGCTGACACCAGCATGATTACAAACATGTTTATAACTATATAACTACAATTAAATTAAAATATTAAATGCGTCAATAGTCATTAGTTGTTGGTTATTAGTAGTTCCTAGTGTACTTATCTGTCTCAATAATAAAAGTATTATGCAAGTAAGTAATTAAGAAAGGACATGCATTTGTTCACAGTCTGGTTCCACTTCCCAAACCTCTGGTCATCATTTTCACAATCAGCGGTCTTACTTACATTGGGAAACCACACACGACAACAACAATAATAATAATAATTTAAATAACATTAATATAATAATAATAATAATAATAATAATAATAAAAATGTAAATTCAGTTTGATCCTGAGCTCAGGTTACTGTCTGTGTGGAGTTTCACATGATCTCCTGGTGTATCTGTGGGTTTCCTTCAGGTTCTCTGGTTTCCCCAAGTGATTCAGTTACTCTAAATTGCCCTTAGTTCTGAATTAGTGTGTCTTACATGAATTACAGTGTTTCCAGGATAGGTGCCGCATGACCAGGTTAAAGCACCTACTCAACAATGAAAGACTGAATTGGTATAAACATTACTAAAAGGGGAGAAATATTAAGCAGCAAGTAAAACACCATCTTTTAAACTTTATGTACTCTTACTGGCTCTCTTAAGTGTAAGGATCTGAGTGACTTTTTGCCAGTTTGTGATTGCTAGACGATTGGGTCAGAGTGACTCCAAACCAGCAGGTTTTGTGGGGTGTTCCTGGTATGCAGTGCTTAGCACCTATCAAAAGGTGTCCAAGAACATTGAACCAGTGACAAGATCATGACTGGTTAAGGCTTACTGATGCCTGTTGAGGTAAATGCTAGACTCGATAGAAGACATACAAAAGAAAAAAGTTTATGCTGACTATCACAGAAAGGTGTCAGAACCCACAATGTATGACAACTTTCTGTGTAAGGGCCTGTGCAGCTGCAGAGGTCCTGTGCTGATTTCCAATCCCATGTCTATCAGTGAAAGCACCTACAACTGGTACATGAACATCAGATCTCGACCATGGAGCAATAGAACAAAGTGGCCGGATTTAACGAATCACATTTTGTGGGTGGCTGTGTGCATGTGCATCACTTACCTAGGGAAGAGATAACAATAATGCACTATGAGAAGAAGACAAGACAATATGTCAGTGAGATGCTCTTCGCAGAAGTTCTGCTGGGAAACTTTGGGTCCGGGAATTCATGTGCCTGTGTTTCATTGACACATACCATCTACCTCAACCTTGTTGCAAACTAAGTACATCTCTTGATGGCAGCGGCCTCTTTCAACCGGATAATGCGCTCTGTCTCACTGCAAAAATGATCAAGGAATGGATTAAGGGATGTCAGTTCAAGGTGTTGTCTTGGCGTCTAAATTCCCCAGATCTCAATCAAATCAAGCATCTGTGAGATTTGTTGGACAAACGAGTCCAATCCATGAAGGCCCCACCTCACAACTTACTGTACAGGACTTAAAGAATCTTACTGCTAATGTCTTGGTACCTGATACCACAGCACACCTTCATAGGTCCTGTGGAGTTCAAGCTTGATGACTCAGTGGCGCAACAAGGACATTCACAATATTAGGCAGGCGGTTTTGGTGTTAGGCT
This sequence comes from Clarias platycephalus, assembly GCA_030068275.1. Classification (NCBI taxonomy): domain Eukaryota; kingdom Metazoa; phylum Chordata; class Actinopteri; order Siluriformes; family Clariidae; genus Clarias; species Clarias platycephalus. The sequence goes on from JAQQZT010000012.1 coordinate 16,067,311, forward strand.
AGTGGTTTTATATTGCATAATCCAAACCTTGTACAAGATATATAAAGCAAAAAAAGTTCAAATGTGTTGGTAGGTGAAGTAAATAGCTTTCAGTTCTGAAATACACTTGCCCCACATTATGAGAATAATCCCTTTCCTCTTCAGAAAGACAACTTTCAGTTCTGGATGTCTGGACTACAGCAGTGTTTGGTGATTTTCCCCCTGAATTGTTCAAATGGCAAGCAGATTGTCAAACTTTGATGAGTTCTAGCTCACACTGACTGGAGTTGTGCACTCTTCAGCTGAATCAGTTTGTTCTGTCTTCTCACCAAGCATCCTGTGTTTGGTGTGTGTGTGTGTGTGTGTGTGTGTGTGTGTTTGTGTGTGCGTGTGTGTGAGTATGTGTGGGTGAGTGGTGTTATTTATAGTAAACTGCTGTAGTATTGTTGGTAGCCCTTTGTTTACTCACTTGTATGTATTGGGTTAATAAGATATTCTCATGATACATTTACTATTATTCAAGAGGCCATTAAAATAATACAGCTTGTTGTTTTGTAATGGATGTTAAAGCTTGTGGCATAATATTTGTTACATTCACTTTTTATACTCATTCACAACTTCTAAGACAGGCCCGTGTTGTACATAAGATTGTTCTACTACATATCATTATTCATCCTAACTAGATGCCACAATAGCCTAATTAATACCTGTTTTCCCTTTTTGCTGTAGATGTTGGTGCAGATAATGGCCCGTCCTGTTACCTCTTCACTGCACTTCAACAACCTGTTTTCCAGCAACATTCAGAGCTGCAATGTGTCACACAATCATCACAATCCCAAGGCCCTCTTACCAGCAGCTATACTGCTTCTACCACTGGATCTAATCCTGTCGATTCTCCAAGCCGTGTGTTTGATTGCCCCAGCATCCAGATCACCTCCATCCCAACGACCTGCCAACAAGATCCGGGTGCCCAGCAACACGGGGTACATTTGGACCAAGAAGGAGCCTCTGGTCCCCTAACATCCAGGGACCAGCTGTATTTACCTCTTGATGTGTCCTATAGAGACACCTCGGCATTGTGCCCAAGCCCATGCAGTAGCTTGTCATCCCGCAGCTGGCTTTCAGATGCCTCCTCCTGCGAGTCTTTCTCCCACGTTTATGATGACGTAGAGGCTGAGCTGACTGAAGCGGCAGCGAGTTTCAGGTTCACATCGCCACTGGTGTCACCGCAGGGCTCTCCTCTGCCCTCTCCTCTTGCCTCACCCCAAGCATCACCACAGGTGTCTCCTATGGTATCGCCTTTTGGTTCTCCAGGTTGTGCGTACACTGAGGACCCATGGTCCCGTTATCACCAACACCAACGACCCTATTCTCATTCACTGTCGCCCCATCATTCACCTTATCAGTCACCCCGTACTAGTGTTAACGAGGATACCTGGCTCAGTGCCCGTCTGCACTCATCATCCCCCTCGAAACCGTCTTCACGGCCTACTTCGCCTTATGGGAAGCGCCCGTATTCCAGCGGCGACGGTATACCAGGCTCGTCTTCACCTCATCTCTCTCCCACCCCGAGCCCGTCTCACTCTCCACGAGGAAGTGTGACTGATGAGACCTGGTTGGGAAGTCCAGGCTTGATGACTAGCTCTTTCCAGGCCTGTGCATCTGATGTGGACATCCCCTCTAAAACTAGACGAACTTTCCAGGCTAACCACAGTCAGGATTGTATGACCTTGCTGTCTGGACTTGGGGATTCTGGACTTGAGGAGAATACACTTGTTTCTCCCTCGATGGATTCAAATTTAGAAGTTTCTCTGCCAACCCTGAAAAAAGAAGACATAGTGGAACACTACTTGTCAGTCCCTCCACCTTTTACTTGGGGAAAACCTAAGCAAACAAACACACCTTTGTTCAGGTATAAGACTATAAATATTATGTTCATTGCTTTATTTTATTTAACTTAAAGACAAAAAATATTTTTGTGTTACATTATACATTGACCGAATGTTATCTATTCATTCAAAACTCTTATGTACAGAATAGTGTAGTGAAATTCTAATTTAACGCTTCCTCTCTAGCCTTTACCACATCATCTTAATGTCTATTTATGGCTGAGCCTACTTCTCTATATATGTGTCTCTCAGGTCCACATCTTTACCCTCACTGGAGTGTTCACTGCCTAGCCAATATGGGCAGTGTGAGCTGAAATTGGAGGTCCAACCCAAACCCCACCACAGAGCCCACTATGAGACGGAGGGCAGTCGAGGAGCCATTAAATCAGTCTGTGGACGACACCCTGTTGTGAAGGTGTGATTGCCTTTAATCTGAATAGATTAGTTAGAACTGATCTCATATGATTGTGACCCAGAAAGGTTTCATATATTCTTCTAAGAGGGTAAGAAGGCTGCTTCATTAACTGGATAACATGTACAGAGGGTATTAATTCATATTTCAAAGGTTATCTTTATTAGACACAATCAAACAATATGCCAGGCACTGTAGGTAAATACATGCAAATTGATGTAAATACAGCATGACATGCACAGGTCACTGATTCACCACTGCTGCTTTTGCCGCTTACAGGTCTCTGCCCAAACTGCTTCAAACAGATGGTGTGAAATTAATAAACTAGCTTGTGAACATTCTTAAAATATAAACAGCTATAATCTAATGAGGTTTATTGGAGTAGAGCTTATTTGTTCTGCTGTTTTCTGCTCTAAAATGTTTCGTGACAGAGTATAATCCACAGCTGACAGATTATGCTTACTTTTATATCAGCGGTATGATAGTAAGTTCCCAAAGTGTTTGCATTTATTGCAGCACTGTAGTCTGTTCATATTCTTTTAGCAAGTCACTGAATCGCACACCTTCCATCTGGTGTAGCCTTATTCAGCTATTTTTACTTTGTTCCCAAGAACGGTTACTGTTGTATCTGTTGATGAGTTTGTTTACATTGGTTACCCACGAGCCAATGGTGAGATGCTGCCAGCACAGGAACAGATGATGACTTAGCTAAGCTGCGCTTTTAACATTCATTTGTAACATTATCCTTCATTTTTATTTACTGTGGCCTGTCTGTGCTTGTTCACATGGTCAAGGAATGCACTGCACCTGCATACATGCTCACTAAATAAAAGAGCAACCATGTATTTTTTTTTATTATTATTTGCGTTCATCATAACAGGTCAGCAAATTTGTTTTCACCTTCCGTTTTCAACTTTTTATTATTCAGCACAATTGGCGTTTCTCACCAAGTGCATCGTCAAAATAATACATTTTAACCGTGAGTTTTAAGTTCAGCTGCAGTCGTTGGCAATGCATATTCATGATTTCTTTTTCGAATTGTTAACAGCTCGTTGGTTACAATGAGAAACCAGTCAGCCTGCAGATGTTCATCGGGACAGCCGACGATCGTCAAGTGAGGCCGCACGCGTTTTATCAGGTCCACAGGATAACAGGAAAAACGGTGGCCACTCCAAGCCAGGAGTTGGTGTTTGGCTGCACCAAAATTCTAGAGATTCCTCTCCTTCCTGAAAACAACATGTCTGCCAGGTGCTTGTCATATATACTGATGAGTTACATTTACCATGCCCTTTCTTTTTAACTGATTTATAGGAATAGCTCTCAGGTTTTTTTTACATAAATACTGTAGTCTGGGATTGTCCAATAAAAATTGTGGCATGTTCATGACTGATTTTAAATAATGTAAAATAATGTAAAAGGTCAGGGCTAATAAGCATAATTGTGTGATTATAATAAGGCTATATAATGATCTATACTTATATGTGATTTCCATATGATCAATTCTGTGTCGCCTTTGCAGTATTGACTGTGCTGGGATTCTGAAGCTTAGAAATTCTGACATCGAGTTGCGGAAGGGAGAAACCGACATCGGACGTAAGAACACACGAGTGCGAGCTGCATTTCGTGTGCACATTCCCCAAGCTAATGGAAAAGTGCTCTCCTTGCAAGTGGCCTCCATCCCTATAGAGTGCTGTGAGTATAAGCTATTAATCAAAGCCTGGGTCAGAAGATGGAATATGTGCAATAATGTACTAGACGACAGTTCTGTTAAAATAATAGAAGCTATTAGTTGATTTCCTATAACAACAGCTGTGAAATTAGTGCCAATTCACAGGTTTATATTAACGCACTTCTTCTAATTGTGCTGTTGTTTGTATAATAACTGCTTATTCAGAGTGACCAGTATGACAGACTGCATGTAATAAGACTAATAATAAATATAAACACACATATTTACCAAATAAACATGAACAATCATTAATAATAGTGATGTTTTTTGTATGGAGAGACTTACACAATTTGATGTTTATGGGAAGAGTCTCACTTTAGAGTTTGCACTTTTGGGTTTCTTAGGTAACATGACGGGCGTAGTGGTGGTGTAGTGGTTAGCACTTGCACCTCCAGGGTCTGGGTTCGATTCCCGGCCAGGCTCGATTCCCGTCTCTGTGTGCATGGAGTTTGCATGTTCTCCTCGTGCTTGGTGGGTTTCCTCCGGGTACTCCGGTTTCCTCCCACAGTCCAAAGATACGCAGGTTAGGCTAATTGACGTTCCCAAATTGCCTGTAGTGTGTGAATGGGTGTGTGAGTGTGTGTATGTGTGTGTGTGCCCTGCGATGGATTGGCACCCAGTCCAGGGTGTACCATGCCTCGTGCCCTAAGCCTCCTGCGATAGGCTCCAGGTCCCCGCGACCCTGAATGAGTGAGTGAGTGAGGTAACATGACATCCTGCATTGATTTCTTTTGCTAATTAACTTCAAGAGAGAAAGCAAAAGGGAAGGCTTTTGAGGGAACGCCATGTTTCTAACTGGTAAAAGATAAATGCTGACCAAACTAAGTTTTACAAAACTAAGGGCCTTCCACAAAACTAAGTGTGCAATGATCAAATAAAACACTTAATGTTTTCATATTCTTTACATAATAGAGCTACATAAGTTATAGAAGAGATAATAATAGTATGATGAATCATAGATGAACTGTTTCTCAATTCCCTTTTCTCTTCCCTATTGGTTATTTTTCAGCCCAGCGCTCAGCCCAAGAGTTGCCTCAGATAGAGAAGTTCTGCCCTACTTCTGACTCTGCAATGGGAGGCCAGGAGATGGTGATCACTGGCCCAAACATCACCCCAGAGTCAAAGGTCATCTTCCTGGAAAAAGGCCCTGGTAAGGGACTTCCTCAGAGCTACCTGCCTAAATGATTTATGAAAGGAGTCAGTGTTCTTAGAGCAAGTGTTTCCCATCTCATTCAAGCATGTCGTTTGACCCAAATATGTCTCTATTATTAAACTCATAATGTTTTATTGTTCATTCCAGATGGTAGAACTCAGTGGGAAGTGGATGCAAAAACAGTTCATGAAAAGAGCAGTGATGTAGGTTTCTCACTTTATTGTTTTATTTGTTCCAAATTGAATGA
>JAQQZT010000012.1:16072734-16083413 GCA_030068275.1 Clarias platycephalus
TCACAAAAGTGCAAATGCGTATACAGATAATGATTATTATTAGAGGCTGTGCCTCAGTCTGATAATAATCAGATCAACTAAAGATGTTCTTTTAAACATTCACTGTTTGCCTGTGTAGACTGGGATTGTGGTAAAGATCCCTCCATATCATAAGAGGATCTTAGGGACATCTGTGCAGGTACAGTTTTACGTCAGCAATGGGAAAAGGAAAAGGAGCCTTATACAGCGCTTTACATATGTTCCAGGTAAATGCACAATAAACATATGTATGTAAGACTGTGATAAACATTTTGCTGTATTGTAAAAAGATGTAATGCAAAGAATATTAATAATGTTCATTTTGACTAAAGCTTCATTTTGTTGAAAACTGCATTTGTATATAATGAAACTGGGTTATGTGCACATTTTCTGACTGTCTTACTCTATTAACAAGTCTTTATCTTTTTTAAGTAGTGCAGGTGAAGCAGGAATATGACAGCGTTGAAGATAAAACAGAGCAGTTCAGCCCTCTGGAGCAGTGGCTCTACTCTGCAGGCCCAGTTTGTGTTCCATCCTCCACTCAGCGTAGCTACTCTCCTATGAGCTCCCCTTATCTTAGTCAGCATCATGCTCCAGATGGCAGCCTCAGTGATGCATCTGGGCTTCCCCCAATACTACACCCAGTATCATTGGATTTTGCCAAGCCCTCCTTGTACCAGGGACCTCAACAAAACCTGTCTTACAATGGACAGCTCAGTCTTCCCTGCAGACCCTCATCTGTTATGCCTGAGAATGTGAGCTCTGTACTAGGGATTGGGTATCAAAACACTCCTGGAGGTGGTCATGGCTTGAATCAAGTCTCTGGTCAGAGGCACAATGAGGGCTACCTCAGCCCTACCTCAGGTACAACCCAGTGCGATCCAAATAACCTCAATAACTATGGATCAGCTAATGACTCTGGAGACCTCGTGGTGTTTCCGAAGTCCTCGTCTTCTCTGGACGTTCTTGCCTCTACCACAGTGCCTTCTACCTCACACTTGAACAGAGAGGCTCCTGTAAACGTAAAGTCTAACGCAACCCTGTCCCCAGCTGGTACAAGTGGAACCATAAGCTCTTTGGGAGCTGGAGCATCATCAAACCACTCCATTGATGGACAGAGGCTTAACATTAAACAGGAACCAGAGAAGGAGAAGGAGCCGACCTTCCAGTCTATTGGGCTACAAGATATCACTCTTGATGATGGTATGAATCTGATATTCTAGTATGATGCAGTTTTGTGTGAAATTTTTATTTGCTGACATATTGTGTTACATAATTTGGCGAACTCTTATCCAGAATGAGGTACTCTACAGTCAAATCCTCATGCTTAGAAAAAATAGGCGAGGGTAATAAAATTAGCTAAAAACCTTGTTAGGGAGGAGTTACGCTGCATTTGACCAAACGTCATAATTTTACCTCTTTCATATGATCGCTCAATACTGTATTCTTACTCAGGAACTTGGGACAAGTGTCCTCTACCCTGAGTTCAGCAAGTGACATCAAGTTAGCCTGGCTTTGAACAATAAACAAAGCAACATTCCTTACCTTTAAATAAGACCCAACGTATATACAGATATTTTCTGTAAACAAATGACCATACAGATATACTGAATTAGTTAGTTACTTAAATTTATAACTGACAATTTATAATTGACTGTGTTGGAGTCAAATATACTGTTCATTATTCAGCACAGCTGGCTAGATTGTTGCTAAAAAAAGAAACATGGAGGCATTTATTTTTCCCCACTTTGTAGCTTGAATGCAGAGGTTAAAGTGATGTAATTCTGAGTTCCTGTTGCCAAGGTAAGTTGAATGCAGGATTAGAGCAGCAAGAAAAAACACAAAAGACAAGGAATGTGTAATTAAATTAGTCTTCCTTGTATCCTTGGGCATAGCAGGTTAAGTCAATCATGCTTGATGTTTGAAGGTCATGTGGTGCAAAGTGGGTTTTGATAAGTGACTCTGGTAGGTGGGGCTGGTCCATTTTTGTTTTTTTTTTGGCAAGTACTGTTGTTTTGAATCTGCTGCAGGCATTTAAGGCAGACGGTTGAGGAAATGACTGGGGTGATATGAGAGAACTTTGGGTGGCAGTTCCTGGTGTTAACACTAGTTCAGTGAGATCTGTGCAGCAGATTATTACAGCAACGATTGCTGGACTGAGACATGTGTTCATACAAATTCATACCCACTCATTGTTCTAAAAGATAGGCCATATGCTTGTGTTTGTTTACACTCAAGCAAAGACAGCTGCCACCCCCAGTGTGTGGAAACCTGTTTGGTTTGCACCTAATTATAGTCTCCACCCCTGCAGCATGGTGGGAGTGATATAGGTCTTTATGGAGGATTGCATCAAGTCACTGTGAGCTAAATATACCACAGAGCTTCTATAGTTACTGATGTACAGCTGTAAGGGCACTGTCGAAATAATCAGCGGTCATACAACACAATTCACAATTTCCTTATATATTGTCTTTGTTCATCATCTTTCCATCTGTGACCTTGATCACTGTTTGGCTGGTACATTTATGACTAAGAGTAATCACAAACATGTGGTCTGTTTGCTGTAGTTTAATTAATACAGACATAATTCTGTAAAATGTATCTTCCCTGTCCCCTTAGTGCTGAATGCAAACACACACACACACACACACACACACACACACACACACACACACACACACACCACCCACTCTACCTGGCTTTCTGCCACTATGCTTCAGCCTTATTTTACTGTGTTGGGAAGGACAGGTGCAGTGGACTGTTTGTGCCCCCCGATGACTGAGTGCTGTTGTTCCTTATCATAGCCCCTTTCATTGCAAGTAGGGCTCGTGTGTTACCCTGAGGCTGTGTTGTGGTTCGTCGGCTCTTACTCTCACATCTTTTGATAAAAATTTTTAAAAAAAGTAATTCATGCATTTCCTCTGTGTAGTTATGTCGATTTCGCTCTAAAATTCAAATGTACTTCGCTGGATGAGATTAGTTTAGAAAGAGATACTCTGTCTATATCTTTGTATATGTTTTAAAACCTGTTGCTCTAAGACTTGTGAATTTTTTATTTAGAATTACATTACCATTACAGTCCAATGCTCAATTCTGGTTGGAGTACAGACATAAACATAGCAAACTAAGATAGCATAGTGATATATTTAACTCTTATGTCTTTACACCTCATATCCAAGTTGCAACTGTAATATGATGCACCCAGACTTGTGCTTGCCCTCAGTCACAGGAAGACAAACTGAGATAACCACTGTGTGAGTGAGACTGCATAAACAACCCTTGCTCGAAAAACTCGAAAATTGTACAGAAATACAAATACAAAAAATAAACCGCTCTTTTTTTCAGTTGCCAGTCTGGGTCAGTCTGTACTATAAGCTTTTTTAAGTATAAATAAACAGTAGTAGAAGGCTGAAGTTCATACCATACAATAATTTGCATGATGTATTTGAATAATATTCATTTTTTTAGGCTCAGAGGTTCACTGAAAACTATTTTCAATGCATTTTCTTATCCTGTTTTAAACAAAATTGCAAGAAATCACAAACACAAATCGCACAACCAAAACAACAATAAGAAAACAAATGATTCACCACAATCTCTTAAAGATTTAATATCTGTTTAATAAATATCATTATCTCTTTTCTGTCTTTTCAGTGAGCGAGATCATAGTAAGAGACTTGTTCCAAAGTCCAGATTCGTCATTGGATGGATGCTCATAGCTTAACCAACCACACTGAGAAATCAATTACTTAAACAGGAATGCAGCACTGTAGATGCAGGACTTACAGTATACTGTAACTGCAAATAAAGAGAATGAATAAATGAATGTCTTGATGACCATCACTATATACAACAATGATTTAAAGTTATGCTAGGTTATGCTATGCGAATGTTCTGCCTGAGACTTTTTTATATTAAGGACTTTTGCTGGCATTAGTGTGTCTTTTACTGAGCTGCCTTAACTGTACAAAAATATTCAACTCTTTGCTACATGTTGACTGTGATGCATATTTAAGACCCAAAACTATGCAATGTTTGTTGTTTTGTAAACAGAATATTTTAGAATAGCTGCATAGGATCATTTGGACTGTTACACTGTCAGCTGATTGTGTGAGTTTATCATATTTCAGATTTTTTTTATTTGTAATTTGGCATGGCTTAATTGTGACTTAGTTGCAGAAATTACATTAATTTGTAATGCTTTCAGGTAGCAAACCCTTTCATTGATAGACACTTATGTGTTTGTGTTAAGTGATTGTTTCTCAAAATCCAGGTTTCTATTTATGAATTTAGGTACTTGAAATATGATGTATTAAAATTCATATTAGTTTTGTGAAATTATTTGAAATAAAGCAATTTGAACATAATATCGCTATTACTTTTTATTTTAAAATGAAAATCATTGTGTATATACAGTACAACTATGGCTTTAAACTCACAGGACTGGCTGGATACATCTGAAATATGTAATTCAAAAACAACAACCACCATAATAAGAATAATAGTTTTTTTTTCCTTTCCTTCTTACTATATTGTTAGTGGTGTGGTGGCAGGTGTGGTGTGCTACCTCTCAGCTCCTCTCAGTTTGAACCTTAAGCTTACTTTCTCTGATGAGATTTGCATGTTGTCAAATGCTTTACAATCTTTAAGTCTTTAACTTCTTTAACAATTTAAATTTGAACTACAGCATATTAGTGCAGCCTTATACATACTGCCTTATATATGTTCCCTGTTGTGGTGTTCCTGACCAAGTTTCCAAGCTGTTCAAGTTTATTGTGGTTTCATCATGTTTATTTCTTTCCATTTCCTGTTCTTTCCTTTTTTTCTTTTTCTAAAGCACAGAGTCCTGTTTTAATGACAGGGGAATTATCTGGTGGTGCTGGACGCTTGACAATTTAAGTTGGCGCAGAGTGAAGGGGAACTCGGCAGTGTCTATAAAACAACTTACAGGAAACCCAACCAAATTAATTACAAGTGTTCTGCTCCAGAAGGCAGTTTTCAAAAACTGTGCTAAGATCACGGTTTAAACTTTTTTTTTTTAAATTTCCTGTACTACATATTTGTCACAATTATTTGTACAGTACTAGTAAAAAAATCGGCTATTGCACCTTTCAACTGAACTAAGCCGTGGAACTTAGTTTAACAAAAAATAAATAGAAGATATACAGTATAAGCAAACCTAACAAAGAATATGCAAATAAATAGTAACAGCAGACAAAATCAACCAACAACCAGATAAATAAATTAATTAAAAGCAAGAGGGCCCTTCACACACCTCAACATCATAGTGCTTGGGCCCTAATAAAGAAAATAAACTAACTAAATGGGGAAAAATATCATTGTTTCATTGACTAAATCTGAATGTTGAGACAATAACAGAGGATTTGTGATTTTCTATTAGATTTAACGCGTGTACAAGGTTTTGGATTTCATAGGGGAAAGGCGATAGCTTAGGAAGTGATTTAGAAAATTGACATTTCTGACTGTAGAATTTGGCCATTAAAATATATAAGTTGACAACGTATTTGTTACTATAGCCGAAAAAGATAATAATATGCTTTAAGTGAAAATATAATATTCAAGAAAAAATATCTAATACCATAATGCCCGCAATTATGGAATGACTATGATAAAAAACAGTGTAATATATAGGATATTTATGTATATAAGATGAGCCATATATACAGTGTAAATCTATAAATCTATATATTTTTTTTCAATTTGTGTTATGAATTATTAAAGCCAAATGAAATTAACGTTTTGGAACATTCTAAATTCAAGGTTATGAACAGTTTGACGTGTATGTTTATTGCTACATCCGTGATGTGAAAGCCTCTTATGGCTGACTCGTCGTCTTGTTACCATTTCACACAAACTGAGCTCGTAGCTGCCATGTTAAGCGCACGACACGCGCTCAATCCGGAAGCAGCCCTGTGACGTAGAAGCACCGGAAAAGGTGAGAAGGGGGAAGGCAGTGAAAGTCGGAGAAACGACTGGAACAACAAAACAAGGATTTAAACCTACAGCCATCCTGAGGAACGTCTAAGATTATACTTTAGACAGCTTTATCGAGAAGTCGAAGGCTAAAAGAGGGCACAGGAGTGTGGTGTGTTCTTCTCACCACCGGTTAAGTAAATATTAATACGTTTAAACACGTTAATCTTATCGAGTTGAAGCGTTTGGACACTTTGTTAGCTTGTTAGCCTGACAGCTAGCTGTCGCTAAACGCTCTGAAGCGAGGAGTAGAAATGCTTTCTGTATGAGTGTTTTTCGCTTTGGACAGCAGTAAATACCCTAAACCTGAAGGGATGACGGAACTCACAACGGACACGGATGTTAAAGTGAAATTCGTCTTCGGTTTAATGTTCGCAACAGAGTCTGTCGTTTGCACGTAACGCGAGTCCTAACCAGTCAGGAGTCCATGTTTTTGTATAGACCCTATTAGTTAAATATACAGGAATAGTTTGTATCACTTAAATCCGCTCAGAACTTGCAGTAGTATCATCTTTTGTTTGATTATAGCTTGGTAACTGCTCAGATTGTGAATCATAGCCTAGAAAAGCAGCTTGTGTGTGAACCTGACACGCAGTTTGGACACTGGACACTGCCACCATGCCTCTAGTGTTTCTGGAGAGATTTCCTTGGCCCAGTTTGCAGACTTACACCGCCCTGAGTGCAGTGCTGCTGGCTGGGACTCTGTTAAGTGCCTACACCGCTGTGACCGAGCCTGAAGCTCCAGCTGCTGAAGAAACTCCGAGCACCTCCACAGACAGCAATAAAATCAATCAAGCTGACAGTGAGGGAAATGTGACCACAGATGTACTGCTCTATCTCACAGCTGACAGCTTGTTCGTTTGGGTTCGTGCATCTACACACTTCTGAACGCATTTTTTTGCTTACCTTTTATACCAGCAGGAGAATATTGATGATATAAGCTGTGTGTTGTTCTCAGGTTTTGGTGAATACCGCATGCTGTGTCCTCATGCTGATTGCCAAGGTGATCCAGTGCATTGTTTTTGGTCCTCTGAGGGTCAGTGAGAAACGGGTAAGGACGAATTGTCAAGTCAACTATTAGGCATGGTGGACAGATTTATTCTTATTCTTATTATTTTGAAATTCCGTGAAATATGAAATACGTTGATTATCTGCTCCTACAATAAATCTTTATATATTTTACCCATTTACCCAGTCACAGAGTGTATAACATTTTCTGCACAGTGGTGACATTAGAGGGCTACGTGTCATGCTGGAGTCATGATTTAAAATATGGATGAATGATTTAAAAAAAAAAAAATCACATTGTGATTATTATGACAAAGATTGCGATTTAATCAACAATATGTAGCTATTAAATGTAATATTTTGTATTTAAACTTCCTTATCTAGGCTCACAGCAAGTAATGAGACAAATGATCTCATTATAGGGATTAATTTTTGTGGGATTAATTGTGCTGCATTACTTTAAAATTATTTAACATGGATGACATGCTTATGGCGCTCCTGGTGTCAGAGGATGATATTGTAAAATATGCCAAATCTCAATCAGTGCCAATCCAGATCCTATATAAGCTTTTTAGGTAAACAGCTGTTATATACAGTCAGCTAAAGAATCATTGCCACTGCTGTGTTTAATTAATTCAGCACCACAGTGCTGCTACCAGTTTTGCATTGCAATAACTGTGTTGATACATTTTTATACAACACTAAAAATCTATAATTGTTCAGATTCATAATGCATATTTGGCTTGTCTCATTTTGGCCCTACAAAAATTCCTCATACATCTCACTGTTCTTAGCTAATTAAGTTTGTTTTAATTCTACAAAATCTTGTGGCATGTGGCAGAATCTTCATACTGTTGTGAATTAATTGCCATCAGACCCCGCCCATTAAAGTTTGTGCATTAAAATAACTTTCAGTATCGTTGTTCATAAATATAACTCATAACGCATCTGTGTCCACTTTTTCCCTGACAGCACTTGAAGGACAAATTCTGGAACTTCATCTTCTATAAGTTCATCTTCATATTTGGGGTGCTGAATGTGCAGACCGTAGAAGAGGTGGTTCTGTGGTGTCTGTGGTTTGCTGTTCTAATCTTCCTCCATCTCATGGTCCAGCTCTGTAAAGATCGCTTTGAATATGTGAGTAGCTGCAAAACCTGTGAAACATCTTTTGCCTTTTCGTCATTATGCAAAAAAGTCTCGCTCAAGTAATTGACGTCCAAAGCATCGCATGACCCTCGTGATGTAGCTGCAATAGTTGGAAAAGTTTCTGGTGGGACCCTAAGGACAGAATTTAAGCCCTTTTTCTATGTAACCTGTCTCATGTTGTTAACTTCTTGTTTCTGCTCTGTGTGTAATCTTATTAAGGAAATTATTATGGAGTTGTTTATTTCTGCAAACAGAACTGATAGAACTACATGAATTCATTAGTGCCTGTTGAATTGTCTATTAAATGCAACTTGATATTTCTTAAAAACACTTCCATATTTGTCTTTCACTGTTCCCATTTACCTCTTTGTTTTTTTTTAGCTTTCTTTTTCTCCAACAACCCCCATGAGCAGTCATGTGCGAGTACTGGCCCTGCTGGTATCCATGCTGCTGTGCTGTGGAGGTTTAGCTGTGCTCTGTGGCCTCGTTGGTCATCTCCATGGCATGCATACTGTTGCCTTTATGGCTGCTGAGGTAAAATTTGCACTGTACTGATAAAATAAAATTCCTGTACAAATGAAGTTCATTCCTTTAGATAGAAAATATAATCTCTGTTTTCCTCCTGCAGTGTTTACTTGTTACAGTGCGCACTGGACATGTTATTACGAGGTAAGCAGTTTGCCTACAGTATAAGCATACCATCTACACTGTGTCATTTGTAGGCTTGGACACTGGAGCTGTTTAGCTCTCAGGTTTCTGTACATGCAGGGAAATACAGCACTGAGGCCTTGCTACTGCTTTTTGTAGGTACTCGATTCACTTATGGGACTTGAACCATGAAGGCACCTGGGAGAGCAAAGGCACCTATGTCTACTATACTGACTTTATTATGGAGCTCACCCTCCTTTGCCTTGATCTGATGCATCACATTCACATGCTGGTGAGTTTTTAACAGTGATTTTAATAAAATTGTGTAAGTATTTAGTTTAACTTGATTTTTCTAAACACACTGTATAAACCATATTCAGTGTCAGGACAGGATAAATCTGTAATTTATCAGATGGCTCACGGGACATGTAGAAGCTCCAGTGTGCTGCGCCGTCCCATGTTTTGGTTTCATGCAAGTATGATAAGTTGTATTGTTCTCATCAAGCTTGAAAGATTTTCTCTCAGGCTGAGAGCGAAGTGACTTTGTGTAGTAAACAACCAAGTTGTGCAGCAGGACGTCAGTGTTTTGATCAGTTTTTCCACAGTTTTTTACTGTTTCCACATGCCTGCACATTTGTGATTCTGTGAAAAACATTAGTGTCATTAGTGTACACAAGATTATTCACCTAGTAAAACTATTTTGCCGTCAACCAGATCAGGCCTCGGCTAATGTAAAGCAGGGTCGGTGGAGGGGTAAGCGCTGTGATTACATCTATATCTTGCTTCCATAAAATAATTTTTCTTTCAGAAAGTGACAAGTTAGAAACTTGTCGTGTTTTGCATGGTCATGAGGAATAGTTCTTGTTTAACCCTTGATTAAAAAAATAAAAAAAATTAAATTAAATCTAGTTCTCTAATTAGCAACCACAAAAAAAGGGTTATTTTGCTAAAATCAGTAAAGCAGTGGGTAGCATGGTAGCCCACCTACCTAAATATGAAATATGGTAGTAAGAGAATCAGTAAGAGCACAGGAATCGGTGTGCATATGGTGCCCTGAAATGGCCTGGTGTCCAGGGACATTCATTCTTGTTTTTTGTTTTTTTTTCCCCTTATTCAGCCAACCTCAGCTTGCAATGTAGTCAGATGCATTAAATATTACTCGTCACAGTTCTGTAATTCTTTTAGTTGTTAGGTTGAATTTTATGGGGGTGCTGAAAGTGAGCTCATCTTTCTGGCTGCTTGTGTCCATCAGCCTGTGTTAAATGAAGGAAAATTACCCACAATCTGGGTTAAGATATGATGTACTTACACAAAAATCTAAGATTTGCCCTTTTTTCAATCTTCATCTTTTACAACATGGATACAGTATATGTCTTGCAAAGGAGAAAAAAAAAAAGGGAAACACTTGGACAGTCATATTTTAGAAACCATTTAAGGGCACAACTAAAACTGTTGATACATAAACATTGTCTTGACAGTGCAAGTGGTTAGTAGACCAATACAGATAATAATCTTTCAAATTTATTTATTTATTTTCAAAGTTGTTTTTAAAGTTTTACTTCATCAGTTGATCTCACCTCCATCTTTCAGCTCTTTGGAAATATCTGGCTGTCAATGGCCAGCTTGGTGATCTTTATGCAGCTTCGGTACCTCTTCCATGAGGTGCAGAGGAGAATCCGCCGGCACAAGAACTACTTGCGTGTCATTGACAATATGGAGTCCAGGTGAGGAACTTCATTTTGGTTGTCTGTTTACACAATGTTACAACTAGGGCTGCTCGATTATGGAAAAAAATCATAATCACAATTATTTTGGTCATGATTGAAATCACGATTATTTTACACGATTACTCATTGACTTTGGAA
>JAQQZT010000012.1:16083513-16098236 GCA_030068275.1 Clarias platycephalus
GATAACGGCATTCGTTGACAACGAATTTCATTATCGATAATTATCGATTTTATCGATTAGTTGTTGCAGCCCTAGTTACAACACAGTGTGTTTTTGTGACTAGTTTTAGTTTGTGATCTGAGGTGTTTACTTTTCTGTTATTTGTCACTGTGAAGATTTGCAGTCGCCACCCCAGATGAGCTTGTTGCCAATAATGATGACTGTGCAATCTGCTGGGACTCAATGACCTCAGCACGGAAGCTGCCCTGTGGCCACCTTTTCCATAGGTGAGCCATTTACAGCGCTGAAACTGAGGCAGTAATCTGTCATGAAGACTTGTAAAAACAGCCTGCAGCATGAAATAATGCTCATAATATCAGAGAAAGCAATTATACTGTATATTGTATTTTTATTTTATTTTATGATTGGAGCATTTGTTTTTTACCGTTTTGTACACTAGTATGTTTAATATTTTTGTGATTTTTCTCATGTATATGCCTGTGTATGTTGTACATGCAGCTCATGTCTGCGCTCATGGCTAGAGCAGGACACCTCCTGTCCAACGTGCCGCATGTCACTGAACATTAATGAGGGCGTGAGAGAGAGGGGGGAGGGGCAGAGGGCACCAGCTGATGACAACATGGCTGCACAGCCTGGAAATGATGTCCGTCCTCACCTCAACCAGCACAACCACTTCTTTCATTTTGATGGTATGAGCAGTCATTTCACACATTACCCATCATATGTTTAGATGCTTTTTACCATTTGTAATACACGCGCTTATTAAAGTCACTTGGATATATATATACATATATACAATATAAAATTTTTTCCCTTATTTAATTAAAGTTATTGAATATCATCCTGTTTGAAAATGCTAAACTATAATATATGATGTGATGTGGTAAGATTATTATTTGTCATTTTTATATCCCTCCACTCCTATCAGGTTCGCGAATTGCTAGCTGGCTCCCAAGCTTCTCTGTGGAAGTTATGCACACAACTAACATTCTGGGCATCGCACAAGTCAACAACTCGCAGCTCAGCGCCATGGTGAGAGAGATTTCCGTTCACGTTTATGAATGCTTGAAGCTGTGCTTCTGTAGCATGTTGCATTTTTTTATATCTTTAAATGTTTGGTTTTAGGCCCATCAGATACAGGAGATGTTCCCCCAGGTTCCTTACCATCTGGTGCTGCAAGATTTGCAACTCACTCGCTCTGTGGAGGTCACTACTGACAACATACTGGAAGGCAGGATCCAGGTGCCCTTCCCTACCCAGGTAAATCCACATCCTCACAGTAGAAATGGGAAAACGTGGGAGATTTTTATTTAGATCTGAAACTAAAATGTTTTTTGCTGGAAATAAACCTTATATGAGGAATTAACAATATGGCTTCTTATTTAGGTTTTTATTTTTATTTATTTATGAACTGCTTACTGATCAGCTCACCTTGTTACATTTATTATCGGTACCACCTGTCTGTGCCAACAAAATAATATTTTTATGATGAACAGAATTTACATGTAAAAATACAATTGTAATTAAATACAGTATCTGTATTTGCAGATTAAGGTGAATGAAGTTAAATGACAAGAGAGTTAAATTAAAAGTTTGTGTATCCGCATTTGTGCCACTTTCCTCAGCCCGTGGAACGAGCATCCATTCAGGTGAACCAAGTCCCCGAGGAGCCTGCGGGAGCTAGTGGCGGTTCGGAGCCCACTACTGTGGAGACGGAGGACCTTGAGGTGCGTGGCAGCCGCTTCTCAAAATCTGCAGATGAGAGGCAGAGAATGCTGCACCAAAGGAAGGAGGAGCTGCTGCAAAGAGCACGCAGGTCTGCTAATTCTCACTACTGTGATTTTTCTTGCCAGCCTCATTAAGTGTGGTGAATTATAGTATTTAACACTTGTTTTGCAGTGTTTATTTTCACTGTAGCATATGATATCTATCATTCTGTACATTTTGAAATAACTTATCATTTTCACTCGGTTTTATTCTTGTAGACGCTATCTAACCAAAAGCAATGTAGAAGAAGCTTCTTTCTCCACCTTTGCTGCCTCCAAATATGATGATGATGACGAGGAGGAGGAGGAGGATGATGATGATAATGACCCACCCTCTCTTGAAGAAGAGGAATCCAGTCCAGACCCTGTGACCATTCGCCGAAGGATGTTGGCAGCCGCAGCCGAACAACGCATGCACAGACAGGCAGACACACCCATCTGAGGGAGCGACCCATCTGCATTCCATCTAGCTCTGCTACACCTCCATTTTCCCATGGCTATCTGTGTGATGGAGAGAGTAGCTCCTGGTCACTGTCATCTCTAATGAAGCCAAAACATGCATGACACTCACCTGTGCCATGATCCAGTGTCGGCTAATACGTAGCTGACCAGCTGTGACTCTGCGGGTCTCAGCGTTCACTCAGTTTTAAGGCTTTCCTGTTGTGCACTTTTCATATGACACCACCAGCTTGGCCGTGTCTATGGAAAAAGTCTATGCATGTGTCATTTACACATTTTACAATGTTAAACTCCTAAACTGTCTAAACGACAACGAGCTCACTGATGGACTTCAGGAAATAATTATAATCCTGGTGTCTGGTAATTCATCAGTCCTGTTAGTATCACAAAATAGGCTGTGTCTGAAGTCTGATGTAACATGAGCATTGTTTAGCATAGTTCTAAGCAATGCAGTGTTACTTTGCATCTTTTTTAATTTAGTTTTGGATGGTTGCATTTAGCTCTTTATTAAAAGCTGTTCTATTATAGGTGTGATTTTAGACTCTGAGCTTTATGAAGTCTAGTTTTGTTGATTTTGTACCTTAAGGCACCTTAAACCTAACACTCTGAACCTGGTTAAGCATGAGCTCTAAAGGTAATTATCAGCAGCATTGGAATGATCATTTGCTGTGTCTGTGAGGGAGTTTTTTCTTTCTTTTTTTCAGTTTCAGATCTTCGTCTCTTCCAAATATGGAGAATTGATTATAAATATAAGATCTAGCATGGTTATCATCTACCAGCAGTGTCATGGTTCAGATGTTTGTGTATCTGTTTGCAGTGATTAGAAGAGCAGCAGATGATTTGAATGTCTGTGGTTTGGTCTCCGTCCACATGTAGGGTGTGTTGACAACAAACTGCCAGTCGGTTCGTGCTTTGTTTCAGTTTGCTCGTTATATAAAAGGGAAACTGTTCCACTCGCATAGATTTGTCTAATAATTTCTTCAGGGTTTTTGTTTATTGCTGTTTACTTGGTTGTGTTACATTAATGATGCATAGTTCTGTACAATGTAATGTTACATGTTGTTATTACTGTTTTATCGTACATTGCAGAGGGTGATAGATGAGATGTTTAGATCGGGGTATTTGGTGGCATGCATTAAGACTGAGGCTTTTTATTTTAATTCTGCTTTTAGTCTGAGGGTCTGATAACTTTCTGATTCAATGTGAGTGACAACTTTTCAGCTTTTGTTTAATCACTTTTTACTAATTAGTAATATTTTTCTGAAAGCAGCTTAAGGAAGAAAGTTCTATTTTGCATAATAAATCGTGACAAATTAAAAAAAAAAAACTTTTCTACATGAGATGAATGTGTTCATGCTGGTATTCCTCTAGCATTCTCACAGAAAATGCAGATTGGCTACATGTCTTATTATTTTGACTTCAGACTTGTAATGTTGGTGATTATGCTTTTCCCAATTTGTTGCCTCTTCCTATGCACAAACTCATTGCTTGTGTTCCATAGGTCCTACGTTGCCTAACAAAGTATTTCCAAAGAAACCGCAAGTCATTTTACCTGGGGCTGGAGATTGTGATAAGTTTTTCTACCAATAAAGCTCATTCTCAGAGCACAGGACAGATTCAGAGCTCTACACTGTGCTATTACAGCTGCACCTTTGGTCAGTATTTCTGTAACTGATAAAAGTATCTGAATTACGGTATCTCAACAGAACTATTCAGATACATTGTGTCATTGCCAGTAGTCCTGATCTACTTCTTACTGTCCTTCTATACTAAACTAAATCTGATTGATTTAACTGTCAGAATGCTTTTTCTATTCATGATTTTCCCCCCTTTCATTTGTGCCTAATTTCACCAGTGAATTATTTGATCTGTAAATAATTTTGTAATGAAAACTGTATGATAAATGTGAAATGACCTGTATAAAATAAACTTCAGCACTAATATAGAGGCTTCTAATGAAAATCATTGTATTGTCACCATTAAGTGTGTTGATCAGTCAGTCAGTTATATTCATATACATATATAATTGTTCAGTACTCAGCCCTAAAGTCAGTCATATTGATTTTATATTTCAAAATGTGGCAATATTTATACACCCGCTTAGCTAACTTATTGATCGTATTATAGAAAGTAAAAGTAACACTCATGTTCATTAATGCACGTGGCTGTTCCAGTGTGGGGTTACACTTATAGTAGTCATGTCAAGTAAGGCATGAACAGACTTCTTCACAAGGCAGAAGAAACTTTGTAAAATGTGACTTTTTTTTTTTATTGTAACAGTTTTACGAAGTGCTCAACCTTGGACTATATGAATGTAAATCTAGTTGCAGGTATTGGGCGTTCACAGCTCCTTTCTCTGGACACATTTGGTCTTGCAAGAAATTTTAATTAGTTCTGCTATTCAGTTGTGCACACAGGTTCACATATCCTGGCAAAGAAAATATTTCACAAATTCCTCCATAATCTGTAACCTTATAACTGTATGTAGTTGTTTAACATCTAAGATGGAATTATTTATTATTATTATTATTGCACTGTAGAAGTGTAATGCAAAAATGTTTCCGTGCATCTGAAGAAAACACTTGCAGGATAGCAAAGCTGGAAAACCTGCATATTTTAGTGTTTTCTTCTTACTGTACATTTGCAGAAAAGGAAAGCAGAAAGCAGTTTTATTAACACAGTGAGTCAGTCTCCTTCCATTCATTTTTATCACACGAGTCACAACGATATGATGATTTTTTTCCAAAATGTTTGACCAGAGTTGGGATTTTGGGATTGTGTGAACTGTTAAAATTCTACTTGGTTATTTGTTTTATTCTCTGTCATAGCCAGTCAGTTTTCATTAGAGTATGTAAAACTATTATTAATTTGTAATAATTTCAGTGAAAATTGTGAGCCCAATGATAATTGGTTGAAGAATAGTTCTTGTGTGTCTGTGTTGTAGTTAGAAAGGTGTCATTGACCTGGCTTTTTGCAATTTTCACACATTTGCTGTGGTGAAAGTGTGTGTGGGTGGAACGGTGACCTGTGTTGTGTGTACTGATGATGACCACTAGAGAGCAATGAAGATCTGTGTGCTGATCACAAGCATTTTCAGCAGTCTAACTCTGCAGTGAGGTGTGTAAGCTGGTGTAACAGGGATCAGTATGGATCACACACTTTACACCGCTCACATCTTCCAGCCAATGAAAGGCTAACCTTGGCCAAATCCCAGGTGACTCTCTACTCTGTAGTGGACATGAAGCAGTGGCTCCTACACCATATGTTAGTGTCTTATATGTCCTGTAGGGAGACTGTTGAGGTTTATATAATGGTGATTTAGCCTACATTTTACAGCCCCTTGGCCCATATGTTCTGTCAAAATAATAAGACAGGCCGACATATGCTGTTAAACATGATAATTGAACAATCATATGCAATACATAATATAGTGTAATGTACCTGAACAACCCATTATTATAAATGATCAAAACAATTAGAAATTTTGGGGTAAAGTAAGCACTACTAAGACTTTTACATATGCATTCAAACTTTATATTTAGAGATTGAACTATGTACAGTCATTTTTTTATAATGCAGCATACATTTAAAATTTTAACATTTTATTTCATTTAGGCTGCAGTTCACAGAAAGGATTAAAGTCTCCTTTCTACCACAGATAAAAATGTACAGTGCAATATCAGCCTCACGTTTCTTGAGGAAATATTTTTCAATGACTAGCACTAAATTCAGTTGTAGGACCCTGATAACAAAAAAAAATTATTATAGTAGCTCGATATGGAAATCACATGTATCTCATTTGTTGAATGTTTTTGCTAAAACTATATATATTTTCCCTTTTCATTTTATACCCAAATTACGCATAGAAAATCTCTGTGACAAATGGGCTTTGAAATGTCAAGTCAATTTATGAACTAAAGACAGACTGAGAGTCTGAGAGATCAAATGAGTAATCTTGGGATCACTATAGTGCTTGTTTTAGGCAATCAATACAGGCATACTTTTAAAAGGACCTATGTGCAGTAACAAATATTTGCAATTCAAATTAAAGTAGTCATCATGTGGATGCATTGGAAATCTATATCATTTAGTCCCTGTTTGCGTATGCAAGTATTATATCTGCCACTTCAATTGATTTCCTATTACTTACACAACCGCAACGACAAGTTAAAAGATTCTGAAATAGACCCAAGGCAAATATGACTTTGAGAGATGGTGTAAATGCAAAACTTTATCTATCTATCTATCTGTCTCTGTCTGTCTGTCTGTCTATTGGTATTTAGATTGTTATAATAAAGAAGTGGCCACAGTTATTCCTAACTGTATGTTATCCATTTTAGTTTAAATAAGGACTAGCCAAGGACATAAGATAGATTTATACAAGGTTAAGTGTTTTACTCTCATCTGCATATGTTACAGATAATGGTTGTGCCCATTTCCCTTGAAGATCAGGAGAGTAGTTTAATT
The DNA here is from genome assembly GCA_030068275.1 of Clarias platycephalus. Taxonomy (NCBI): domain Eukaryota; kingdom Metazoa; phylum Chordata; class Actinopteri; order Siluriformes; family Clariidae; genus Clarias; species Clarias platycephalus. The sequence goes on from JAQQZT010000012.1 coordinate 16,090,206, forward strand.
GTTTAATCAATAGTCATTTTGTAGAGCCTTCTGCACTAGAAATAGAAAGGCTACAATAAGGTACAATATAAACAGCAAGATAAATAGAAATGAAAGATCGACCTGTTACACAACCGCAGTTAGAGGACGCCTACACCACTTAGCCTAATTTATGATAGAGAATCATTAAATAGTATTTGGTGTTCTCAGTAGACAGTTCCACTGTGGTGTAAGAACATGGCTGATTCGGGGAAGAACAGCAGGTCTGTTTTGACTCGTTTTCACTTTTTTCCCCCCTCCAACATCATGAGTTTAAAAATAAACCCAGTTCTTGGGGGGAAAACGGTGTATGTGGAGTGAGTTGCACATGTCAGGGCGGTTAAAGGTGTTTGACGCTGCACTAGTGAGTTTTTAAAATGTCTCCCCTGAGTGCTTTTACAGCGGCGGAAATCAATCGAGCCTCAGCCTGCTGTCACCTTGCCACATCCGCCTCGACACCGACACTGCTGCTGCAGCTTCCTCTGTCACCTTAAACACCTCTCTCTCTCTCTCTCTCTCTCTCTATCTCTCTCTCTCATAAACACACACCATGATTTCTCTATGACCTTTGCCGTTTCCACACTTTCCAATGACTGGAAGTGATGCCGACCATTACTGGCATTGTCTGAAACATACCTCAGTAAAGGAAAAGAAAAAAATTTAATAATATTCTGTAGAATGAACATCTTTAGTGTTTCTTCTTCTAATGTAAATCCTTTGGCAAAGCTTTGGCATTTTAAATAAAACTCCTTTAATCAGTTTACTTTTTTAGCTCTATAGTAAACCTGGGCCATTGATTCAATTTCGTCTCCACTGGATTTATAATTAATATAACACTGAATAAGGGGGAGCAGTAGCATAATGGTGTTCCCGTGGGGTCCTGGATAGGATGTTCCTGAGCTCAACTTCCTGTTTGTGCAGAGTTTCACTGCATGTTCTCCCTGTGCTTAGGTTCCTTTAGGTTCTTTGGCTTCCTTCCACCTTCCTGAACCATGCCAGTGTGTGCAATGCGATTGACTGGGGCACCACATGCACTACAGGGTACTCACTGACCAGGGTTATTGAAGATTAATGAATTACATTGATTATCAGTGGTGAGTAAAAAAAGACTGATTTGTAAATGTTTTAACCTGCTTATCACCGTTGTAACTGTGCTAGCGATGCTCCCTTGTGACATCAGTATCGACAAAGAACGGACAGACTACGGATGTCACACTTGGGAATAAATACAACGCCAACCAACAAACTAGCACCAGAATGGCTAAGCACATTTTTACTATACTGTAGGAGAATATTTCATGCATACATGTATATGGCATATTTCAGGTGTTTCAGGTTGGGTTGCTGTAACACGAGCTCTATGGGAGAGCTTTCCTTGTACAGTATTATAGTTAAGGTGGAATATGATCGTTCTCAGATATTAGATTTTTATTATTAAATATCATAAACTAGGTTGACCTGTTAGCACGAAAGGCATTTAAAATCTGAGGGCCTTAATCTTTATCCAATGTTTTAGTGCTGGGTGGAATTTTGGTTTTGGAATTGAAATGTCATTACGGAGACATATTCTTGAGCAAATCTGAGTGAACATCGCTAATGTTCTGCAAATTTGCCAAAGTAAGCTTAGTCCTGGATTCTGTAATTACTGAAAATGGTATATCTCAACATAAATATATAATCTTGGCATTTGAAACCACCAGTGAGATTGAATTGATTTGATTCAAACCATTTCCGACTGATTCAGGGTCGATATAAGACAGACTTCATAAAATGTACTATACGTATAATTTGAGGACTGATGCAGGAATTTAAACTTCACTGAATGAAATATTATACTTCTAAGTAACTTTTCCTAAGTGGTGAACTGTCTGTGATTTCATCTTAATTATCTTTTTTCCCCCTCAAACTGAAGTTCGAGCAATTTCATTCTCTATAGGTCAGATGGTAATGAAATCCCCCTCTTATCATTTTCCTCTGTCTCATATACCGACAAGTGAACTCATTGTCCAATCACAATATTATTTGAAAACCATATTCAAACCTCATCCAATTACAAGCTGTAATGATTCTGTACTCAAGCTGGTAATGAACTATAATGCTGGCGCTAGAGCTAATCCCTATCGGATGCAACACAGATCAGGCAGAAAATCATTATTTCATGTTCATGGGTAGACTGAAGTTGATTAAGAGGTAGTCGCTTACTGTCTTTTCCAAGGCAGAATGGTTTAATCGGTGTTGTGCATTTGGTTCATTTGGTGATTACTCTTCGCATGCTACATTTCTGAATAGAGAACTAGCATCAGAGCAGTCATTCTGAAATGTCAGTAAAAGCTGCAATTATTTTTTTAGTGTCAGCAAAGAGCATTATGTTGGAAAACTGAAGATTCTGAGTTACTTGTGCATGTGAGAGATGCAGCTACCCAACTGCTCCGCAATGTTTGATTTGTGTCAGAGGACTCCACTGGGCTACGGAAGATGTTGACTAATTAATTGGGGAAAGGGGCACCAGAGACGTGTGTGTGTGTGTGTGTGTGTGTGTGTGTGTGTGTGTGTGTGTGTGTGTGTGTGTGTGTGTGTGGTTGAATGCCTGCATGTTTACACACAGAGCAGGGTCATGTGCTTGGCTTGCTCGCTGGGAGTGAGCTGGGAGATTGTACTCAGTGGGTGCTCCAGCCGCTTCTGCCTGCTGAGGACACAACAGATGTAGATTTACATACATTTCCAGCATCCTGCACTCTGATGAGATTAGCTGGGAGTGCTGGGAGAGATGCATACTTAATGCAGGCCTCGAGCAGGGCCAGGGGAGCTGGGCCCTCAGAGAGCGCAGGGGACAAAAGCAGAAGGGGGAAATGTCAAAGCTCGCCAGACGGGAACAGGACAACAAACAGATTGTGCTGCTCCTTTAGCTCCCTCCATGACAAGAGGGTGGCAGGATTTACATCTCATAACGGATACGGCTATGCTGCTGGCAATTATGAGGCGATGAAAGATTTCAGAGCTTGTTCAGTATAATCGAGGATTCGGTTTTGGTTTGTTCATGGTGTGACAATCAGTCACGTGGGCTTTTTTTTCTCCACTGGATATTTTGTGTTTGCCATATGTTCAAACCAAAGCTTGAGTTGATTAGATACGTGTTTTATTTATGCATGAAAAAGATTTCAATAGAGAGCCAAATCAGCTCCTATTTCACTAGTGTCAGTCTTTATCAGCGAGTTCCAACTTAGTGGGCTGCAAAGCTGTTGGGTGGGCCGTTGCTCAAATTCAATTTATATTATCATTTACAATTAGCTCTCTGTCTCTCTCTCTCTCTCTCTCTCTCTCTCTCTCTCTGCCTTGGGATGAGGTAATGATAATTATTATCTCGGTTGAGGCTTTAGCCAATAATTGTATAGTAAACCAGCATCGAGGGCAATACGTTTTTATCTAATTGTAGTTATTAATGAGATTGCTGTCATTGTCATTATCATTTCAAGGGCATCACAACCTACCACTTTTATCTGGTCAAGCTATGAAGCTACTCATGACAAACATGTGAATGCATTAAAAGAGCCTCCAGCACCTACAGTATATCATGGTAGAAGCAATGCTCTCTATAATCTCGACTTGCATTTCAGTTGAATGGAAGTGGCCTGAAAAGAAAGACAGCTTGTTGAGCTCAGTGGTTCCCAAGGAACAATTTACATTTTGTGTCTAATTTGAATTCTACAATTTTGCTACAGTAGTACATATTACAACCACAATTATGAAAGTTTAGTAATATTTCTACATTGGATATTTATGTGTTCTGTTAGTTGAAAGTTTAGGAGCAGCCAGGAAAAACAACAAAAAAAACAAGGTACATAATTGACCCATAATTGCTTTTTAGTGTACATTTTTAACATTACCCTACATGCACATTTTTTGGTGCATGCCACCCCAATAACTGCTAAATTACACTAATAACTGTAAATAGAAATATTTCACACATTTAAATGTTAGCAAAATGATGTATTAATACTCAGTGATCTTTCTTTATACTTTAAAAGTCTGGGATAATTTTTTTAAACTCATCATGTTTAAAGTTTTTGCCTGCTGTTTTCTCCTTTATTCTTCAATTAAGTTAAAATGGCTATAACTTTTTTGAAGAATAAAGGAGAAAACAGCAGGCAAACACAGGCCATTTTGATTCAGACATGTTCCCCTATGTGATCCCTTGCTTATGTTCAAAGTTCCTCTTGTGAATCTAAGGGAGGCAGTGTTCTTCTAAGACACCTTTCTTCAGCGGTAGGAAGTTCATTGTCAGTGTCAAATAAATATCCAAATAAAAAGAACACATTACTGTATGACTTAACTGAGTTTCAGACCGCTAGCAGTATCTTCATGGCACATTTTAAAGAGTTGCAATGGTTGTTTAATTGTGTATCCAGTTCGTGTAGTGTGTGTGTGTGTGTGTGTGTGTGTGGGCACTTAAAAAGGCTTTTGTTATAACAGTTTGGAAACACCTGCTGTACATGTTAGATATAATTATCCCATTGAGGAATACAAAGGAAATATAATAATGTCACACCGCCTCTAGAACAATGTAGTAATCCTATAACCCTTCTGATGCTGCGCACTTTAGTTCAGCATAGTCACTGGCAAAGCATTCTTTAAGTGCTAAATTATGCAGGAGATACTCAGTCTGCTGCGCTGCTGTCAAGTTCCTGTACGGCCCAAGCTTGTGATTCATAATTAAAATGCTTGTGAAGCCTCTGCTCAAATATGAAAGCTGTGACAGTGTGCCCTTGTCCAAAACCCAAACACGCCACATTGTTTTCCCTCCCATTGAGTGCTTTTTGGCCTTGACGTTCTCCAGCTGCTGCTTGCACACCTATAGTTTTGTGCCATCCTCTGGTATCTGTTCAGGTGATCTTTTCTGCTAGGTGTGTGTCTTAGTCATTTTACATGAAAACTCATTCTCTTTAGTACAGTCTTTGGTCTGACATTTATCACTAAATGGAGTCAGTCCATCAAAAGTCCAGACTGATCTGGATGGAGAGATTGAACATCCCCAATAATTATGGCCTTTGTTCATTTACATGTATTAATCACACAGGTGATGGCCCAGTCATCCTGAAAACCATGGGTCAGGCCCCCATAGACACAAGAGTCTAAACTCAATTATATGCATGATTAGCTTTATCCTAAGCTTTTCCCTGCAGCAGAGACTCATGCTGGATAGGACACAGGCATGGGTGTGTGTTTGTGTGTGTATGTGTGAATATGTGTGTGTGTGTGTTGATGAAAGCTACAGTGGAATAGATATGAATCATTAATGAATCATTTGCTGTAAGTTGGAATAAACTATTGTAAAAAACTTTTTTTCTTTGTCACAGGTATCTTATCATCATTGCTCTTAACCTTTCAAGTAGTCCATTTTTGTCCCAGTTGTTAATTGTACCTGATGGTATCCAAAGCCTGCTAGATTGTCATGGCAGATCTTTCTTTTGATAAGAAATTTGATCGAACAGGAAAGTGGCATTTTTAACCAATACTCAGTGATCCTCCTGGTCCTGTCTCTTATTCTACAGATCTTGGCTTCTGGAAAAGTCAAAGAACAAAAGAAAAGCCTTTGTAGTTGATTCAGGTAGAAAATGTTTTATTAATTGCCATATGCTTATTGATTTTCTCTTTCAAGCCAGTTCTTTTGTTCTCTCGTTCTGGTGGCAGCATAAGGATCTGTAAGTTATGTGGAGTGTCAGGGGTGTCCTTTTGATGTGCATGACAGACCCCATGCTAAGTAACACCTGTGCCCAGTCTGGGCGCGCCTGCTCTGCTCTATTTGCCTCTGAACCTTTGGACAGACAATACTAATTGAGGGACGATGTTGGTTGTCATCTCTTTCTAGATGACCTATTTGGTTGGTTTTCAGTGCAGTAGATATTTTCATTCTACATGGTAGAATGTAATATCAGCATATTCACTTTAGTACATTTACTGTGCAGATGGTTCTGAGTAACAGGTGGAGATGATCGTCGTCCTAATAAGTTTTCAGAATAACCATCAGTGTTCTAAATTCATTCCTCATTTACTATGTAGTGCATTATTGAGTAGCCCTTTGATATTGTTGTCTGAAATCTACATGGATACATTTATTCGATAGTTTATTACAATTACTATTCATAATTCAGTAAATGCCATAGTGTCCAATTGTGTATGTAAGTGGGATTCCACATTTTGGTACCAGCTATGCCGCGAAAAAGTATTTTCCCCTTCCTGTTTTTTATTTTTATTTTTGCATATTTCTCACACTTAAATGATTCAAATCATCATTAAAGAAATTTAACTATTACACAAAGATAACCCAAGTAAATACAAAATGCAGTTTTTAAATGATGATTTGAATGTATTACTGTGAAAAAGGATGTTCAAATAGTAAACAGAACCTGTCTGAGAAAGTGAAACAAGCTATATATATATATATATGCATCTGTGGAAAGCCAAGCTAAGCAATTTTACATATTTTTTTGTGAGTTTTTTGCATTTTGTGCAAGATTTGGTGAAGATATAGCACCATGGGTCCCAAGGATGGTAGCAAGAAGAAAAGGGAGCCACTTTCAGTTTTAAAGCAGCCGGTGTCAAGAAGAATCATAAATTAAGGTTTAATGAGGTTTCATGTCTATTTGTTTTATAGTTTACTAAATGATGCTTTAGCCAATAATTGTACAGTAAACCAGCTATTTACTATACCAGTAAACTATTTTACTTTATGTTTTACTAATTTATGTCTTTTCGTAGGTACAGATTCAAGAACAGCTCAAAGAATTCTGTATATGACTACAAATTCCAGTACTTATTCCAGCCCTAGTCCCAAAATATTTGAATTTTTTACTCTATTTAACATCTCATGCTTTAAACATTTTTTTCATGAATCTTTGGTTATAGGCTATGAAAACTTTGAGGGGTCTTCATGTGTTGTGAGGTATTTCAGTATGCAGTGCATAGTACCTACCAAAAGAAAGCAGGACCAGCAGAACTAGCAGAAGGGTAAAAGATGCCCAAGGTAAACTGATGTACATGTGCAGCAAATGATAGTTCATCTAGTCTGATTCCATAGATACTTTAGCCAAATTGCTGAATATGTTAATGCTTGCTATGGTAGAAACCTGTCAGAACACAAAATGCATCACAGCTTGCTGGGTATGAAGCTGTGTAGCTGCAGACTGTTAAGAGTACCTATGCTGACCTCTGTCCACTACTTAAAGCACCATTAATGCACACATGAAAATCAGAACTGGAGCATGGTGTAATAGAAGAAAGTGGTCTTGTCTGATGAATCATGTTTTCTTTTAATCATGTGGATGACTGGGTGCATGTAATCAATGCAAAAATTGTTCAGAAATGGGAAGCATGACAAAGATTCTTCAAATTCCAGTTCTCAATCTAAATAAACATTTATGAAATGTACTCGGCAAATAAGTCAGACCAACGTACACATCACACCTTACAGAACTTAAAGTATTTGCTTCTAGCATCTTGGTGCCAGAAACCACCATATACCTTGAGATGTCTTGTGGAGTCAGTTCCTTGATGAGTCAGCGCTATTTTGGTGGCACATCTGTGACCTACACAATATTAGTCAGATACGGTTGACTGGTATATGTTTCACGACATTTTCACAGTCCTGTCACCCCTATGCAACCTTTCTGTGTAATATTCCCCAAGTCCATATGTCACAGCAATTTGCATGATCCTAATTTCCTACAGAGAGTAAGTTCTTTTTTTCCCTTTCTTTTTTTATTTACTACACAAATAATACAACAAAAATTATTAAATTGCTTATTATTTTTACACAAATTTTAGGGATGTTTTTAATATCTCATGCACTTAGCAGTTTATAATATCTTATAATATCTATTATAAATACATTATATATATATATATATATATATATATATATATATATACACACACACACACACTCACCTAAAGGATTATTATGAACACCATACTAATACGGTGTTTGACCCCCTTTCGCCTTCAGAACTGCCTTAA
>JAQQZT010000012.1:16098336-16122355 GCA_030068275.1 Clarias platycephalus
TGGTTGATTAGATAATTGCATTAATGAGAAATTGAACAGGTGTTCCTAATAATCCTTTAGGTGAGTGTATATATATAAATAACTTCAGTATTTTTGTGGTTTTAAATTGCTTGGTAATTTATAGCATTGACATTGTTTATTTAATGGCAGGATATGATGATGGTTTCTGGAGAATTTGTGGTCAGTCTGGCGTTTTAGTTACTGCTGCCCCAGTACAGTGCTGTAGAGCAAACAGTGGAAGGGTGTGTCGGGGAGCAATTTGAGACGCAGCTCATTCTTAACTAGCACTATTTATTTTCACATTTTTACTACTGCCTAATGGGGGCAGGGATAGCTTGGTGGTTAAGGCACTACACTGCTGATCAGAAGGTTTGCAGCACCTCTGAACTGCCAATGTTGCCCTTTGAGCGAGGTCCTTCAACTGCTCAGATTCAAACGGGCGTCGAGCTGACAATTTGACTGTGGAAGATACTGCAACTAAATGACAGATATATCTCCAGGCAGGAGAGTATTTGTTGCCTGATGGCACATGGATGGATCCTTAATCCCTTAATACTGCCAAATGATACTGCCTTACTACTGCAGAACTATATTTTTTGCTTCTATTAAGTTTTTTAGGTATTAAGCATTTCTTTCATGTTTATGAGATGTCTCAGTAGATTTCTTTCAACGTTTTATTTTTATTTAAGATTAGCATTTCTGCTTAATTTCTTTACTTCTGTTCATCTAGCTTTCTGTATTATTCATGCCTAAAATACAACAGTCTTTACCTCGCTGATAAATCTGAGATCTACATTACCAGCAGGTACAAGAATCAGACACAAGTGGCCACATCACAGCAAGGAACACTGGTGTTGCCCGTGGCTCTGAACCCCACTGTGCTATCTTCAGCAGAGATGGACAGCTCAAAGTCTATCCCTCAAGACAGACCAGATATAATATGCCTCTCACTGTTTAGTCTTCCAGGGGCTTGAAGATTTCAAAATAAAGCTCAATATATTGTCTTAGACTGAAAAGAGCCACTGGGGTAAAAAAATAAAACATACTGTAACCCATCTATATTTCCCAAAAGTTCTTCAAAGACACCACAGGTGCCACTGTCTGTATTAGTACACCTAAAAAGCTTGATTTCTTAAAGTACTTCCTGCTTATATCAAAGGAAATCAGGAGTTTTACACTATTGCAGTGAATACGTGCTGATAGATGTCTGCCCCTCTTCATTCGGAATTCATGAGCTCAATGACACGAGGACTTCTATCCCAGCACACATAGTACATTATTAAAATCTTTTTGATCCACACTTCTTTGATATTCCTCATTAAGGATTCACTTTTTAGATGTAAATATGAGGAGCCAAGGGAGCTGTTACAGGGTAACACCCACACACTCTGTCTGCCACTTTGAATGTTGGAAAGTTGACAGCCAGGAGGAATGAAAGAGTGAGTGTAAAAGGCAATTGACTGTCCAGATAAAGAATCTACAGCCAAAATACCTGTACTAACATAAAAAATGAGGAATTTAAGCATATCAACAATAGCACAGAATTGATATTATATTTTATTTTATTATTAAACTCAGCTATTATTAGCCACCTCACAGCTTTAGCCCTGCTTTTGATCCGGATCTCAGGTTACTGTCTGTGTGGAGCTGTGCATATTCTGCACGAAAACATGCTGATAGGTGGACTGGCTACTCTGAATTCCATCTAATGTATCTCTGGTGCCCCTCCTGGGTGTATTCCTGCCAATGTTCAGTGTACCCAGGATAGGCTCTGGATCAGCCACAACACTGACCATGATAAATCAGTCACTCAACATGAATGTAGGAGATACTATCTGTGTGAATTGTGTATAAAAACTTACAGTACCTTCATTCTTCAAATACCAGCATCTGCCTTCTCCCCTACTAAGTACCTTTATGTGAGTGAATGTTTAATTGAAAGATCGCTTTTGGTGTGAACAAAAGCACCTTGCCATTACATATACGTAAATGTCTAGTGATTTATGTCCTTGTCATTTTTGCAAGGAAAAACTCGGCACTGATATGATAATTAGATTTGGGTAAAATAATATACATAATATCTTGTACATAATTTATTATCTAAGTACCCTGTGGACTACAACCAAGTGTGGGTGCAAGCATGCATATGCATATGTTAGTTTGGCACTGTTGGAGAACTGGCGGAAGGAACACATCTGCCACTAGGAAATACTGCATAGAGGCATGGGGTGGCCAAGCAGGGGGCCTGGGGTGGTGTGTGTCTGTATAATTGTGTAGCTGCAGCAAGTGTTTGTATGTTTGTTTAACAACCTAGAGATAGTTTTAGGAGGTTAATTGTATTGTGTGTGTGTGTGTGTGTGCGCGCGTGTCCATTACTAGAGGAGGAGCAACAGGCCGCAGGGGTGTAGGTAGTGCAATTTAGGCGGATTAAAGGGCTGATAAGGAGCCAGAGAGGGAGTGAGGTGAGAGGCTTGGGTGCCTGAGCACTGATCCCGACAGCTGCTGGAGCTCAGACTTTTCTCAGCAGGAGCTACACAGACATAGACATGAGTCTGGTATCAGAAACAGACTCATGATAGCAGGAGGAACATTTTTATGTAGAGTTATTTTTATATCTACTGTGATGGTGTAAAAAATATCGATTAATATTTAAACCCGTAAGTCAAGCTGACGAAATAACATGACAGGCCGGCTAGGTTGTGTGTTTCTAAAACTGCCTCTGTGGGCTACTTTTAACAAGCTCTCATACCATACTGAATTTCAGAATCTGTTATAGGCTTCAGTGAGTATTGAATAAAGTGTGCCACAGACATGCGTTCTATGACTTAACCTTGACTCCCTGGATTGTTCAGTTTAAGTGCCTTTTTTTTTTTTTTTTACTTTCTTTTTTTTTCTTGAGAAATAGGTCCCACTCAAGCTTCTCAGACAAAGCTAGCCTTTGTGGATGCCACATATCTCCTTTTCCAACCAAGTTCACTGGCATAAGGATGAGGTGCCTTCTTTAAGCACTTGTTCTTTTATGTAGGAAGCATACTCAAAGCAAGTGGCAAAGCTGTCACTGGTGTGGCGACGTCAGCCTGACTTCTTACAATAGCTTTTGATTATTAACTCAGTGTGGTTTCTTGTCTGGTTTGTTTGCTAAGCAGACTCTCCTTGTCACCTCTGCACAGTACACACAAACACTCGAGGTATGGGGGAACTCGCAGGGAAAGGAATGAGCTGCTGATTTATGTATTTACTGCATCAATCGGGAAAAAAAGAGTGGGACAGTAATTTATTCTACAAATGCAGTTCAATAATTACTGTAATGCTGGGGTGGTCTTCATATTAGAAATAAGCAAACACCTATACAGGATGCCTATGCACATGAAATAAATTGGACCTTTCTATATGAGATCGGCAATAAATCACTAAAACAATGCTCAAAGTAGAAAAATGCAATTATCTATATTTGTGCCTTTCCATTTGAGATGAAGGAGCTCATTCACAAAAGAGATATTTGCCAGTCTTGGTATCCTGCACATTATTCAAGTACAAAACAAAACATATTTATCATTGTCTTTTAATCACATCAAAAAGAAATATAGTGCCACCCCAGGGTGTTGGCAGGAATATGCAGTGCTCTGTGATGTTATTGTTTCCAGTGCTGCTAAACAATCTTGGAAATTGACTTAGAATAAATGTATTTTAAATATGATAACTCAAGGCTGCCCTAGTGAATACAGAGGCGCTCTTTGTCAATTGTTTTCAGAGGGCACAGTACAATAAAGATTAGGCATGCTATGTTATACAGAGCTATTAAGCCTCCGAGCAGTGCTATTCAAACTGGTCCAATTTCCCAAATATATTCTCTTCTCTTGACCTTAACCAAGTGCCTCAGGAATAAGATGACATGAGTGCACAAAAGCTGATGCCTTATTATTACACGAAATATACAGTGTCTGAAATAATTTCTCATATATCCGTACAAGCAGATTTAGAGCAACATAATAACTTTGAAATTACAGTTAATGTCTATAAAGTGGACACTTCAGCTTTCAAAGAAAACAAAACAATGACAGCTGAGATTTATCACAGTGATTACGCCTCAGTTATGCTCCAGAAATATTTGATAGGGTAATCAGTATGAAACCCTGATATTTATTCACTGTATGTGACAGTTTATCAGGAGAAATTCTCTCCCTGTGTAGCAGTGAGCCCATATCCTGTTTTATTTATTTTTTTCATATTTACCTGTTCTTTCCGTCCAAACAAGACCTTGTGCTAAAAGATAGTCCAAGATGGTAGCTTTTAATTAGCCAATCATTCTTTGCGCTACCATCATCTCACCACCAGATATTCTTATCACATGGAGCATGTGACAACAGCAGTCCCGTGTTTAGCTGGAGTGGCTTTGCAGTGCGTGGCATATTTGTGTGTTTCAAGAGGAGCTGCTGAGGGACACTGAGGCAACTCCTGCTTCTAATGATCCTTTCAATTAGAGAGAAGCCCTGAGGCGCTCGCACAGCTGCCTGCTTAAAACACCTCCATCTTGTAACGCCTGTCTGCGCTGCTGTGCTGTGCCTCGGCATTTAAGTCAATATTATTTTAGAGACCGCCCTCCATCTATTATTGAGTAAATTGAGCCATCAGTGTCTCTGGACATTTTGGGCCTTAAATGAAATCTATTTGCTAATGCCTGGAGGACTTTGATGCAGTCAGGCTGATTAGACAGAATACACAGGAGGGCCTAATATAAGTGCAGTTAAAGTATCTTAAAGATTAAATCAGCTTCAAGTTTAGTTTAGGAGAGGATAAATATTAAATAATATCATGCAAATAAAGTTAGAAATCCAGTTTCTCCTCCATAACCTCTGTCACAAATTGGAACAGAGAGAGAGAGAGAGAGAGAGAGAGTTTCGAGTAATCGCAGAGATAATCTTTCTTTCAGTCTGACCTCCAGCCGATGAATCCACAAGTTAATATAAACAACACCTTTGCAATTCAGCCGTCCTGCCCATCAGCTGGCCGTTAGTGCCTTCTCACTATGCAGGAAAAGTCTCCTTAGTCGCCATCGATCGGTCCAGAATCAATGCTTTTAAAAGCCTTACACACTCTTTAGTTACGAGCCAAAGCGTGCATGTTGTGCTCTGACCTGACTGTATTGATTAGAAAGAGGAGGTGGTGAGAGGAGAGAGGGATGGACAGTGCACTTTTCTCACACTGACTCTTCCTTTCCGTGCGTCTTACTTTTCATGGTATGGAATAACCATTTCCATTAATGTCATATTTTTCTCTGTTGTAAAACGTTGGTTAATGCCTCATAATTGGTTTCACTTTCCTGTGCTACAGGGCAGACCATGAAGGAGAGCTATAAATTATAGCCATGCTGCCTCTAGTTCACTCACTGTCATGTTGAGGACTGTGTCCTCTATTTGTTCTTACAGCTCTGTCATCACATTTTCATCCGGCTTTCCGATGACTTCACCTTTATAAAATGTTTGTCCGAAGTTTCTTTAATAAGACTAGCACATTTTAAGCTCTTTTGCAATTTGACCTTGTTATATATATATATATTATATATTAAATATATATGATTTAAATATTTACTTATTTTAAATATTAGTCTATGAATAATGTATTATGAGGTGAAATATGCTCCCACCAAATATTCTAATGTAAATGTAAAAATGTATATGTATATAAAAAAATTAATGAGTGGACATAGATTTTTCAGATGGCTCATCATCGCGACTTGTTTTGGTTAGGACTTACAAGAGCTGCTGTTTGCATTCCTGACATCCACAGTAAGGTTTCTAAAATGCACTAAATATGCTGAGTGTAATGTGTCTCTGAAAATAGCCTTGAGTGAAAAATAAATCTTTGTCAGAAAAACCCTTTAGTGTATCAGTGTAAACATGGAATGGTAAAAGAAGTGGGTAGATATATAATATGGCCAGTAATATTAGAAGACTGTATACGGCTAGCTTTCCTCCATTACACTTTTTTGTAACCATAGAACTGAAAAATAGCTCTTCACCATGTTTATATACCAGACTCCAACTTTGATTTTACCAAAGGGATTACGTCGCTTTCTAAGATGCTGCTGCTTCTTTTCAGGGCTTTGTGAGCAGAAAAGTGGCATTACCTCTGTAAGCCAAGAGGCCTGAGACGATTCTCTGATGTTTGTTGCTGTTGGACCCTGCAATGCCAGTGGTAATAGGGAATCTGAGATAATCCCATCTTTCTTCTGTGGAGTTTACTACATTTTGAACTTACACATTTAATCCCTTTTAAAATGGCCTTTGGACATTTTTAGCCCCTTACTGTTGCTACACTGATGGAATATAGCAAAACACTTTTTTGTAAGACGATGGTTTGCGGAGCATGAATTTAATATCTTATCCACTAAACCATGTGCCGTAATCTCTCAATTATAAATTTGCACTCTGTGTTAAAACCCTTCCTTCATCTATGAAATTATGAACAGGAACACAGTTTTAAAGTTACTCTGTGTTTTGCCTAAAAGCAAATCAAAAACATATAAACAGTCTTTGAAGAATGTGATAATAGACTAACACTTACAGTGCTGAAATATGTATATTTCCTGAAAAAAATCACTATAAAAAGACGATTTTGTTTTGATATTGGGTGACAGACGAGGTTCAGAATTTCATGCTAAACATCCAGTATGAGTTTCAATAACCGACAGCAAAAAATATCAGTGCTTATGTTTCTCCACTGTAACTTAGTCCAGGTGTTAATCTCATCTTGCTGATGGCAAAAAGAAATAGAAACCCTCCGTGAAAGCTTTCTGGATATGTACAGTTAACCTTTCCCTGGTAAATCAACAAAATCTCTATTCACACCATGAACTGTTAACACTGTCAGGGAAAGTAAAATCAAACAATATATAATTTATTGGCCACACAAAATCTGTTATATTATTAAATGGTAAAATTGTGAAAATAAACATTTACGTAAACGATCATTCCACTCGATTGCCTGCATTGATGATTAAAATAGCCTTAAACGAAATTATAATGCCTATCAGAACGAAAACCTAGGCTATACGTTTGCTTAAAATTGTGATGTGGTGATTTTAGATTATTTTCAAAATTCAGTTTAACGGATGATACATGGGAATTTAACACATGAATATCCAGAAGTTATTAAACAAAAAAAATGAGTGAACTATAGAAATGTAAAATAGTGAATTAACTTTGGCCTTTTTGCGCCGCTCTGCCTTCACGTGGATGGATTAGCAAAGAAGCAATATTTTTACTTTATAGTAATTCAAACATTACATTTCATAAAACTCCCTTTCGAATACAAAAAAGCTTCAAGATGTGCAGTCATAATTGGGCTGCGTCAACCCCCGATTTTCTCTTCATTAGCACTCTTATCTAAAGAAAATCCAGTTTCTCATCCCAGAGAGGATAAATACACGGTATAAAACCGATGGTGGGGTATTTAACGCTTGGAGTGCGGCTCCCCATGTGCCAGCTCTTTGCACATGTCGGCCGGTGTGTTTCCTCTGCTTGCTCTGTGCAGCGCCGCTTCGCTTAATCCGGAGCTGGAGGCGCGGCCCGGCGGCCCGATCGCGCTGTAGTTCGTGAAAGCGGGATAAAAAGCAGAAGCGTAGTAGAAGTGCCTGGGAAGGAGAGGACCCCTTGTGGGCGACCTGGAGGGCGAGAACGTGCCCGTGCTGATGATGACCGGACTCTGAGCGGCTGCGCATGTTTGGAGCCTCTCACCACCTGGCTTATCCGACGTGGCGATCTCGGCCAGAGACCACAGTTTGGGCTTGGGAGCCGGCGTCGTGGAATGAATGACAGATGTGCCAAGGCCGCTCTCTCCGGAGGGCTTCACTGCGCTCGGAGTGTCTCTCTGATCTGCAGGCGTCTCTGGTCCGACTCTCTCCGGACCGCTTTGTCGAGACGAGGTCGTGGGTGATGAAGAGTCGCACCCAGCCCGAGGCTCAGCGTCTCTCCGAGCGGAGCTGTCAATAACACGATCCGCTTCATCATCTGTGTGCTCTGTGTGCTTCTCTATCGTCATTAGTCCTGGACTAACGGGAAGGCCTGAGAGACAATTAAAGGGGTGTCAAATAATAATAATAATAATAATAATAATAATGACATTTATTATTTACTTCACATCATATCATGATTATACCTAATTCTTTGGTAGACTCTGCCATCTCGGAAGCTTTAATCGGCTCATCTTCATCATAATTTTTTTCCAAATCGATATTATCTTCTTCATCTTCGTCCTCGCTCCTGTTCCTTGGGGTCCACGTCATCTTGTTCTCCTTCTTCAGTCTCCTGCGCGCGTTGGCGAACCAGGTGGACACTTGGGTGAGGGTCATTTTAGTGATGATGGCCAGCATGATTTTTTCCCCCTTGGTGGGGTACGGGTTCTTCCTGTGTTCGCTGAGCCAGGCCTTAAGCGTTGCGGTGGCGTCCCGCGTGGCGTTCTTCCGGTACGCGGGGTCGCCGAGGGGGAACGCGCCTAAGGGCGCTCCGTAAGGGTGCGCGTACCCAAGAGAGGCGGCCAGGCCGGGGGATGGCTCATACGGGGAACCCTGAAACAGTGACAATATATATATCAATTTATTAAAGCGCGCGCGCGCGCACACACACACATACACACACACTCACACACCACACACGCACACAGAAAAAGAAACCTATATCCTACCATAACTTAAATATATCTTCAAGCATCATAAAAAGTCATTTTCTGTTTGGGAAAAAATTGACCTATAAGTTGTTTTTGTTGTTGTCGTTGTTGCTGCTGCATGCACGCATTTAAAATAAAATTTCAAAACTAGGCCAAAAATGATTAGGGTATAACTAGAAAAAAAAACTGACATAATTGAAGAAACCGAATGTGTAGCCTGAAGCTTATAATATCATTGAAACAATTATCTTAAACGGTTGCCTTTAACGTTAGCTTATTTATAGACTTATTGCTCTTGGTGACATTTTATTTAATAACAGGCTTATATAATTATAACGAAAAGGCTGTTTTTTCTAATTTCTTTTTTAGATCAGATTTTTTAAAAATCAGATCAGTTTTAGTGTATATAAATAATATGTGCCTGTTTAAAGAAATGTTTGTTTTCTCTACAAACTGGGTGCTCTACAATACTGATCTTGCAACAAAGCTAAAAAAAAAAATCGTATTGTCTTTAATATTACACTTATACATGCTAAAGGACATAAGTTTGGGTTTTAACCCGGAGTATAGCCTGATGTTGGACAACCCGTTTTAATTGTGTGCATAGTGAGTTTCCAGCAGTGTCTAAAAGTTTACAATGATTATAGACGTCATATGTAGCCTGAGTTCCTGCAGTCTAAGCAAGGACTCACCACGAACGAGGAGAACTGTGGTGCGGATGCGGGCTCGGAGCCGTACTGCAGCGAGCTGAAGGCTGGAGTCTGGCTGGTGAAGGCTGTAGATCCCGCGTACGGCGCGAACGCAGAGCCGGAGGAGTTGGAGTTCCCTCTGCTCAGCTCATCCGCGCGCTGCGCCGCCAACGCGCTCGAGCCGTATGAAGGACACGAGTAGAGAGCCAGAGGGGTGGACGCCTGGTACAAGTAGCCCTGAGGGTATGCCATGCTGAAAATCCCAGGCAAATGATCCAGTGTAATGTGCGCACTGCTTCCCACGAGTTACTGCCGGACTCGGTCACATTGGCACGGAGTCGCTCGCGCGCTGTTGAGACTGGTAACGCGCACGTGGAACATTCACAAGTACCACTTAGTGTATTAAAGGAAAGTGATGGACAGAGGTCTGATCAGTGCCCATCGGGATGCCTTCAGATCGTCTCCATTTGCTCTGGTCTCCGTTATCCAACTGAAAAAAACGGCCTTTTATATATTTAGAGCAACTTGTCGGATGGAAAGAGAAATGTATCGGAAAGCAGAGTGAAGAATGAAAAGACTTATTCCCTGTTCCCTGTGGCGGAGGCTGCAGGCTCTTCAGCGACAGCAACTGGAAGAGAAGAAGGAAAAGCTCACGCTGAGTTTCCTGCGTCCATCGTGATAATTGGCGGACTGCCTCTCTCTCTCTCGCTCTTTCTGTCTCTCTCTCTCTCTCTCTTTCTCTGTTACACACACGCGCGCGCGCGAGCGCGCGCACGCACGAGCGCAAGAACTGGCTAGTTTATATATCATCAGTCATCAAAAAAGAAAACATATATTGTTTTTAAATGTAAAGTTAGCATTGAGATGAATAAATACATTTCTATTCATTTAAAACAGCATCTCTGTTTTGTTGTGTGTGTGTGTGTGTGTGTGTGTGTGTCGGCGCTATGATGGAGCGGCAGAGGACGCAAGAGAGTTGAGCTGTGTTAAAGATCTTTAGCGAGATAAACAATGACATTATGGGCAAAATGCGATCAGCATGACTTCCTCCAAGCCGATAGAGAGTGAATAAGAGTTTCACACACATTCGGCGGCGGAAGAGTTAAAAGACAAACAGTGCAGGAGACAGAGTGTATAAGGAGAAGCCAGTGTGGATTACACAGCGTTTAACCTTCAGCCACACAGGTAGGCCTGCATTACATCAGTCAACATGTACTTAATGTTTAAAATGGTCTTTTTTCCTAATGAGATTGTAGACTTGATACTACTGTTAAGTGTGTGACTTTTTACTACTTCTATGGCCAGATTTGTCAATGGTTTTCTTGGTGAACAGAAAGGTTCCAGTTTTTTTTTCTTTCAAGAGGTTACACAAATAGCCATCTGTTAAGGCAAGTTTTTGGTTCCTTCTCGAGCTATGTGTATGTGTATGCACACTGTGGTCACTAATCTCATTTGTGACTGCTATTAATAGGTGCAAGTACTTTTAACAGACCCCAGTGCAGTGTTTGGAGAAAGTTATTGGGAAATATATATATATATAATTTATATAGAATATTTGGTCAATTCATAGGACTGAGAAAATGATTTAATCTGATTTATCTACCAATATAATATATCTCTGATATTTAATGCATTTTCACAGTAAATCTTCTGTTTGCTCTTTTTTTTCTGCAGCTGTCAGTATGCGTCTGAACTGATACGAGGAAGGTAACTGTATTGTATGGAAGGAGAGTGAGAGCTGATGATACAGCATGCCCAGTCATGTTATTACACAATTATTTTTTTATTTCTTTTTTTCTTATAATGTTTTTACAGCATCAGACAGAGTGATTACAGTACTTCCCACCCAAGACAGAAACTGTCAAACAAACAAATGAAAGACAGCTTATTTCCTAACACATTAACTGTGATTGATTTATCAGTGACACACCGCAGGTAGCATTGATTTTTCTGAAGACTCATAAAACACATAATTTACAGTCATAACCGCAGGGTGGCATCAAACCGTTACTGCACTGGGATGGCGTGGAGTGCTAGTCTCCTGTCTGTGACAAGGCAAATGATTCATAATGTGCTTAGCTTCTGTAGAGTGTACTTTTATTTGAGAATGAGTCAATAACCCCAGTGGCTAAATGAATATTGATTGAATATAATGAAGCTTGAATAATGGGTGCGCACACAGTGCTCATGAACAGCCTTCTTTCTGCAAATAATTACTATCTCTTGATTTTTGAGTTAGGGAATACTAACTCGAATAAAATATTAAATAAATAGAACACTAAATAAAACTGGTCTGACCTAATAAGTCTAACTAATTAACTTCAGAATGTTTACCCCAGTTTAAACCTTAAAAGATAAATGGATTAATGAAGATCAGTGAGTTTTTTTTAACACAACAGTTTTAATTAAACACAACAGGTTTTCTGGTGTTTTTTGCTGTGTTCGTTAAAGATTTCTTATTTTAACAAGAATTAACTGCAGACTAAGCTTAGAGATTAGCAAAGATTTGCACTAACTAGTTTAATTCCTGTATGTTTATATTTACTCAACACTTCTAAATCCTGTTTGGTATTTCCTGTCCAGAAACCCTCTCTGCTATGTCCTTTTTTAAGGTAGTGCTAACAGAATAACTGCGCTTAAAGCATAGTTTTTCTCGTGGTTTGTTTTGACCTCAGTCGGATCTTTTGGTTTTACACTCCTTAGTATAGTCCAACGTGTTGTAGGTATCAAATGTCCTTAGAGCTAAACAAACTCCAAAAAGCGGCCTCGCTATTCAGCATGGATTAACTAAAGTGTCTATAGCAGCTGTGGAGCAAACGTTTTAAGGTTTAGAAGCCTCTCAGCCTAAATGCAATGTATATGCCTTTTCTAATATGCTTTGTTGGATACACCAAAGTGTTATCTACATCATGTTTCAAATAAAATTCAGTGTTGATCAATGAAGCTGTTAAAAAGTGTCACAATGAGATTTCTTTCCACTATATAAACAAGGTGTCTGTTCGAAACTTTACTGACTAAAAAAAAATATATGTTTTACTAGTGATACATTTGTTTTATAGACTTTTTGTGCATATTAGTTTAAGTAACTAATAAAAAAAATTATATTTATAAAGATTAAATGCTCTCATTTATTCACACATGAATTAGCCATAGCCTAAATAGGGATAAATGATCAGTGGCCACATGTGGAAAGCATTCCTAATTAATTACAAGAGTTTGAATTACACTTACAGTCATTACAGCCAGGAAAACAATTCCTCCTGTTACAAGTCCTTGTGTAACCAATACCCTTTGGGTATGGATGTTTAGAGTGGGTTGAATGGACGAATGTTTTTTTTTTTCCTGAGACATTCTTTTCTAATGAAAGAGATGACATATCAGTGGAAATGGAGGAGAGAACAGCTGTGACATGAACAAAGCACTGTGGGACATTTTAACGTGACGTCTCATTGGTGGAAGCTGTACAAGCCACGGAACTCATGTGATTGCATTCCAGTTTTCTCTGACTCCCAAGAGAAGTTGATTTGGTTTAGTCTTTAGTGAGATTTCTAATTTGGTGAAGGTCTTGTTGCTCTGTGGAGAAGCTTTGGAACCGATCTATTGATTGGTTGAGTGAGTAAATAAATGACAGAAGAAATGATTGAATGAGTGAATGAGTCTATATGATGATCTCATTCCTTTCCCTTCTGGCTGACAGTAGATAGATCACAGATCAGTTTTTTTTCTATAGACATTGGTTTTAAAGCACCTCGTCACTACAGCAGTATCAGAAATATCCACTGTTGCTGCTGTGGCCTTAATGAACATGGCCAGTACTATAAATGGCATGAGCCCCTGTGGGATTCTGCTGCCCAAATGAAGTGCAGCGGAGGTTGAGCCGGGACTGAAGTGTGACAGATGAACTGTGGTTAATGGCCACTTACAGAGAGGTCTCATCTCCACTGGGCCATGCATGCACATCAGCAGGTGACTAAAGCAGCAGCTCTACTTGTCAAACTGTCCCATTACTGCCTAATGAAGAGTAATCATGCTGCTGTTGAGTGAAATGTTATTCTTGGCTAAAAGGTATTTGTGCTTGTCAGCCGATTTTAGGTTAGGGCGGAGTAAGGGAAGGTTATACGATTATATCAGGTGGAAGATGTGGTCACATAAATATCTCTAAATTTGAACTTGACATAATGGCTTATTATAATATTTAAAATAGGTAGTAGGTTAACAATGGCAACAAGTCAAGCTGTATGTTGGAATATTTTCAAACTATTTCAGTTAGATTTGCCAATGGTTATATTTTTTAATTTACCAATGAACACATTGTGCCATTTTAACATTTAATAGACATAATTTTGTGGAATGCCACAAGATAAGTTAGTTCATGTTCTCACTAACATTGTTACGCTTCCTTCACCAGCATAATTTTTCTCTCTCGTGAAGTTAATAGCACAGAAACTAAAGGTTGTCATGTTAATGGGGAGAGTTCTTTGTCCTGAAGACATTCATTGTGGCGGAAACATTACTGTCACTGGAGAATCTGACATAAATGTAAAAATATTTTTTAAATAAATGTTCCCAACAAGTTAGATTGTATGGAGCATTCACAATACACATCAACAGTAACTAAAGGACTGATCAGTTATTAAAGCAAGGAGATCAAAGTTACAGCCAGAACTACACTTAAAGCTATGCTATTATCCAAAACCTTCAGTTTTGAGAATCATTAATATCTTTAGACACATTCTTAAAACCTACTTTGCTATTTGTGAAAATGTCAGTGCTGCTATTTGTTACCTTATACAGTACATTGGCAGGAGTCATGGCATCTTAACCATCTTTCCTTATCAGTTTCTTTTGAGACCTGCGATGTGAAGGAATGCTCAGGTGAATTAACCCCTCAAAGATGCATGCACTAGTTCCCTACATCACTCCCTACACCAACAGAAAGACAAATCTGCCCAAACAAACGAGACTGATCAGTGTGTAAGAAAACAAGTCCCAGGACATAGAGCATAGGATCAGGGAACAGGAACGAACTTGGAAACTGAGAACAGTGGACAGGAAGAAGAGACACAAAACCTGGATCATGTGGAGAAAGACCAGGAAAACCCCTCAAAAAACAGACAAGAGATCATTGAGCACAAAGTGAGTCAGTTGTCAGAGTAGTGTGAGCAGGTCAGAGTTCCCATCGGTGAAAGTCACAGAATTAATGGAGGTGAGTTAAGACTATGCTATTTTTTTTACTCAAGGCTCCTTTGATTCTTAAAGGAAAATGTGATTATACATAATGTGCATATATGTGTATTTCTTGTTATAGCATAGTGCAATACTACTAGTTTGCTTATAGGGACCTTGCATGGTGGACACTGCATATGATCTAAGCCTAATAATAAACAAATAAAAAGAGTGTTGTTATTTAACAAAGAAAAAATTATAAGTATTAAAATGGGACATATTTCTGTCATGGAAAATTAATGTAACATCTTCCCAAATTTTTCAATAACATGACAATCTGATTTTTTCTTTTTAACCTTTTTTTGTGATATGAAATTCAATACAATGAAAAACAGCTGCTATATTGTTATATACACTACAGCATGCTATAACAAGTGATCAAGGAACTAGTTTGTCTTCATGGATGTGTCACAAAATGAATTTTATATAAATACATGGTTAAAACTGTTAATAAAAACAAATATTAAATTATTAATTAGTAATCATTGATAATTTGCTGTGAAATAACAGTATACTGAATTACACTAATACTAAAAACCGATACTACTGGCTGTTTGTATACATCATTGATTACAATCATGTGCTTTATTGCTTAAATAATGTGTCTGTATTTAAAGTTTATTAATAGGACATTTTGCCAATCTGTGCAGAAGTTTTGCAAAAATATTACTTGAGTTAATGATATTATATGGCCTTATAATAACTTAAAATATCACAAAACTGTATGCTGTATGCTTTTTTCACAGTAGGCTGGATTCAGCCTTGCATGGAAAATTCTGCCAAATAAATAAATGTAAATTCCTGCAATTTGTATACGTCTTGTTTAAACACATCATGCCACCTAACGCTTATGTTTGATTGATGGCTTTCTTTTTTTTCTTCAAATCAGGACTATTTGTCTCTGTAACTCTACAGCAGACTTCCTTTCTTTTGCATATTTGCAGTCTTTGTTCTCAGTGTAAATGTTTTCTCTGATCATATTCAGTGTAAAGCTTGCCTGACAGTCATTTTCTATTTTGAATCTACTTCATCAAACATTTCTTTCCTCAGCAAATGAAACAGTTCATCCTCTGAACATGATATTGTCTGTATTTTACAGATGCGCTAAACCAATTATGTATTCATTTCTTGGAGAAAAAAAATCAAGTGTTGCATTGATGGTTTGAGGAGAGAGTGGAGAATCCAGTAATGCAGTTCAGACTGTTAGAGCTTCTTTCACATACTTTTTCAACACAGTTGAAATGTTTGTTGTAGAGTGTAGAAATCTAATTGTTTTACAAAACACAGTCGAAAATTTTTAAAATCATTTTGGTATACATCAAACTGTATAATGAATGCACAACGTTTGATAAACAGGATCCACGTGTGTGTTTCCAAGTGTGTATGTTTTTCTGTGCTTTCCTCACTTTACTGTTAGTATAAGAAGAAATGATATCTATTGAGTAGGGGGAGATTGATAGGCAGCAGGCAGAGCTGCACACACTAAAGTGCCCCTGAAGGAGCCGATAGATAAATCAGTTTAAGCCCTGGACCCCATTTAAAGAGGCCTTGGCAGGTTAATGTGATAGCCTCTCCAATACATTACACTGCACCCTTATTCAGGTGAATAGGCTTTCACTTCTCACTGACCCACACTCACTGCAATCTCGTTGTGTTTATTTCATTTGTGTGTTTGCGCTAATCCATACAGTTCCCAGTATCAGGATATCATCTACTGACGCAGGGCAACATTTGATAGACATTATATAGTAGTCCTGTGCCAGTAACAGAATCATCTAATTTAGGTAACTGTGTGGAAAATAACCAAAGGAAATAGATGCATACTTCTTTGGGGCATCACCATAAATTTGCTTTCAAAAGTCACACATTTTTATTTAAACATAAACATAAAATGTTCAAAAGTACACCTCTTTTAATTCTATGTGTTTTTTGTGTCAAAACATAATAATCATACACATCTGATAAATAACATTTTACACAATAAAGAGCTGATTGTAGCGGGTCCTACATAATACATTTTTACCATGCATCTATTTATTTAACAAAAATAAATAATAATAATAATAATAATAATAATAATAATAATAATAATAAAAAAGAACCAATTGCAGGCAATACTAAACTAAAGGCAATATTAAATCCTGTTTCTACAGGATTTAAAAGGGTAAGTTGCAGCCAGGTGCTGCTAATCATCAGTCATTGATTAACTGATCATCAGAAGGTATGCAGAAGTTTTGGCAGTTTGTTGGTCTGGAGCATTAAGGTGTGTTTTAACACAATGCCAAGAAAGACATAAGCAATGATTCTTAGAAAGCAATTGTTGCTGCACATAAATCTGGAAATGGTTATAAAACCATTTCTAAACAATTTGGAGTTCAATGTTCTATATGGTGACAGCCTACTCAGAAGTAAAAAGCATTCAAGACAGTTTCTAATGGGGGACGTCCCAGTACATTCACCCCAAAAACAGACCGTGCAATGCTCAGAGAAAAAACTTGAGAGCTTCATCTCAGACCCTACAGGCCTCACTGGGCATGTTCAATGTTAACGTCCATGACAGCACAATTAGACGACTCAACAAGTAGGGTTTGCTTGAAAGGGTTGACAGGAGAAGCCTCTTCTGTATAAAAAAAAACATGTAAGCGCAACTAAGATTAGCAAAACTTCATCTAAACAAAGCTCAAGGCTCTGGAACAATGTCCTCTGGACAGATGAGACCAAAGTGAAGTTTGGCCTTAATAGAGGGGTGATTATTTGGGCTTGGGCTTGGTATTCTAGAGGCAAATGTGATGCCATTTGTCCGACTTGGCCAAAAGATGGGTTATGCAACAGGACAATTATAAAATCTAAGCACACCAGTAAATCTAAATCAAAATGTGATGAAAAAAAATGTTTTGGAAAGGCCCAGTCAAAGTCCAGAACTCAACCCAACTGAAACTCTGTAGTGAGACCTGTGCATGAGCAAATGCCCCAAAAACTAGAAATTTTAAAGAAGAATGGGGCAAAAGTTCTCCATAAAGATGTGAGAAGCTAACAGGCCATATAGGAAATTATTACGTCAAGCTACTGCTGCTACATTTGGATCTACAAGTTATTGAATAATAAATCATGAAAAAAGTTGTATGTTGTTCATCTGAAATTAAATTTGCTGATTACTAAAACCTATTACAATGATTTCTTTGTAACTTGAAGCATGAGTAATTTTATTATTTCAATAAATAAGTTCAGTTAACTTGAGCATAGAGTGGATGGTGGTGTGCGACAGAGAAGTGTCTCAGTGCTCGCAAATCTAAAGCTCACTCACAAGTCAGAGTTCTCTACATGCTTGCTTTACATGCTGTGCACAATTTATAGAACGCTGCATTAATTTTAATGACCATGCTTGCTGATCCAGCTGTTCTTGGTCAGCAACCACTGAAAAAAGATACAGACAGATGTTTTTATCATATTTGGACATGTATTTGTTATGTTATCAAACAAGTGTTACCATTGCTGGAAGCTGTTACTATATTTTCCCTCAAAGTTGCTGCCTAGACATCACAGTAAATCTCTAAGGGTATTAGTTATAGTGAAACAGAGAATATAAGCAGAATGAGCTATGTATGTTTATTAAGGTTACTTTTTGAATGAATGTGCAAACACACATACATTTGTGTTTCTGGCTTTTTGACAATGCAGCTACTGTATTTAGCGCTATAATTAAACCTCAACTTAACTTAAACTTCAGGAACCGAAGCTAAATCCTTGGACCTTTTAGTCTTTTTCAAATAATCAAATAAAAAAACTAATCAACTCACTAACTAACTAACTAACTAACTAACTAACTAACTAACTAACTAACTAACTAAATAAATAAATAAATAAAAATTAAAAAAATTAAAAAAAATTTCTTATAGGGCCCAGTCAAAGGTCCCCACAAGGTCATAATTGTCAGACTTACCCTTACGAGGATGCTTTTTTGCTCCCCAAACACACACACACACACACACACACACTCTTTTCCCTTTGCTTTAGCATGCATATCTTGGTAGCGAGCACTCGAGGAGTGGGTGGGGCCAGTGTTCAGCCAAGCCTTGAGCATATATATCGAATATTTGAATATCAGAGGCTCTCGTTTGCATCCAAATGAGTTCTGCTTGTCTGGCTGATGGACAATTTTAGTTTGACCCCTGCATCTTTGTATGCAACCTGCAGTTTATTGTCAAAAGAATCTCATTGTTTTTTGCTCCATTGTTGTGAGCACCCTTGGCAACCCTGCATTTCTCAGTGTCATAAAAGTATAGATTTTGCCTCTAAATATAGAGCTTGTACTCCAGTCACACTATTGTTTAGCTTTAGCTGCCCCTGTTCTGTTTATCACGACTGAAATGACTTAAAGCTGAGGCTTAGTCCACTTCTTTTAGAATGCACATCGGCCCTAGCAATTAATCTATGTATGTTTTTCATTAGTTGGCGTTTGTTTATTTCCAGGTCTGTTTCGGGGAGTTTGGCAACAGCACGTCACTTTTTTCAGATGACTTTTCCGAAGCGCTCCCTCTACCCGCTTCTCCTTTCTGTATTTACCTTTTTATGGCAAAGCACATGCATAATGAATGCAATATATTAAAAGCAAACACTATCTTATTTTCTTTGTTTGGGGGGGAAAAAAAATGCTTATTAACGTGCAAATGAGTGAAGACACCTCACCTACTCGGTGCACACACAGGAGCAGAGCAGTTTAAACACAAACATCAGTTCAGCAAAGAATTGGACTCAGTGGGAAGAGACGACTGATGCAGTGGCATTTAATTCAGTGGCTGCTAGCCTATGACAGGCTCCATAACCCTCTGGTGTGTGCGTGTGTGCATGCTTACTCATCTGCAGCCTCTCCAAATGACTTGCCCGATCACTTGTGAGAGAGGAGTGTATTTAAAAGCAATTGGCTCCTCAGATGAGAAATATGAAGATACCGATATCATGCATAAAGTTATTTTGGACTCTCCAAGGAGCACTAAAGAAGTAATTCCCTTTGGACGAAGATACCCAGAAACTAATATGAATGCAAATTGGATTAAACGGCTGCATTAGTGTCTGATAAACAATTTAGAGCTCCGAGGGCTCGGCAGGGATGGAGTCTGTAGAAGCGAGTGCACTCTCGCAAGCGGGAGGATGCCAACGAGAGTGCAGCATGGTGCCTGTCCTCACACAGTGTTAGCAATTAGAGTCGGCTAGTTATATGTACTTAATTAGTTCTGAAAGTGTAAACAAGACTGTGGCGTTTTAGTGTCAAATTTTGTTGTGACTTGAAATCAACTCTAGTTTATTCAGGTTTGTGTAGAAGACATATTACATACCAGAGAGAGAAAATGAGACGAGCGTGGCTTAATAACTGCCATATGGTTAAATAACATGTATTTGAGAAAGATAAATAATGGTTAAGTAAATTCCCAACAAAGTTTTTAGCCATTTAGTTTTGCTCATGCAGGATTGTGTTACAGGACTGAAGAATGTGGGCTTGTGCCTGATCTGGAGTGTAAATAATAAGCTGGAAAGGAGAACCCATCTCTGATCACTTTTTCTGTCCCACTCACAGTAATGAGATGCTATTTAAAAGCAGACAACTGAGCCTAGACATTTCACAACTGCCCACACACACACACAGTCACTGTTCACCTGCTGCTATAGGAATCATCAACTCCCTCAGTAGTCCCAGCAGTCATCTCTGTGTACATCTCTAAGTTGCTGTATGATATTTTCGTCCCTGTGGTATTTCATAAGGTTTTTTTTTTTTTTTTTTTTTTTTGCTGTTCAACCTACCACATTCAAACAGCTGGTTTTGCTAAAGAATATTGCCTAAAGACACGGTGCTTCAGTGGTTTGATTTATATTTTATGGCTTGAGGTGTGCGTCTCTGTATATGATGTGGCTCACAGCTGAAGAGGGTTATGTAAGGAATAAAGAAGAGCTAGGTTAAGCTTAACTGAAAAGCCAGACTGTGTGCACAAGCGTAATAAGATTCCCAAAACCTCTTTACTTTCTCCGACAGTCTGCTGAATGATTTTAGCAGCAAGAAAATTTTTTGTCTTATATTCCTTAAAACGCTGACTAGGTACGTAAATTGTAATACTATATTAAAAACACTTGTAATTCTTATGTAATTTGCAATGTAAGTGCAAGGTTTAAAAAAAAATGCAATGTGTTTCTTCAGTTAAGGGTAACTGCTGTGCATGTATTTGATTATAAATGCACAATGTGATAATTTTGTTTGGTTAAAGCTTTCTTGCTAAAAAGAACATGGTGTTAAATTGATGACAAAAATAAAAAAAAATAAACCATTAGGACAAAAACAGACATATCATCAACTATTATTTAATTTAATTTGCTGCGATCAGTGTTGAACTTCACATACTTTTACACAAATTGAATTTGTCCCAACAAAAGAATTAGGTCACTTTCTAAATTCCCTCACTTTCTACATTACAATTTAACCTTTCATTGTAAGTGTATAGTCAGTGTCGATAATCAGATAATGCATTAACCTCCACAACCACTCAGCACGATCAGGATTAGTGTACATTAGGGAAAAGTTGATTTCTACTTCTCTCAGCAAAACAATATTCCCAGTAATCTAATTAATTCTGAAAAATTCACATACAGAACTGTGACTGTGAGTTGTACCTGAAAGACCTTCTGGGGGCATTTTGAGAAGAACACTTTTTGTGTTAGTATGACTCCTTTTGTATGCTCTGCCTTTTAAGCAGCAGGCTTTGGAGCAGATTTGGAGTGCGAGCTTGTACGACACACACGAGGTGTGGCCATGACAGCCTTTCAGAGGTTATTTAAAAAGTGGGTGGCACAATTTCTAACAGATGTTCCACTACTTCTGAGCTTTCCCGAACACAAACAGAGCAGTAGCTCAGCTTCTGAGGAGCTCTCAAACACCTCGCTTTCGCATGCCAGGCTCGTGCTGCGTTGTCGCCTCGGATTTAGCGCAATGCTTTTTAAAAAGTGGAGCTCAGCAGCTCAGAGTCTCACCTGGAATCTTTGCCTGTCGTTCTCATTCTCCTTCCTGCCTGTCAAGCTACTCGGTAATCACAGCACCGTTGTTTATTCTCTTTGATATGTCACAGACGTATGCGACGCTGTTGACACAAGATTCTCGTGTGATTTTACATGGAACGTCCCCTCTTTTCCCGTCTTCATTGCGCCCCTCGGTTCACACTTTGGATCTTAAAGAGTGGAAGAGCGGCTTTGATCAGTAAAAGATGTGCATGCGCAGAAGTGCTGGCCTTTACAGTGAGGTTACATATGGCACGATGTTCACATGAGAATTACTCTATTGCCACACACTCCCTCAGCATGTTTCAGATAAAAACCTGTAAAGTGGAGAGCTAATGATGCACTTTAATCAGTACACCTGAGCAAAGGTATTGAGAACTCAAGATAAATAAAAGATGTCCACTGAGATTTAGCAGATGTGCTGCTGAAAAAATCAGGTTGTAGGATCTTTCATGTATTTATGGCAAAATATTCTGCTTCATTTGCTTTAATAGCAAAAAGCAAAAATAGCTGTACATGAACATGAACATTGTATTATTACAGCTTATGAGTGCTTAATCTGTCTTTCTTTAAAAACGTAGAACAGCTGTAGACCTAGTGATTGTCTAAGAATTGAAAGTGTGATAATGTAAAAGTACAAAGAATGAACTATTTAACAATGATGTCGGTGAATAAAACTATCCATCCTCAGTTACCGTTTTTTTCTGGTCAGGATCACACTAGATCTAGAGATTATCACGAGAACACAAGCAGGAATACACCCTGGATGGGACTCCATGCCATGCTTGCATGCACATATTCACACAAGCTTTCACACCTACGGCCAATTTACCTTAATCAAATCATCTAGTGGTATATTTTTGAGGGAAGTAGGAGGACACCAGTCAACCTGGAGGAAATCCACATGGGCACAGGGAGAGCATGCAGAGAAACTCTGCATCACTGACTGTAACCCAAGCTCAGAATCAAACCATGAGCCTTCATGCTGTGATGTGCTACCCACATTCAGATTCCCAACAAAAACATTCTTACAGTGTTCATTTGGACTTGACATGACAAACATTTTAAATCAGTTACCAAGGTTTTAATTTCTTAGACGACTTAAGCTTTAATTATTAGCCAGCATCAACTAGGAGTCTCCACTTTTTTAAAGCAGTGTCATAATTATCTAACTATTCTGACACACTGTTTCACAAGAGTAATTAAATGCAGCAAACTGATTGGTTTGCCATACTCATGTTTCTTTTTCATTGAAACCTTTGAGTGTGTACTTTGTTGGTGAATGGAAGTGTTTGTCTAAATGGTTTGTATGATGAGAGTGTCGCACTAATGAGATCCCATGGGGCTGTGAGTCTGGAGCCGTTACTGGGTAATTACAGTCTCTGTGAGACATTAAACCATCTCCTGTGCCTTTTTGTTGGGCCATAATTGCATGCAACAAGTGCGGCAAGGTTTTCTAATCTCCTCCTTGGCAGGGATGGATTCAACTTTCATAGTGGTGAATTTGGTTGGGGTTGTAAAATGCACTCGCGCTGTAATTTTGTAGCACAGGAAGGAGATTTGAAAAACAGGAAGGGTTATTGAAATTGATAGCTGTGCTGTTTATCATGTTGAGAATTGTCACGATGTGCTAAGCAAGATTCAGGTTGTGTTTACGGCGCTATTTGTATCAGTTGTTTTATAGAATATATTAATAACAAGTGCAAGCGGCTAAAACCAGAAACAACTGGAAAAATCCTATTTGTTTGCATACTAGTGTACAGAAAATTCTGTGTGGCAATGTGTGTGGCAGGTTAAATTCAGTATAAGGAAAGCAAGAATGCATTATGTACAGTTTGCTGATACCAAACCTGGTTCAGGCTCAAACTATACTTAGAGGTCAACTTCAGTGATTTTAAGTTCTTCATGATTTTTATTGTCTCTGCTCAGCAAAAACCCTTTCTGCATTTCAGGGAGTGAGAAAAGACATGTAAACCCATCACCTCTCCCATGGACAAGCATTAAACACAACAGAAAAGAGTCCACTAGTGGGTTTTGATCATATCTGTAACTGCAAAAAAAAAAAAAAAAGATTTGAATGTGTCTTGTAGAACATTTTGGCACTCTTGTATTATAGCACTTGTCTACCTAAAATTTGACTTTTGATTGTGCATAATAACAGAACACAATTATGAAAGTAAACACTACCTTAATTTCTTTATACACACTACCGTTCAAAAGTTTGGGGTCACTTTCTAACTCCATAATCGTTCCTGATTTTTATTTCTTTCTACATTGTAAAGGAATGCTGAAAAAAAAATCTCCTTTGAACAGTTGATATTGAGGTGTTTCTGCTACTTATGCTCTGTAAAGACTTCATAACGCCTCTAATCTGAGGTGCTGTTAATTGGTCATTTTTCAGG
>JAQQZT010000012.1:16130861-16141800 GCA_030068275.1 Clarias platycephalus
AAAAGCCTTTACAGTCATATTATACACATCCACCATTTCAATGGAATTGTGAATAAAAGCATAAAATCATAATCCCTATTAAAAATAGTTATCTGCTATGTTAAGATAACAATAGGTTTTGAATTATCATGTTGAGTTTTGTGACGTGTCACACACCTTTTTTGTCCATGCAGAGGACCCAGAACTTTGTGATGCTGGATTTGAAAGCCCTGATTTTTGTCTCATTCACATTTACTGTATCTGCCAACGTTTATAGTGAGCAGACTATTTTAACACTTCAAGTAGTGTTGGAGTATAAGCATAATGAGAGCAAACATGCAGTAGCAATGCTCCTGTTTAAGAGGCGTGACTTATTTCACTATCACTGAGAGGCTATCAGTGGTGAAAACTGACCTACTGGTCAGATGGTCAGTGTCTTATTAAACACTATGGTATTTGGTGTGGATAAAAAAAAATCTACTAAAATAGATTGGCCTGAGGGGGCACAGTTAGCATTTAGTATCAGAAGCAGTGGCTTAGTGGTTAGCATTGTCGCCTTGCATCTCCTGGGTTGCCTCCACCTCCGAGTCCCGCCTCAGGGTCTGTGTGCATGGAGTTTGCATGTTCTCCCTGTGCTTGGTGAGTTTCCTCCAGGTACTCTGGTTTTCTCCCACAGTCCGAAGACATGCAGATTAGGCTACTTGGCATTCCCAAATTGCCAGTAGTGTGTGAATGAGCACGTGAGTGTGTGGATGTGTCAAGGGTGTACCCCGCCTCCTCGGATATTCTCCAGGCCCCCCACATAAGATAGTCGAAATAGACATAGTTGTGGATTTTAAAAAATCTGTTAGGGTATTTTCCTGCATTAGTTACATCATTGGTTTAAATTACATTGTGTGACAGTTTAAAGTGGAAAATGATTTAATTTCAAATGTCCAAATTGTAACTATTTTAACAATTAGACTTGCCATAGTTTCTAACTGATGGCCTGTACAGAATATGTATGCTTCAGTTCTGAAGGAAAGCTACTGTAAGTTAAAACCACCTAGAGAGAGAGAAAACTGAGGCTGGACATCTGATCTGTCTGGAAGACTAAAGACCTTCATTTGTCAAAAAATAAACTGGGGAACGACAGGTCATCTAAAAGAGATATCTCCTAATGTCCATCAGTCGAACACTTTGTCCTCATCAATCATCTCAGTGTTTGTTGACCATTGCAACAGGATGTCACACTTATTTTTTTATGGGATCTTGTTATTGGGGTCTGCTCCTTCACAGCAGGAATATCCTCTACTGTGGAATTATGGGATAAATATATTAAGGTTTTTGTGCAGCATTTGCACCTAGGGACTATTTTAGCTCTTTTATGGTTTGGGTTTCAGCCCAGTTATGAGAGCTTTCTCATTCAGGTTAGTTTACAATGCCAATACATCAACAAACTGAATGGTACGGTTATGCTAAAGTATTTCTCTTTTAATGTATGTATCATGGGAGAAACCCTTATGCATTTTCATGCTTTCATATTTGCAATAAAATTGTGGAGTGTGTATTAGGTTGCTTTCTAATGACCTGCCCTTAATTAACAGCTTATGTTGTGCTCTGGCACTCGGTGCAGCTAACAGACGCAGATGAATGGTGCTCGTGTCAGGGTTTTCTTGTCTGGAGACACAGCTGACGTTAAAGAGTCAAGGTCAAGCAGACCCTTCCCCTTCATCTGTCAGCCTTTTTGATCTGCAGCCGTTTTGCTTCTCCGTTCTGCACGCTCTGCCTTTAACACGAGGGCAGAGGTCAGTGCAGGTCACGGCTGTAGGATCTCCCCCTCCCAACATCTCCTGCTTCTCTCTTTCCTTCTCTCACACAATACACATGTGTAGTCATTCCAAACCCTTTGGTTTTCTTTTTTTAGAGACCTCTTCTACATTCCTGGACCCCTAATTATTTTATGCTTTGGTTCTGCATTCCAGTGATGTTTTATCATTCACATATGTCCATAGCTTCAACAGCATTGTGAGACTTGTGCCGAGTTGTCATGATGGATCAATGTTTTGTGCCGAAACTGCAAGGATGTCGAAATCCTTCACGGTGGGGGTTTCAATTTGTCATATCATAAACAGGTACTAAGCACAGGGATTAGTGGTGTTTGGATCTGCCGGTTGCTCTGGGCCTGTGTTATCTGAATGCTGGGGCCCCTTTCTATTCTGCAAGGCTTAACAACAGGGTTCTTGTGCCGGCCAGAGGATTTTGAAGGGCCCCAGGACCGGTCACAGTTCACTGATCATCGCAGAGACAAGGACTCCTGTCTGTTTTCATTTAGGCTAAAGCCGTTAGGAACCAATTCCAGATTAGTGTAGAAGTCAGGTTGAAGCTAGCTGAGACTAAATGGCTCAACTGTTACTGATTACATACAGTAGAAGAGAGGCATGCAGTCAGACACGTGCGATATGTCTGATTGAAATTAGGCTTCATGATACATATGCATTGCATTTATGAATATTAAGTGTAACAAATGTGTGGCACCTTTCCTACTCTGTGCTTTTGGTCTCGTCTTCGGGCTGTGATCCAGTGCAGATGTAGATAGATCTTGTGCAGCACTGGGGAATGTTTCAGGCATGTGCTGTCTTCAGCTGCAAGACACCTCGATAGTCTTTAAAAAGGTGAAAGCCAATTTCTTATCCCTGCCTTCCTCCTTACTTCCGGTCACTATGCAGAACATCTGATCTTATACGTTTCTCCTCACTAAATAAAAAAAATTAGTGTACAAATTAGTAGGTTTTTTTTTTTTTTTTTTTGCAAATCTGTAATGTTATTCCTAATTTGGAACTGGCACATGAAGGATTATTGCACTGTGGTATAAAGCCTCATTTAAGCCGAACAGATTTTAATATCAACCATAGCATGTAACACTGCAGGACTCTGCTATCCGAAAGGAGGAAGACACAGTGCTGAGAGATGAAAAAGAGCCAGACAGAAACAGATAGTCTTTTGACCTGGAGCATTTTGTCGCTTGATAGTGTTGAAAGGCCACACAGCTCCCTTTGAGGGTGGACAGAAAAGAAAATAAAACACGTTGACGATTTCCAGATATTGTTTGGCCCCTGGATGTGTACAAAGCATGGTTTGGCTTAAACTTCACAAGCCTCAGGCCCCAAGGCTGTCTATTCGGCTAGTTACGCTACAATAACAGGCACTTCCGAAACAAGGGTGGAGGGGACCAAGAAGAGAGGAAGAAAAAGAGCAAGGTGGTAGATGAGTGTCTGGTTGTAAATCATCACATATGTGCCCAGCAGCAGCAGGCTCGGACTCTGCAGGAGTGGGGCCCAAAGCAGCAGCACTTATTAAATTTCCATGAAGTTTAGTGAATTTGCAGGATCAGTGGGGTGAGTAAAGTCAACAGGGAGCGGCTGGCAGTGCTGTTGCCTGCAGCGTCTCCGTAAAGCAACTGACAAATGCGCTTACAGGCTCGGTAGCTACTACTATTGCTGCGAGGACTAGATTTATCAAAGTATTTCAAGCATGTTACAGTTGTTTGGACATTGCCATGCCAGAACCACAGTCAATAATAGAAGAATGATGTAAACTTCAACAATACTGATGTCCCTTAATACCTGCATACAATAGAGAAGCCCCATTTGTAAGGCTTTGTGCAGTCAAACTCAGAACCACTTATGTTTAAATGCTTCTGATACTAAATGCTAATGTTACACTGGAATCTTATATTTAAAATGGAACATAAGACAGCTTCTCTGCTAAAGCTATATTAGTTGCTTCTGTCCTTTTTGTCCTTCAGGCAAATGTGCTTTTATTAAGGCATTAACACTCCATGTGTTCTGCTAAAATGCTCCCTCCCAGACTCCCAGGACTCTGCTTTGCATGATGATATGAAACTGCAAGCGAGAATGCATGGATCTATGACAAACAGAGATACTAAAACACAGCTTTTGTGTGCATAATGCTAAACTACACTAATGCGAGATTTTTTTCAAAAAGCACACAAAGTTTTCTCCTCTAGGAAACAATATATTTTTTCAAAGGAGAAACCAGTTCAAAAGCACCACCTATATTGCCCTTAAAGATAAGGCAGGACACTCTCATCTGATCTGGCCGTAGATGTGGCAGTCAAAGGCGGCCATGTTGAGTGGCCCCCTTTTACTTTGCCAGTCCCCCCAGGTCAACAGTAATGGCCAATGCTCTTAACCAGCATCTGATAAAGGAGATAGTGTTGATGGGATAGACAGCATCTTACGTGGCCATCGAGATTGAGAGACAAAAACTCATAGGAAAGGTTAATCTCGAACGCTTATCAATCAATTACATTTGGCTTTTGTGGAATTAATGGCATGACTGGAATTGCTTGGGCAGATTGGAAGGCTTTGTGTGGTGAACTTGGCATTGGTGTCTTAGGGGAGAGGCAGCATTTTGTGTTTGAATCATCACAGCCAAATGATTAAAACTCTGCCCACAAAAGATGATACAGAGGAAGATAACAGCTCCTTTCAAATTAATCAGTGAAAGGATGTGCTTTCTCGCTTTACATCAAATAGTTGCTTTTGGCTACCTTGTGAAACCCCAAAATGGAAATCAATTCAAATTTAATTGAGGGATCCTGCACCTTACAATTACTGACCATGTTTTGATGTATGGGACTGTGATATCAGGAATCTCATTATATCTTTTCGCTCTTTCTCGCTCTTTCTCTCTCTTTCATGACTTTTTCAGTGAAAATATACAAAAGTCATTTGCTCTTTCTGAACTCCAATCAATCACTCTATTTCCCCTTGTCCAATGCAGTTCAAGTCAAGTATTAAGTTGCATATGGTGAAATGTATCAAATGTATCAATATTTGAATACCTTTTCTACCAGTTCCTTCAACTGTTTTAAAAGGATTTAATGACCACTGTCCAAACTTTCCAAGTATCCTAGCATTTTTTGTCTATAATTTTTGTCTATATTTTTAGGGATAGCAGGGAAATCCTGGTGTCAAAATGAGACTGGGGATTTCCTCTTTCTTTTTAATAGCAAAGCATTTAATAGCAAAATGTTTATTTAAATATTATATAAATAGGAGTTTGATGTTTCGGATATCCTCCTCATAAACAATCTCACAAACATGATGTCAAAATTAGGCTTATTGATCCTGGAATC
This sequence comes from Clarias platycephalus, assembly GCA_030068275.1. Classification (NCBI taxonomy): domain Eukaryota; kingdom Metazoa; phylum Chordata; class Actinopteri; order Siluriformes; family Clariidae; genus Clarias; species Clarias platycephalus. The sequence continues at coordinate 16,135,984 of JAQQZT010000012.1, forward strand.
TAAAAATATGCATAAATCAAATCACACAAAACTTAATACCTGCTTTGATGTGACAGGCCACATTTGTATGACATGTTTATGAGTAGACATCTTCACAAAGCAACATGGAAATCAACATTTACATTCATATTTTGATCCCTAAGGAGCAAGTTGGAGGTAACAGTGGTTGGAAAACCCCCTTGAGATGAGCCAGGTGTTAAAATGCAATCCATCCTCCTCTGGGAGATACTTGATATTACGATTATAAATCATTACCCTTCTAAAATTGTACAGTGTACAGTCAAACAGTACTGAGTGAGTTGAACTGTGATGCATTATTAGCATCCAAGTGTTTAAAATTACAGCAGCAGTTCTTAGGTACAACTCTACATCCCTGCAAAAAGCTTGGCAGTAACCATGTTGGACCATCGACAGCAATCATCCTCATCACACTTCTTGTTTTATTAAATTTTTTTGTATCTTAGCTCCAAGACCTGGGGTAGGCTAGTATAATTACTCGCAATTCTTTGTTGCATTTCACCTGTCATGTCTTCATGCCACAACTATTACAATGCAACACCTAGGAAACCAGATTTGTAAACAATAACAAACATGGGTGTAATAATCCTCTTAAAAGAAATTAATGAACAGCGAGGAGAACCCCCTTGAGCAGACTGGACACTGATCTTGCTCTGATCATATAACGGGGGAAGGTGAGAGGGGGGATAGGAGGATTAGGCTGAGGAGTTCCCACTGGAATCAGTCTTTAAACTCATCTCCCACCCCCGAAACTTCAAACCAGTTCCTACTTTGAAATGGGAGTAGGTGTCCCTAATCCTCTCTGTGAATGTTAATCTATGTACCTAGATTAAGTTCTGTCTTTAGCCTCAGTCTTGGTCAGGACTCTCATCTTGGGATAGTAAACTTTTGAGCTGAGATATATTGATAAGGTTTGAAACCTCAGAAGATATCAGCTAATGATTTTTTTTTTTCTCATTAATGAATTTGTTAGATGCTTTGAATGGAACAGTTAGGCTAATAGAGTAGTAATGGCTCACACTAGGGGGTCATTATTACTCACTGTTAACAACTGTTATTCAGTGTTAATGATTCCTAATGACTAATGAGTGCTACTGCTGTATATGGATTACTGGTTTATATAGTAGTTTCAGTTTGATAAAAATTATAATGTAGATATTAAATAATATAACTATAGGCAATAGGTGTACATTATTATTATTACATTACAAAATGTGACAAATGTGGTTTGATTATTAATTTGGATTTGTAAGTTGTAAGACAAAAAATTATTTACCATGGAAAAGTTGGGGAGGCATTGGTGGTTCAGTGGTAAAGTCCTCACCGGCCATGTGAGAGGCCCTAGTTTTATACAGTACTTATCCATTGGGGTTGCATTGGTTAGTGCACTCATAGCACCAGTCCCAAGTAAATTGCACTAGGAAAAGCATGAGTCATATGTGCTAAATCATATATGCTGAAAGGAATTTCTGCTGTGGTAACCCCTAATGGAAGCAGCTAAAAAGAAAGAAGAACAACATCTTGGGTGTTAACAGCTTGGGTGTAATTGTTTTAAAAAATATATATATACTAATGATATAATTTTATGTGATCCTGGAAAATTATATTGTGATAGTGCATGAAAATATCCATATTAGATAATCGTGCCCAGCTGTAATATCATATTATCCTTATGTCCTTCCTTTTTCTATACTTGCACAAGTAATGATTCAATACAACTATTCTTTTAATGTATTTTCCATACTGCCAATAACCATCTACAAATGCAATACAATACAAATACAAAGAAGTAAATTCTTTGTGAAAGCAAACATAATGTGCACTTTATATCTCTTCCCTCACATGACAATTTTTAGTGTATTTTGAAAAATGGTGCGATGAGCTACTTCAATATGTAAAAAAAAAAAAAAAAAAAGGGAAAAGAAAACATGGTCATGGTAATTTATGGCTTCTGGCATTTTCTAGGGAGGATTTGCACTCATGTTTAACATTAATAATTGTTTAAAAAATGGATATTTAATTCATGATAATCTGTGTGTCTGGTATGCAGTTCCTCTCAGTGTGTGCTAGTGCTACCATCATTCTGTGTAATTATAGTCTAATTACACGGGAATTATTAACAAACACACATAACTCAGGCAGCCCTACAGGCAGGCATACAACTCTCGAGACTCCTCGTCCAATGGGAGAAGATGATTAATTTTAGTACGGAGTAAACGGATTAAACTGCTAGAGTTTGTACTTTAACAAGAGCGGCTTGTCACACTCTCTTTTTTGGTGTCTTTTGTGTATTACCAAAGAGAATTTCACAGTAAACATGTTAAAATAATACAGAGCTATTAATGTTTATAACAGTAGTACATTACCGTAATGAGTTCTGATTACTGTGTTTTAGGAGCTTTATCCCACTTTAGAAGCTGGATAAACCAGGGTTATACACAGGGTGCGTGACCATATGAAGCCACAGCATTACCACACTCCCCATGATATAATTGAATGATATCGCTACAGTTGTTCTGAGAGGCTCCTGGTGTTGGTCTTTTGTGTGAAGCTGCAGGAGTTTTTAAACAGGTCCATATGGTGAGAGACACTGAGCTTTGAAAGAGAGCAGAGTAGTGGTGGTCCTTGCACTTTCAGCCTCACTATTGAGTCAGAGCGGGGAGGCTGAGTTTAAGCTGTCATTTCACACTGACAATAAAAGAAAGAGTGTCCATCTGGACCTCAGTAAAAGGCATACACACTCTCTTTCTCTCTTTGTTTCTCTTTCTTTTTGCCCAAATCAAACTTTGAAGTCCATGACCCATTCAAAAACTCTCAGTCTCAGGTCTACTATATTCTAAATAATTTATCTTGCATGATGCTATGACACTCATTTAAAAAAAAAAAAATCATAATACACCTTTCTGAGAGTATTATATCATATATACATTTCTAAACTCGTGATTGAATCCATGGCTCAAACAAGATATTGTTGATATGACATTTTTTTTGTTCCTACTGTAGATGTTTTTGCACAGGTTTGTTAATATGGTACAGTAGTTTTGTAATTAAACCTGAGCCATGTATCTTAAAATGTCCTAAAGTATACTGTATGTGTGATGTAATTTTTACCTCCTTTACACCCGTACTTATTATGCTAAGTGAGTAAAATCCAGAGAAGTGGACATGTCCTCCAGAAGCATTCATTTTAAACCATGGCAGTATACTGAGTACTGTGATTGCACCTTCTTCCTGCCCTTGATAGAGGAAGGTCTGCGCTCAGCGGGACTGTGAAGAGACAGGAGAAATGGCGAGAAGAGCGAGGAGGAGGCAGGGAATTTCTCAATGGACTGTGTCAGTGTGAATTAACCAAAGAGCTGTCAGCACAGTCAGGACTATAGAAAAGAGGGCTTGTGGGGTCAAGGTGGTATGCCAGTTCCTGTGTGACAAGATACATAGTTTCTTTTCAGCCACTTGAAGATTACAGGTTACTATAGTTCCCCTTAGGCTGCGCTTAAGCATTCAGTTAATCTGCTCAGCATCAGTTAAAGGCTGGCACTGATCTTGGATGGATAAAGATTGCGTTGAGAAAACTGGGGAGGAGAGTTTCACAAAAGCAGGGCACCTCTCGCTTTGATGTCGTCTTCAGTGAGGGAATGTAGGCTGAGCGAGAACCTCTCTGTGTTGCTGGATAAATAGACTGACATGGTCAGTGACACTGATGTGGAGAGGGACACTGACAAGCCAGAATTATTCTCTCTCTCTCTCTCTCTCTCTCTCTCTCTCTCTCTCTCTCTCTCTCTTTTGTCCTTTCTCTCTCTCTTGTTCAAACACACACATGGGGCTTACATTGTGCATGTATGCTATGCCTACACCTAAATCTGGGAAAACTTTAACTTTAGGAAATTCTGGTCAATGTCCTTCTGGTTGAAGGGGTTTCATCTGGGAATCTGGGACAGTTCATGCAAGAACACGATTATCAAGTGCATTTGCAAAAACCCTTCAAACATTATGATGAAACTGGCTTAGTTGTTCACTTGTGGAGAAGTTCATTTATAGTTATCAGCCTTAAAAAAAATCACCAATGAGCAGCATCTCAGATTGGAGGTGTTGTGAAGAGCTGAAGTAGCAAATTCATCTTCATGTCAAATCAATAAAGAAATTAAAATCAGGAAATAGAAGGTGTGTCCAATATATATATTATATAATATATACATATTTTCTTCCTTTATTTTCCTCTTCCTCTCTTCCTCTTATATATAATCTTTGGATTTATCACTTTTTTTCTTGTTCAGTGTACTACAGTTTGAAACGATCAGTTAAAAGGCATTATTTTATTGAGAAATATGCTTTTTCCCTATCATGTGTATAGTGAGCTAAATTAGAGAAAATGAAGTGTGCACCTCATAACAAGCTGTCTGACAGGATGTAAAGCTAAATGCAGGCGATGGGATAAATGTCCTTGAATCAGGCTCTTTAGTGCAGCCTCAGTGAGCTAACATTGTGCTGAATTAGCCTGTATGCTAATGACCAGCAGCAGTGCTTGCCCATTCCGCCCAGGCCAAATCTGCTTATGCAAATGGGCCGTGAATGGAGCGCAGGCGAGGTGCTGCTCAAACGCCTGATAAATCAGCACAGTCATTCTACATTACACAGAGCTGGGAGAGAGGAGCTTCCCTTGTCAAAAAAAAATATATTTTAGTGTATTACAAATATACTGAAATCCTCGATAGTACACTGCAAATATACTAACAAAAAATTGTACTATCAGTTAATATATTAAAAGTATACTAACATCATGCTTTTACCAAATTTTGCAAATAAACTTTAAATATACTTAAAAATAATTGTATTATAGTACACTTTCCAAAAATATATTATTGGAAAATATACTTTAAGTAAAATGTTGGTCTAATTTCCAAAGTATACTTATTTAAACTTGTTTTTCAATGTATTTTTGGTATATTTAAAAAAAATATACTTGAAATAATCATTGTACAAATGTACAGAAAGTATATATTAGAATACAATTTTTATTATTCGGTAGTCTCAGTACTGTATATTATCAGTTAAATTTAAATGTACTTATATTTAGTGCTCTACTCTCTCGTGCGCGCCTGCTTTTAGACTCGTTTTTGCCCGTTCAAGAGTATTGTATTTCTTGTTGCAACAGTACATGGCAAATATACTAACAAAAGGTTTACTAATTTTATATATATGAAGTATATTACCACAATGCTTTTACCTGTTTTTACAATACTTTTTTTTACAACTTTTAACACATTTTTTTTTACAAAAATATACTTGAATTGAAAGTTTTGTTAATTTTTTTAAAAAGTGTGTTTATTTGCACTTTATGTAAATATATTTTAGTATAATTTATGTCTGCTGAAAATTACAATTATCACAATTGTCACAAAATGACACCTCTATGACGAGGATAAATGCTTTGAAAGCCCATTTAAAACATTTTAAAGTGTATGCACTGCACAAAAGGCAACACTTGTAATTGTGATTTAAGTATTTTAATAAATTGACAATTTCAGTCCAATGTATAAACATCAATCCATGACTACTTTTATATCAACAGCACACCATACGAACACATAAGTATACAGCAAAGTAAACACTGTCTATATTGCATAGCCAAAAAATTTATTTAACTCACACTCTTTAACACATAATATCATAATAATTGTTCAAAAACTCTTAACATATTATTAATTTTAGTGAGAAAGACAGGTGAAATACAGCAATTCGCATTGATATCTGTAAAGCAACAGAAGTAGTTCCCCTAGGAGTCAGTTTTAGTCACTTTCA
>JAQQZT010000012.1:16151776-16179309 GCA_030068275.1 Clarias platycephalus
TGTGTGTGTGTGTGTGTGTGTGTGTGTGTGTGTGTGTGTGTGTGTGTGTGTGTGTGTGTGTGTGTGTGTGTTTATACGAACACACCATAGAGTAATATGGATGCCTATAATGCACCGGGAATTAAATAACAGCTGTCCTAGCGTAAACATGATATGCAAAGCTAATAGGCTCTGGCTTCAGTTTAGGAAAATGACAAATACCGGCATTATGCTTTCTTCTTAATAACCGTGTCATCTAAGAAAACTGCAGCAAATGTTTTTTTTTCCCTCTCAATAGCTCACCACATAAGGTTTTCATAATTACTTATTCAACTGACAAAAAAAAAAAAAAAGTCTACGACAACTATTAACATCATTTCTTATTTCTCATTACTATTAGATTCTAAAGTAAACATTAGGAAGTACCGTGGTAAAATGACTACTTATTATTGCAGTGGATGTATGAATGTTTTCCACAAATCTGACACTCAACCAGTCATGCACAATGCCATCCATGGGAGCCTGGTGTGTCAATTTGTAAATTTCCTCCTAAATATTCCTCCTCTGTCATGTCATATGCTGCATATGATAGCGGCCCTGGCTTATGGTAACCAAAATTAATTGACATCTGTGCTTCTCATTTCAGGTATAAAGTGGGCAAGAGAGAGTTGGAGTCAGCACTACGCCCTGTTATCATCACTGCTGTCTCGCTCTGGCAATCAGAAGCCTCGGTACAGAACTGGAGCCTGATCCCTGGAGCTGTCACTTGCATTTCTGTTTCATTCTAAACACTCATACGCTGTGTGGGAGTGATATTTATTGTAGTATTTGTTTGTCATCTGTGCATGTGTATGCAGACCGTTCCTAAGGCTGTGCAATTCATTGTACACAACATTGTGCTCGTTTTATGTGGAAAAATAAATAATAACAAATTCCTTTGGATTGATGAAGTGATGATGAACTCTCAGTCTTGTTTAGTGACTTAAGCACACTGAGCACTCACACACACCCTCACACACTGGCTTAAGAAACGAATGTGTGGTGATCTGTGAAAACTCATTTTTATGTTTTATAATGTGCAGTCCGGGGCACTGCTAGAGATACTGAGCCCACGGAAAACACAATATACTGGTCCCCAATCTGGATGAAGCCGAAAGCTTTCAATTAAGTGCCCTCAGAATCGTTCTTACTTACTGTACATATCCACCAAAGCTTTACTTGGATCTTCAGCCTTTCATGAACTGAAATGTTTTTATATATTGAAACCACAATTTCATATCGAGTACGTGAAACAAAATGCCTAGCACAAATTGTTTCTGAGGTTAACTACGTGAGGAAATCACTTTTAGCTTTTAATACAATTTAGAGGGTTTTTTTCTCTCTGTGATAAACCTCACAACAGAGTGTTTCCCTTAGAAGAATCCTCTATGAAGCTAAGAACCCTTGACTATGCAACAAAAACTTGACCTACATTTTTTTTTTAATGTGCTGAACTGAACACCTGTATAAGAAATTAGTAAATGACAGTTATTTAAGGAAAACACAAGATCTGTAAATTACATAAATTCATTAATTACCTGCTAATGCTAATGCAAACTGTAACAGTATGAAAACATGTTATTGTACAGTGTTCCTATCTGCTCCTTCTATTCCCACTACTTCGACCAAGTTTGAACAAGAGCTGAAGTATTTCTCACTAAACGTTCAGCTATCACAGGCAATGTCCAGCATGGCAGTGGCTTTCAGAGTAGAAACGATGTTGGTCTTTTCTATGCTGTTACTGAGAACTGAGAAAAAAAAGAAAAAAAAAAAAATAATAATAATAATAATAATAATAATAATAATAAACCTATATTTTTATTAAAACCTACAATTAATTTCAATCCTTACGTATTTTAAAATGATCACATTTAAAGACTAGGCTTTTTTGTTCCAAAGCATGGCTTTCGACTTGACAGTGTATTATTAGCAGCTTCCATCATTAATTGTTAGACAGTAATTTCTGCCAGGGTGTGACATTCCCAGTGCTGTCCACAAAACACACACACTGGTGACAGTCTAATTTAGGTAATGTGGAGTCAAGATGTGGTTTAAACCTAGGTCACTGTCGATGGTTCAACAAGAGGACAATAAATTAAATATAATAACTGGCTTATTACTTATTAAACTGTTTTTCATGCCATGTATTAGACTTACACGAGAGACAGATGTATAAAGATTATTACATGCAAGGGCAGCCTTATGTGAAATTTAAAAATCTGATTGGATAGAAGTTCATATTCTATTAAGAAGAATAATTTTTAATAACAGCTATTCAGACAGTTCTGCCTGCAGGGTGAATCACGGGTTTACATCTTTGTACATGTTTGTTCTAATATATTATAAGTTCTATAATAAAATGTGCTTACAGTATGTACAGACTTATGTAGATGCTAGTGATCTTGTTATTTTTATGGACGGTTATTTAGCATTTACAGTATGTAAGGAGAATCCAGTGTCAGTGTTTTACAGTAGGCAGAGAAAAGTTGTACCTTTCTGTTTATTTATTTATTTATGATGGCATGGTGGCTGAGTAGTTAGCACTGTCGCCTTGCACCTCCAGGGTCCAGGTTCGATTCCCACCTCAGGTTTCCTAACACAGTCCAAGGACATGCAGATTAGGCTAATTGGCATTCACAAATTGCCTGTGATTGAGTGTGTGTGTGTGCCCTGCGATGGATTGGCACCCCATTCAGGGTCCCCGCAACCCTGTAAACACGATAAAAAAAGTATCTGGATCTATGGGTATATTTATCCTTAATCTGGTGAATTTTACTGTTTAATGTTCTCTGTAAATGGAAAACATTTACAACTATATCCACTTGGTGAAAATATCTGTATTTTTTTGCTGCTAAACGCTATCTTAAATCGTTTGGGAGCATAAGAGGTGGTGCATTATTCTCTAAAGCCCGCTGGTTGAAACACAGCCATAGGCTACTGGGTTCCTCTCTAAGCAGAGAGAATGCACAAAGGTCAAACATCTGTCACCCCAATTCTCTATCAGTTACATCAGCCTCTCACACCTGCTCCGAGCTAAGAAATGTTTGTTTATGTTAGAATTTAAATCAAATATCGTTGTCACCTCAGGCTAACTGCATAGCCATGAAGAAGAGAGGGTCCATGGAAATGGACTTTAACGGAGACTTGTACGAACACACACACAGTCAACAGGTGTGAAAATGATTGAACTTCACCCAAATGGTTCGAAACACTTTTTGGAATTTTAGATGCCGATTAGATACGCTTAATCACTTGAAGTCTGAACTCTCATTTAGTTTCCATCGCAGCTATCGGGTATCACAAAGGTCCTGTTTTTATTGCTAAATTCTCCTCGGATGTGAGTCAACAGCAACAATGGAGTCATCCAGGTTAACTTTTCCTTTGTGTCGCTTGTCTGCCGAAAAAGAATACAATACATGACTATATATCATGGCTTAACCTGCCTGAACTTTCTTTGTGCTCCTGGGACACCACAAAGATTGATCACCTCAGCCTGGAGAAAGGATCCTTTTCTCTCAGCGGCCATCGGATTACTTTAGGACAATTAGGCTTGGCCTTTGTGTGGATAATTACAGTAGAGTTTTACTTGAGCCTCTTCAGATCATTGGGACAACCTTGAAGGAGTCACACCCAGTTTGTCATTAGATATGTTAAAAAACATCCAACTGTTTTCTCTTTTAAACTTGATGTAGCTCCAAGATGTTTTGTGTGTGTGCACCCAAGGAAACAGTAGACTCATTGGATAATAATGCTATACTGTATTATTATGAGCTACAGGTTCACAAACAGTAGGTTGTTTGACTACCGTCAGCATTTTCATTCCATCACACAAAGCAGCTGATAAGTTATTATCATGTCTTGGACCTTTTAGTCCACTGTACAATCTCTGGCAAGAACAGGTGAGTAAACATTGTTCTCCTTCCCTTGAAATGATTCTATCTACACTTAATGATTGATCAAGACTTTTTAATGCAACTTCAAACTACTGAGTCACAATACAACACTGTTCTACACTTATGCACCTAATGGCAATCAGGCAAATCAGTCTGATAGGGCTATTTGGAAGTTATTGTAAAGAGGGAGGGTTGCCCTAGATAGGCAGGTGTGTTTTTGAGCGCCAAAGAAAGACAATGTACACAACTGGTAATTAAAAAACAATTCTCCATGTACTAGCTGATTACAGAGTAAAGCTGTTCAGCAAGTGGCCTACAAAGCTTTTTGTCTGGACTATCACACGGCACACACTTTAAAGGCAGCATGAGCTTCACCCAGTCTGCAGCATCAAAGACAAAGTACGCGTTACAGATTTGAATAGATTTTAACTTGTTGCTCTGATTAACTTTGAGCCCAATGGGCGAAAACACCTTGTTACTACTAGTGTTGTAAGTGAGACCCACATGCTCTGTGACTCCAAAAAATCAACTAAACCACATGTAATGTTTCCCTCTAATGAAAACTCTATCAGTCAGAGCTGATCCCTGATTAATCCCTCTCTCTTTTATCAGTGGCATTAATCAGATCTACATAATAAAGCTGCGACTACACTGATAACACTGCTTCTGATTAATGTGCTCAGATGATGTGATAGCTGCCTGTGGTGCATTTCATCGATTTCTTAAAGGGTTGGCTGGAAAAAAAAAAAAACACAGATAAAAGAGGGGAATCCTGGGTCTGACAAAACATCCAGACAGAAAAAAAAAATTGAGTCATATTTGTCAGTGATTTATATGTGGTGCTCATCATGGACCAGAGGTTAGTCTTTTGTCACTATGACTTTTACTGTTGCTGTCGTTTTCCAAGTCAGCCAGGTGCAGAGCCCACGGCACCGACATCTTCGTTTCAACTTAACAGAGCGAAAGTGAGAGAGCTCTGCGAAGCAAAAGCATGCCAGGACATTGGCTACAAATTGCTCTGATGTGTGTTCTCCTGTAGTGGCAACAATCACTTCGTCAATTACACACATGCTAAATGGCATGTTGGCTCTGCAAATATTTGAGGCAGTAAGGAAGTGGGAGTGAATCAGACGATAAGGCAGAAAACCAAACCTTGCCGTTTCCCAGAGAGAGAGATCAGATTCTCTGTGGGCCTCGCTCCTGGAGAGAGGCTGATGCAGAAAGAAAAGTAAAGGACAGGACAGGAAAGGACAGGACATGAAAGAGAAGAAAAAAGGAAAGGAAAGAAAAATAAAGCAAAGGAAAGGAAAAGAAAGCTGCTGTTGGGATGGAAGATGATTGTGAACATGGGAAGGAAGTGAAGCTTTGATGGACAGATGAGTGGATAGAGGACAGATAGAATGAAGAGGAGTCTTTCCAGGCCTCCCTGGCTGTAGTGATCTTATATTGTCTTCCTCTCTTATAAGCCTGATTCCATTAAGATTAAAGCGCACTTGACTGACAGGACCAACAGTGCTGCAGCTGATTGTTTTCTTTGTTTTTCCTCACTTTTTGTGCACCAATGTTGTGCAGCTTTACCACCCAGAGACCTAGACAACAAAAAGGGAAAGAATCTTTGTATTTCCTGGTTGTAAAACAAAAAAGTCAACACAGTTGGGAATTTGGCTGTATATGTTTCAAAATGATTCGGTTTTAAGGAAATTGGTGGATGCCTGAGAGCTCTCATGTCTCTTGGTTCATTATCCCAGCATTACTTAATCTCAGATAGCTGAAGGTCAGCACCACAGTGCCAGTCAAATCGCTTAGTTCCCATTTCATTCTCACTTCGACAATGGTCTCCAGAGAAGTGCTGTTATAGCACTGCATCTGTCTTCATTCACAAATCACCATCCAAAGCCTAAACAGCTTTACAGCCCTTAATGATCATCAATTACAGAGCCCTTTTCGCCTATCAAGGAGCACTTGATACACAAGGAGCACAAAGCAGACTAAAAATTAACCCTATTGAGAAGCGCTGGGTGTAATTGGCTACTTGAATAAGCATGCACAAAAGGCTAGCAGGGAAGGCAACTGAGGCCAAACGAGATGAGCACTGTTTACAGGCTCCTAAATACACTTCTCACTGGCAGCACAACAATGCATTGACCTCTCAACTTTGGCATGACCCCTCTCAGACTGTGTTAACTTCAAACCTCAGCGTCCCCTCCCACAGCTGGGAGTTGTTATGATACCCAATAAAAAGACAGGCAGCCAATGGAGAGCCGGCCCATGGGCCTCACAGGCCAGCTTGTATGAAAACAGAGAATTCAACAGAAGCGTTAACTCATTAACGGTCATTGTTGAGCTAAAATGGCTGTCATGAAGAATCTGGCTGAATGGGAAATGGGCTAATGACCTGAAAAGCGACTTCAAATGGCGTTACTAAACAACTGAATGGACCCTTCCACTTCAGAGGCACTTCAATGGGTGACATGCACAGAAAAAAAAAAAAAGTCTGAATCTTTCCAGTGACCTAAAAAGATTCTCTTTTCCATGGAGAAAATGCAAAAGTTTGCATGGGCGTTTTTTTTGATAGCAGCAGATGCATATGAATGGGGGGGGAAGAACAGTCATTTCCCTTCATAACAAGTGGAAAAGGGCAATAATGTTTCTCCTATAGAGCTTTCAAGAGCACTGGCCATTGACCACTGAGCAGTATGCAAACTACTTACTAGCTTTTCAGCCAACAAGATTTTATACAGCAACTTTATAGTTGATGCATAAATCACAGAAAGAGTACCGCCTGTGTTTTCTGCTGTTAATCAAAGGAGGATCATGTTAAAAACAGACATGGTTCTGCTTATAAAGATCTCAGCATTTTTCACGTGTTCGAATGCTGTAACTAATCTCTAGTTTATAGAGCAGAACAGACAGACAGTTTTAATGATTTGTAAAGAATGCCAGAAGGAAGGAGGGTGGTTTTGCTACTAGTGAAGACCTCACAGATGTGTCTATCTACATGCCTCAGTGTGGGGCACAAGGTAAAAGGTCAAAATACCACATTACACTGAGCTAACCTTCATTCTTCTTCTAAAAAAAAAAAAAAAAAAAAAAAAACATGAAATAGCGTAATATGAATATACATAAAGTCTTGTTTTTAATGCCACTTGTACACTTGTACCAACAGAAATTACTTCAAATAGTAAACATATGGGCTTAAACAGTCATTATCATCTACAGAGATGAATGGTAGCACAAAATTAGTCACACTCCATGGCCCTTCTGTAGCCATTAGGCTAATGACTCTAGCAGATGATGAGGCAGTGCTACTAGGTCAGGATATAAGCAGAATGAGTACCATGAAGACCTTCTGACCTTCTGTAGGTGGCTGTGAACCAACAGAGCAGGACATATCCTGAGAACCACCCCAAAGAGGAACCCTTTTTGTGTGTGTCCAAGCAAGACACAGTATGCAGGGGGTCTTGTGTAAGCAATGATGCTAGAGGACTCAGCATGAGGTTAAATCTCTTTCTGGAAATCATTAATGAGCATCGGTGCAAGTGGGAGCACCTTTTAGACTGGGCTTCAATGGAAGAGCTCAGGCCTTAACCTGTGTGGGTTGACACCCAGAGAACAGCCAACCTCTGAAAAATAGTCTCCTCCCCCTCTCTAGGGGGCTCTTGTGTGGGAGGTTTGAGTTATTAAACAATGGTTCCCCTTCTGTACTCAGTCAGATAAGAAGCCTGGATCGGTTTTTGGGGTTGTCCCGAACAGAAAATCACATGTAGGGGTGTGTGTAGGTGTGTGAATTGACCAGGCTTGATGTGTGAGTGCCCCCACTTCCCTCCCCCCATGAGGAGCACAGTTTGGGGGCCTCAGCTGTCACATGTTGGGGCGTCCTGTAGCGCCGCACAACCCCTCTCCAGCTGGAGTGATGATGAATGGATCGTCCTGCTGATTTAGCCTGAGGTCAAATGTAGAGTGATTAGTACAGCACAGCTGAGAGCTATCTGCACAGCACACACCCTACATCTACATGCTGGAGCAAAAAGAAATGATAGAGCAAATGATATCTGGATGATAGATGGTGTAAAAAAAAAAAAAAAAAAAAAAAAAAGCAAACAGAGACATAGACACATGCATTTTTTGCCAATACAATAAATAATTTGCATTTTTTTATTAAAAATGTATTACAAGTTGTATTGTATAACTTGAAAGGTTAAGGGTTCTTCTCAAATGTGCAACAGTGGCTTTCTGGAACTCATAAGATTTCAAGGCACAATCTTCCAGTCACCAGCTCAGAGCTTAAACCACCGCACCGTCATTCCACTGCACGTGTAATTTGGCAGCGAACACCAAAATGAGGCAGACACCAACCAACCAAACCCAGTTCTTAACCTTCCTAATGTTCTTACCTTTTGCTCTGCTTCATAAAACAGACAGTATGAGTGGCGTAATCAGAAGTATAGATCATTCAGGCTGAGCTTTAGCCCGAGGCTGTAAGCAGAGAGCCCACAGAGAGGCCACCGAGGGCCAACTCTCCCCTCTCTCACTCCGCTCCAGTCACGCTTCACAGTGCTCATAATCTCCCACCCAGTCCACAACACCATGCTGCTCTGAGAGCTCCAGCAACCCTCCACATTGTGCTGCTCTCCCCCTCCCGCTGGCCTTTCAAGCAGCAACAAAAGAGCTCTGCCTCTAATTACAACCCTCCCACTTCAATTTGAGCACCCTGGTTAACAGGCCATTGATACACACTTAGTGTGGGCACCTGTGCTCCTAAACACAATTTCCACACACAGCCGGCGGCGAGACAGGGCCGAATCAGAGGCCGGCGCAAGCGCTCGCCTCCTCCGTGCCCACGCTGACCAGAGGAGGGGAGCTTTTGAAAAGAAAGTGAGTCGATAAGGGACGAGGTATCGCTGTCATACAAGCGCCGTAGCTTAAGGGCAAAAACACAAAGCTGACACCCCGCTAATCAGACCTGATAGGTCTGCTCTGGGACTGTAGAGGAACAGGATGTGTGTGCATGTGTCTGTGTGGACATTTGTTTATGGCTGTGCGAGCAAGTGTATGCATGCGCCTCAACCACAGACCTACAGGTACTTTCCTGCCAAATACTGTATAAGGAGTTAATCCAAGCTGTGTTCTGTTAAAAGAAATCAATGAATGACATGCAATAGGAGTATTGTCTAGACAGAGAAAGAGTCATTTCTCTATGAAATGTAGTGTCTGTTAAGAGTAATGTGCATTAAGCAATAAAAACATAAAAAGACTAAATTTGTATTCATATCTTTATAATCCAGAGCAGTAAATATATAATGGTTATATGATTCATGGGAAGCCGAGTCATGCGGACTGGGATGGGAAAGCTGACAATAAGGGCTGTTGATGTGAAGTGATGTACTCTCGCACGAGTGCTGAAAATGAAAAATCCATAATTTGCATCTGATTCACCATAGCCTGAATATTGAAATTTGATCTGAGTGAAAAATATGTCAACCAGATTTACACAGCAGCAGTGACAGCCTCTCCCGTCCAACCGCAGCCTTTCACTGCTTTCCATCATTCACATCTAATGCAATAAAACTGCAATAACAAATCCTCGCTGGATTTGAATAATAAACAGAGTCCTAAGAGACACAGCCTCAGTAAGTAGGCATGGGAAATGATGGGATGTCGCTGTGCCATTGAAAATTCAATGCAGGAACTCTCAGATGGCTGTAGCCACATATATTTGTCTCCTTACTTCATATTCATTGTCCAGGTGGAGCGTTGGCATGCAAAATTGGCCTGCACTTTGTAACAAATAAATAAGTGAAATAAAACCGTTTTTCTTTTAAATATACTGATAGGGTTGCATGGGCCTCTGGTGAACAGAAGTATATTTAATGATCAGCACAATCTCAAGCTCCTTAAGGGGCCATTGTAGCGGAGCTAAACTGACGCCTTTGAAGATTACCTCTCACACACTAAGTGGAGGGAGATAAATAGAGCCGCACAAAGCTTCTCAGTCGAAGACCAGGGTTTGGTTACTGCGAGTCTACGGAGGAGCTGCACAGAACTCTGTGGAATCTGGAGCACAATCATTTGCATGTTTAAATGGCAGAAGCAGCAGAATTGTCTCTCACATTTCATATAATAACACTGAATCAAATTACACTGAAAGAACACGGGCAAACATTTATCACAATAACGGCAGATGTAGCCGAAACCAATTTAACGATACAATTGAACTGCGACTCAAATCAAGATATAGAGAGTGATTCAATTATTATTTCACTCTTCTCGTGAATTATGTGAACTTTCTGAAACACAATCGCTCCGCCAGGTTGACAGCACACTGGCGTTTGCAGTTGCAGGTGGTTTCATAGAGGCTATCTGCTTCCCGTTTCTCTCTCCGTTACATCTTTTCTCTGTGATCTATCAGTCATGTATGTGATTTGATTTTAAGTGAACAACAACAAGGAAAAGACTGAAATTACACAGCTATTGCGGTGGAGCTAAACCCAGTTAAGTGGCAAGCAGAGTAGGCCTCTCGCTGCTCTTTTGGCTGCTGCTGGGCTTTCGTTTCAGCCCTCACATTCCCCTCTCCTTTGCTCAGAAGGGGAGCTGCTAATAGGATTAAGCTGCCTCGGCCCTAAACAAGTATGGTTCCACACAGTTGGCTCAACAAACGGGGATGTTGGAAGAAGTTGGCTTGTCGTGCTGATCTGCGATCAGGTTCTGCACTTTCTCCGATAAGGGATGGGGTCGGGAATTAGGAGGAGGACACCGTCCTGAAATCAGAGCAGCAGGGAAGCGGCTATAGAGCTATAATGCGATTGGTAGAGGAGGAGCGGCGATCTGGCTGACCATAACAAATCACTGAGGTGGAAGGTGTTAGATCTGTGTCCGAGCTATTCAGCAAGACTAACATCCAGCTTTTTCTTCAGCACCATAACACAGCTATAGCTGCTACAGTACTGTGTGCCTTATGGTCATGAGACAGTAAAGGCACAGATAATACTTGGTGGAACTAATGCACCTCGTCATATCTATAACAAAGATCTGAAACCGTGAAGAGAAAAAAAAAAGGATTATCATTTGCAGTGGACACATTAAATGGTGCAGTGTGTGTGTGTGTGTGTGTGTGTGTGTGTGTGTGTAAAACCACAACAACTGTCAGCTACCTCAGCGCTTGTTAAGGATATACCCGGTTTTATGTAAGAGGAATATACAGTGCTGAATGCTTCAGTGTTGGTCGGCAGGGCAGCTGATATCGGAAGCCACAGCCACGAAGTGTCTTTTAAAGAGAAAAGAATAACGGTCAGTCGTCAAGTATCTTTATGATCCATTTGAACACACAAACATGGTGTGCTGTTCTCAGTTGACCCTCAAACCAAAGCACCTGGCATTGATGCTTTGACAAGCCTGCCTCACATTCCTGGAGTGTGTGCATGTTTAACTAGCTGTGTTCTCTCCTCCCCCTTTACTCCGCTTCTGCTCTCTCTCTACTCTTCCTTCATCCCTCCTTCCTCTTCTTCCTTACCAACAAAAGATGGATGCTGTAGGGAAAATAATTGCTTTCCCTCTCTCACTGATGTTTGCACTAAGTAATACCACTTTAACGAGAGAGATAGAGTCTACGTCCTGTCTTAGCCTTGTACCCACACAGCTGTAGTTAGCGCTAAAAACGACTGCCTCTGAACGTCACAAACACAGATAACATGTGGGCTGGCGGATTAAAGGTTAGTTGGTTTTAGGTGAAGCTGGCTTTAAGCATATTTTGTAATATTTCATCGGAAACAAAGGAAAAGTCAGACATCATTCAGCACACAACACTCTGACTGACAGCACTTCTCTATTTAAGCTAGATAAGAATGTTCGTACGCCATTAGTTTAAGAATACTGTGAACAAATTGATCTTCTGTGTAGAGCTTATGTCAGGATTGTAGCAATTGATGTATAGGTAATGTGTAGTGATCGAGGCTGTGATAGTGTACTAAAGGGTCTAAATGAGATTCTACCTGAAATAAAGACCTTAAACATAAAAGGATGGTCATGGACGACTCATCGCACAATTGCAACTATCCTCCATCTATTTAAACGCTGTAAATGTGCATGCTGTATTAGAATAAGTGTGCAGTTTTCAATGTGGTAATAAATATTGTGCACAAGAGACTTAAAATGAGCAGTCTTTATGATTAGAGCAGCAGTTCTGAGGTTTAAGTCTACAGTTTTACTGTGTGTTTCATACTTCTTTCATACTCTCCTGTTTCAAAGGAGAGTTGATGTGGCTTTGAATTTCGAGTCAGTGATAGCAAAAATTAGTCTTCGGTTGTTTGTGTACAATCTGTGTGTCATTGCATCATTATGTCATGAGAGCTACAAGCGCTAAGGATAGGTCTAGGGTTATTTCTGAAAGTAGTAATGCATCTGTGGTCTGTTGTCTCTCAACACGAAAAATCAAAGATGCCATCCACTGATATGCTTAGCAAAATAGATGTAAAGCATATTGAACATTAGGGCAAACTGCAGAAATAGAAATAAATGTGGAGAATAATAGAGACACATGGAGAATGTGCTCTGAAACATATGATGACATGGACATGACTGCCGGATGAACTGACAAGTTTAGTTGATGACAAAAATACTCTCGAATTAAAGCTGACATTCTGCATCTAACAGCCTGTTTATGTCCTGAACTCCAGCCAAGAGAACAAAATGTCCAGTTACTTATGGACTGCACATAATTAAAGTCCAAGTTGTTCTTTGCCAATAATAGAGAGTGCTAAAAGAAGAGAAATTCAGGTCAGCACTTAAATCATTTGACCGCTATTACTAGGTATCCACTTTCCTTACTATACAAATGAGCCGTGCATGCTGCCTAAGAAAAGATACATCAGTCTGATTCTGGAAAAAGACAGATATGAGTGGGACAATGAGGGGAGGTAAAGTAAGCTTTGAATGTTGGGATATATTCAGAGGAGAAGCGATGTGGTAATGGCTCTGAGTCTGGCCACTAATAGTTATTTAATACGCCCATCACCATGCTGCACTCACTCTGCATACCGAGCACACAACCAAGGGCCCTAAAACCTCTTTAACACTTATTCAAGATGACAGGAAAAATGAAAGCGTTTGTCCTTTCAATGGAAAAAGTAATCATGGCTACATTATCCTCCTGCTCACTGCTATCATACTAAAGCAGGAGAGAAATGTCACCAAAATGTATTTAAACGCTGATGGAGTGCCGGTGCTTGATTCCCACCATGGGACTGATTAATAGGAATAAATAAATATAAAAATCCTCAATTTGTATGTAAATGCATGCTTTGGGGTGGGGGTGGGGGTATATCAATAGCTGGTGTTACCTGCATCTGGAGGGAGATGGTAATAAAGTGAAGTGTAATGTGGTAATTATGGCAGTTTATGGTGATTCGGCTGTTCAGCCCGTATGGAGTAATGGGATTCTCATAGAGGCTGTTAGCGTCTATAGCACTTCTGTTGCTTTAGTATAAAGAGCAGCTAGTGCTAATCAGTTCACAGTCTGCAGAGTGAGAAAAAGTGAAGATGACTAATCTGTTAAGAGCTATAGGTCACTTCCCCTTCTTTTTTCTTTCTAGGTGATACATTTTTTATCATTAAAGATCCCAGTGTTTAATATGAAAGTACTGTGAAAAATATTTGAGACACCCTCATCTTTTTTCATACTAAATTATATTAAATGTTGTTAGTTTTTCGGCTGCTTCAGTCGAGTGATCGCCTCAGCGGGCTATCCGATCCACACAACACATTGGCACAGGTTTTACACTGGATGCCCTTCCTGATGCAACCCTTCCATTTAATCTGGGCTTGGGACCGGCACTGATCCAGTGACTGGGGATCGAACCCAAGCCTTCTGCATGGCACCACTGAGATACCATACAAATTGGTTCTTTATGTAACAACTTTAGCAGCAACCTCATTTCCCCTCTCGGCTGGTCCAACCACTCAGCATTCAGCATCACCAGTATACTAATCACCGGCCTGATCATCTTCATGCCTTAAGTTAGATGGGTTTTTATTCTTGGATGATTCATAGGTCACTTGAGGCTTAACAAACAAAAAACATTCCACTGAAACTGTTTAAGATACAGTGCCTGGACTGAAAACGAGAGCCAAAAACGTTCTTCAGGAAGTCTGAAGAACTATTACTTAAGACTACATTAAAACAAACCAGAAAGTCTGGCTCTTTGGAAACAAAATATAATGAAATGAGGGGTCTCATGACTTTCCAAGTTGAAAAAGTCTTTTGCCTTTATTCACATAACAGCAGGCATGTAATACAGTCAGTGATAACAGTTTTGTGAAATAAAAGAAGAATTTATTCTGGTTGCGGTCTATATGACAAGTCAAGTTTCAGCCAGAGATACATTTATCACATAGTAAGAGTTAAAACACACCCTGAGAACAAAGCTCTCGAGCTAAATGCTTCTGGACAGAAGTCATTCAGGTATGTTTATCTCGGGGTTCTCTGTAAATAAGGCTGCTTTGTGTTAAATTGGATTTCACAGATCACAACAGCCGGCAGGATGCAGCCACTCAAGTGCAGCTCTCAGGAGAAACTTATCGAGATCTTTAATATCACTTTGGCATAAACACCCAGTGCACAGTATTGACTTTAAATAAAAACAGCATTTAAATATTAATAGCTGTGGATTGTTGGGTAGTGAACCTGATCTGGGAAATGCAGTATGAATATATATTAATCCTCAGCAAAAGAGAACACTGAACTCTGTTTTATTCATATTCTAATGCATTTATGCTAATGATTTACCCTCTCCCTCAACTGCATGTTTGTTCAAGAGAATTTGCTGTAAAAGAGAATTGGGCATTGTTTGCATTCAATTTACTGGACATAATACATTTTGAAGGTTTTAAAGATAAATTAGACCTTCCCGTTACCATTAGTAAGTTGTCTTCTAGGCACGAGAGCTCTCTTGTCAATCAATCGCATGACATTCACTAACTAACCACAACACAGTTTGCATCACTGTCCACTCGGTACAGCTCTTCCAAAGCTCATTTCATGAGGATTCACTCCATCCCGTCAAGGTACAGCATGATGATATTTTCCCACGAACTAACGGATGGTCAGACCTGATAGCAGCCAATCCATTACTGTCTGCAGTGTGTCAGCCCAAGGGTGAGAGTCATTAATTACTGCGTTCTCTCTCTCTCACTCGCTCAGAGCTACAGCCACAGGAAGACCAGATGTGAGGGACAGACCTGATTATCCTGTCTAAAGATTGGAAGAGATTAATTTTTCCTCTCGTAAAAAAAAAAGTGACCACGGTGGAGGGCTGAGTGCAAGAAGGGGCACATTCATTTCAGATTGTAATCATTCTCTTAAGCTTATAATTGCCTTTCTCCTCCTGAGCATGTTTTACATTACAATGCATGTTTCTGGTCTATTCATGGATTTATGTATCATGAGCAGCAGTTGAAAAATACATTGACACCACAATACATTAAAATGGCTGGAAAAGAATGCACTTGACATAGGTAACCTGGTCAATTTGCATTGGATGTAGAAAGTGTATGCAATGTAAAACTGGTAATCCTGACACATTAGAGACATGAGCCATAAAAGAGCAAGGGTGAATCATGTGGTGCTTCACCTGCACACCATACTATATCTCACTAGCCTGCTACATCCTCATAGTGCACACACACACACACACACACACACACACACTGCTTTACTTTCTCACACACAACCTTTTAAAACAAACAGCCTCAAATTAGTTTTTTTTTTTTCTTTTTTTTTTTTCTCTAAAACACACACAGGGACAGGGAACTCATTAAGAATCATTAAATAAAACTTTGACCAACTTTTTTCTAATGTGTTATTGTCTGATCTATTATTTTGTGACTTAACACAAGGTTATCTTTTTATTGCACTGCACTTGTCAGTAAACAATATTTGGTAAATAATCATTAAAATATAAATAAATAAAAAAAACTGATGGAAAGTGAATAGTGGGATTGCAGCAATCTGAAAATGTGGTCCTTTTGTCATCCATTATAGCAGTATATCTGCCATATCCCTAAAGAGATTTTTTTTTATTATGGGAGTGGATAGAAGGGGTCATTTTTGAATATGTAAGAGGGAAAGGTAGGTCTGTCATTTTGAGCGACAGATATGAAAGCTGTGAATATTTAAATGCAACCTTACATATTCTTATCTGACTGCTGTGGACAGATGTCAACATAGCAGAAATCCTGGCAGGTTATATGAGACCACAGGAGACAAAAGATTTCCTAATTCCCACACTGAAAGGGAGACAGCTGACAGTCAACTTTGTCTACTGATAAAACCATTGAGAGGTTAAAAGGGTTTAAATAAGAGTGGCTACTTTGTGTCTTGGTCTATCAAACCGTGTGATTCAATAGAATGAAATGCATTTGAAGAATTCGTTTTTTCACTATACATACATTTATCAGTGTCTAAAGTGGACCATGTGTGGTCTTATAAATAATGCAAAAAATAGACTTTAGGTCTGTATTTGACAAAAAATATTGTAGCAATGAAATAGTATTAGTAAATCTTCTGAGTAAGACACAATAGCTCTCATATTCTTTCCCAAAAGACTGGGCCATCCTGATAATTCTGAACTCATGTCAAAACCTTTGATTCACCTGCCCTTTTCCATGGCTGTATTAGAGAAAAAAATAAAAGACTGGGGAAAAAAATCTCAGCTCAATTTAAGTCTGATCCAAAGAGCTTACAACTGTAATTAAATCATTAAATTCTTGTCCATGCTTGACAGAGCGGAGAGAAATTAACTTCCCCACCAACCTCATTTTCTATTTGAACATGAAATAATGATTTTCTGCCAGTCTAATGACAAAGCCAACATCTGATCTGTGCTGCATCCGATGGGGATTAGCTCCAGCACTGGCATTAGAGCTCATTACCAGCTTGAGTGCAGAATTATTACATCTTGTAATTGGATGGGGAGATTTATATACAGATCTGAGGCCAGTCTCTGTAATATTGTAATTACAAGCTTGGTTGGTCAGCTACTAAACTTCACAGGGAAACAAACAGAACGGAGGGTGGGTTTTATTAACCTGTAGCCCTTAAGCAGAAGGAAATCACTTGTATTAAGTGTTAAGGGCGGAAATAGGTTTGTCCTTTTCATTGATGTCCGGTGAGAAAAGAGCAGAAGAAAGAAAGGAGTGCGTTTGGTGTATGTCATAGGTGTATGTAATCGGGCCAGGGATGAAGGGAGAGGGACAAAATGAGCTGTCTCTTCAGCCTGGCTGAGTGCAATGTATCTATTACTTAAGACTAACTGGCTGTGAAGCTGTCCATTCTGTGTGCCATAAGGGGGCTGTTTCTGCTGGCTAAAAGGGAAAAGAAGGTATTGATTCCTCAATCAGCCATTTGCCTGCTAAAAGTGAGAATGAGAGTGGAGAGGGAGAGAGCTTGAGAGACAGATGGAAACAGAGAAGGAGAGGAGAGAAAGAGATGGGTGTGTGTGGGGGGGGTGGATGTTCAATTAATTTGCAAACACCATTTCTCCCTTTTTCCCCCCTTCAAGTGATTCCACCGTGCAAATCAATGTTGACAGGTCAGATTGGCTGCCACTAATCTTGGCATAACAACTCTGCAGTCAGAAGCCCTCCGGTAATGGAGTGCTTATTTAGGCTCATCGGCCTGTGCAGGTCCAGAGAGGCTCGATCAATGCTGGCGAGAGATAGGATTGATGAGGTCTTGGTAGAAAGCTGAATCTCTAACGCCGTGGAGGATTGTATAGTGTATTTGAGTCAGGTTAATAAAGAAAGGCCCAGAGCCTTGTCCTGCTTTCACCAATTTCACTATGCTTTACAACAACCTACAGTGGCTAAAAACCAAAACCACTGTGGAAAAGGTCCGTCTCTGATATGTGATTAGTCCTTCATTTTTTGTGGTCCCGCAGAAAAATTATAGGTTGCAGTGATATTAAGATCCAGACCTGTAACCCTGTAAACCAGTCTAAATAGTGTACACTGTAACTTGGTTAGTATTGTGTATTTCATATACTTCCTTTTTCTAGTTTACATGTCCATCTCACAAAAAAATTATATCTATATATATAATTTCCCCCCCTTCCAAAGATTAAAATCATTAAAATGACTTGGAGAGGGTGACAGGCTTGATTGCAGTTGAAGGCAGTCAGGCAGTCAGTATGATTCTGTTGTACAGAGTTACTTGGTTTCATTATTGATCATCCATAATGTTAAATCAATGTGCATCTTGTAGCTTTTTCAGGTTTGTTCAGGTCAATGGTATCCTTAGCAAACACATTTGCGTGTTTAATTAAGTCAGATGGAGAAATAAACAAAGAACAGTTTTCCCTTTAAATCATGTACACAAGCAATAACACAACTATTACTGAACAGTTAAATATATATATATTTTTACTCATAAGTATTTATGAATATAATTTAACAATGTTCAGCTTTTAGGACCTCTATATGAAGCTTTGTTGCGGCTCTGCTGTTATTTAATTACATTAAGGCTATTCGTTTATTTCTTTCGTGAGAATATCTATTTCTCATAGTATTTCAGGAATAGCATACTATTGGATTTTTCAAGGGGGTTGGGAGAGATTGGACTGCTTTGAGTATTTGATGACTGAGTTGAAATCAAATTCAACTAATGAAGTTAGAGCCGCTCTTCCGGAGCTCATCCCTTAGAAATTCTCACTTCACTTTTCTGCTTTTATTTCTTTAGAGTCTCGTGAAATTAAGGTTGACATTTTTTGTGAGATTACAATAATGTAAAAAAAAAAAAAAAAAAAAAAGTATCTGACATATTCGGATAATAATGTTTTATGGAAGATATTTTGTATGCAAACGATATGTGAAACATAGCACTATAGATCCCGTTAAATATAGACAGTGAGCAGATGTTTTATTCTTAATAAATGTTTAATCACATACGATAAATATTATTAATTAAAGTGCATGTTCTGGTATTATTGTGCAATATGGAACGAAGTTGAAATCCACTAATGCCGACAGTTAAGAGAAAGTGATATTATTATTATTATTATTATTATTATTATTATTGGTGTCTTTCAGTATTTTTATTAAACGTGTAAATATTAATTTACGGGAAAACTACATTTGTAATGCACATTATTCATTTTCATCTCAATGTAACTGTTTTAAACAATCTCTACGAGCAAAAGTGCTTTTTCTATATAATCATTGTTTTAATTCAAAGCTGTGCTTTTTTTCATCAAACGGCCGCATTGGGGCAAAATTGTGTTTATCCGATTCGTTTGTGGGCTAAATCTATTTTGATATGATTATGAGATAATAGGATATTGCCTAATAGTACGGGAGACAGACTGTGTGTGTGTGTGTGTGTGTGTGTGTGTGTGTGTGGAGAGAGAGAGAGTGAGAGAGAGAGAGAGAGAGAGAGAGAGAGAGGTGAGTGGTGTGTTTAAGAAATGGGAGGGGCTACCGAGAGACTAGAAATGTCAATCAGACCAAGGGCTCGGAGCAATCAGAGACAATCTGGGAGGACCTGACCTCAGTCCACCCGGATCAATAAGCGAGTGAGAGAGGGGCGCTCATCGGCTGAACACTTTTCATTGCGCGCGTTTTCACGTGGATCAGCGGTGTCAGAGGGGACAGTGCGCTTGTGTTCAGGTGCTGGGACCTCGAGTGTAGCGCCATGGCTCTCCCGCAGCTCGGCTATAAGTATGTGAGAGCGCTGTATACCACTGATCGGGCCGCAATGCTGGCGGGCCGTGTGGGTGCCGAGCTCAGCCCGACCAGCAGCATCTCTAACTCCCTTTCTCTGTACGGATCTCCATTCAGCGCCAGCCAGGCATACAGCGCCTTCCTGCCCTACTCCAGCGACGTCTCCGTGCTCAACCACCTGGTGAGTTATTTAAACGCTTCTTAATGCATTTTCCGAGAATTGCTGAATGCTGACTTCCCTTTAGTGAGTTATTTAAAGAAACAAAAGCTGCTTAATCTCTCTGACCAATATGTGATTTTTTTTTCTATTGCCGACACACAACTGATCATCATCATCATTATTATGTTTATTATTATTATTATTATTATTATTATTATTATTATTATTATTGAACTTTATAAACATACTTACAATAAATATATAAAATAAATGAATGCCTACGGTGCATAAGCCATAAAATAATAATTATAGCCTAATAATAATAATAACAACAGTAATAGTGACAGTCTGTGTGTTAATGTAAATTTATTCATCATTGTTTATTTTAAAAACCAACGTTCAGTCTTACTTGTAAGAATATATGTAATATTGAAGAATTTTCCTGGAAGCATCCAGATCCCCTGAGCAGCCCTAAACTGGTTTAAGTTTGGTTTTCATTCAAACCTGAGGATTTTGTTGTGGATATGGTGGGTTTTCCATGCGCCACTCACGTGCTTGTTGTGTACTTGTGTGTTTATCCAGACCAGTCCATACGAGCTGAAAGAGAGTCCCGGGATGCAGCACCCTGGGTTTCCCCCCGGGCATCCAGCTTTCTTCCCTTATAGCCAGTATCAGTATGGAGATGCGTCGCGACCCAAAAACGCCACCCGTGAGAGCACAAGTACCCTGAAGGCCTGGCTGAGCGAGCACAGGAAGAACCCGTATCCCACCAAGGGCGAGAAGATCATGCTGGCCATCATCACAAAAATGACTCTCACACAAGTGTCCACCTGGTTCGCAAATGCGCGCAGGAGACTGAAGAAGGAGAACAAGATGACCTGGGTACCAAAGACACAACCGGACGAGGAGGGAAACGTTTACCCGAGCGACAACGAGGGCGAGGAGGAAGATGACAAGCGGGACGAGGACGAGGACGAGGAGATCGACCTGGAGAACATCGACACAGAGAACATCGAAAACAAGGAGGACTCGGACTGTCGAGGCGAACTCAGATCGGATTCAAAAATCACGGAAACGGACAGGAGTGACTCAGACGCGTCCGAGGGGTTTGAGGACACGCAGGGACAGAAGGAAAGTTTTGTAAAAAATACCGGAATGAAAGACAGTGACAACTGCGCGGAGGAACAGAGGGATGAGGACAGGAAAAGCCCCACAGTAGAGCCCTTGAGGAATCTAAACCCACCACAAAAACCCAAAATTTGGTCTTTGGCAGAAACAGCAACGACGCCAGATCATCCGAAAAAGTCTGCAGTAATGAGCAGGACTGCTGCGCAGAGCTCTGCGGGGAGCATGCACAACTGGACAAAAATGGCCATTTCTGCTCAACAGCTCGCATTAACACACCATTACTTTGGACTTAAACAGCCGAGCAGCAGCGTTATGATTAACAAGCACGCAGACGCCAGGACTCACGCCTTATGAGCCCTTCCTTACAGACTATAATGGACAGTGAAATAAATATTTTTCGTCGTGTTTCTTTATTTTTTTTTTATATATATATTTTACATTCTCCGCATGGATAAATGCAATACTTCATTTCTGCGTCATGACAGTGATTTTGTTGAAGAAAAGAAGAGAAAATGTCTATTGATTTTTTTTTTTTTTTTTACATAAATGAGCCTTTGAATTTGTAAAATAGCTATGGATGTTGCCTAGCACTTCCCTTAACATGAGAGTATAATAGAGTAAATGTTTATATTGCTAACTTACCCACCTTTTCGTTGTGTTTATTTATCAGTCATGTGATCACCCTTTTCTGTCAGCAGTTCACTAAGTGAAAATGTTTAACGAACAGACACATTGCAGCAATATAATTCTATATTATGGAGGGGGAAATAACGTTTCATTCACTTACTGATATAGAAAGAGAACGGTGCCTTTAAAACACTAATGAGATCCACATTCTGTTTTAAGACTGAACGCAAACAAATATTCTTAAACGAAATGCTTTAACAATGCTTTTATAAAATGCTGAGCCACATATTTTTCACTGTAATTGTCTAAATGATTACAGCAAGGAAGTTTGTTTAAAAAATTTTAACTAACTAATGTTACAGCTGTACTGTGGTTATTTTTGAATGCATTTATTTTTCAGTAATGTTAAAATATTTGTTTTAAATTATCCGTTTTAAAAAGTACAACACATCGGCCATTATATACATATATGTTACATTAAAGTCGTTTCTTTTCTAACTGGAGTACAGTACAAAATAAAAATTGCTTATGTTTATTGTTTTATAAATGTAAAATGAACTTTACCTTCTTAAAATATTGTACAAAACTATTTTAAAAGATATTAAAACGAAAGTACACTTTTAACTAAACAAATGCGGCTTTACGTTATGTTTGTGATTTAATAGCGGTCAATAACAAAAAATAAAAATGTTTAACATTACATACGGCATTTATGCATAAAGCAATAAATCAAAAGCAAACGATTTTCAAGATATTTATAGATTTGTATAGAAATGCAAAAAAAAAAAAAAAAAGGCCCGGAAGATGGGCTAGAAGAATTTTTTAAAATGAGACTTTAATTTAAAAAAATTAGCATCAAACATTTATGACCAAAAAACGTGCATATGTTCAAAACCATGTAACCTTAGTGTGTTAAAATAATAGGCCGCGTGGTGTTTTATTAGTCCTACACATTATTCATGGTAATATGCGCTTTAGGAGGCCTGAACTGTTGAAATGCTTTATTATTATTATTATTATTATTATTATTATTACTATTATTATTTAAAAAAACAGTTTTAGAGAACTTCACACACTTAAACTGTGCTGACTTTACATTTTAATAGGTCCATAAATACAATTTAAAAAAGTGAAGTTAATGACGCGCCTCTGCTAGGATAAAGATGTTTTCTGAGGGAACAGATGGGGTATTTTACATTAGAGCTCCCTCTACAGGATATCGATAGTTTGTTTAATTTTTAATACATCATAGAGTGAGTCCATTAAATTGAAGCAAATTTTCTGGTTATAGGAAAGGAAACAACTTTTTTTTGCTCACCACCACTAACCATTATTTGGCTCATTTTATTTATGATTATCATATTGTCACATTTAACCACTCCATTAGCATATCTGACAAGATATTACCTTCAAAATTTCATAAACAAATTGTCTTCTTGTTGAATAAATAAAGTTTTCGTATTAGAAGCATGCTAAATGACATAAAAGATGTCAAACATTGAAGCCGTTGTGCATTCAGAGCTTTTGGTTGGGTGAGAAAAGAAAAGGACAAAAAGGCAGTGGACGTGTCACTCGGGTGGACAGGCTCTATAGAGAGGGAGGAGGCCCAGATTTCATGGCCGTTTATGAGTGAGCTTTCTGAGGGGACTGCATTCAGCAAAACACAATGGGGAATCGTCTGGATGCAGGAACAGGAGAGCAGACGGGAGGCCTGCACCATTCACCCATCACCAAACTGAAAATTCCTCACTCTACTCCCACAACCCCTTTCAGGAAAAGTTACAGGACAATTATGGTAATAGTTCCACTTTGTCAAGGGTAAAGGCGAAGGCTTTAGAGGCCAGAGAGTTCTTATTCCACTTGACATTTACACTGGCTCGCTCTATGCCTACTCACAATTTGGCTGATGCAAGGTGCCGGCTCATAAGGAACACAGCTATTACAGATGGGATTGGAGGAGGGCGTAAGGACATTTCCTGGTGGCACACTGAAATAGCAGCTGATATTAAGCTAGGCTAGTGTCGACTGTCCAAATAAGTAAATGCTAACCTGACAATTAGTCATTTAACTAGAAGTAGATGGGAAAATAACTTCTCTTATTGTTTGCAAAGCTGCACATTATTCATTATAAAGGCCCAGAATTTAGACACAGTGTGTGAACTAATAAGACACAGTTTCTTCGTCACTTGAGAAAATGTGCTGGCACCCATCTAACATAGTGGTGCCAGTTTCAGCATGATGGCTGCTGGCCAAGCTGTGAACTGAAGTCAATGAGTAACGCAGTATGGATCTTCATTTCAGCTTCACAGCTGTCCCTGTTCTTCTTTGTTCTGGCCCATATTCCATGTGCCACAATATTTGTGTGTAAGGCTTTTATGTATGAAAAATCAGTTTGTCTTTAACTTAAAATATGAGGCCAGACACGGAGAAGTGTCTGGTATCTATCCCAATAATGCGTGGCACATCTATGAGCTTTATAGTCAGAGTTTTTGACTGCAGACTACAGAAATTATACTTTGACTCAGATATAAGCACAAAACTTTGCATAGAGCAAGATAGTGAACAAATATCCCAGCCTCCCCTCCTCATTTCCGTGAAATATTCATAGCACTCTGGAAACTCCCATGACCTTGAGAAATGTGTGAGACCTTAGATCACCATACAATTAAACAATCAAACACCGAAAATAGGACTCTCTCATAGGGCTGCACCCCATATGACCATGGGAAATCGCATGGCTAATATAATTTTACAGGTGGATACACAGAGAGATTGGGATGTAATTACCTGTATTAAAATGTCAACCCCCAAGAATTCCCAAGAGTCCTCCTCACTCCATGTTCAGGAGGTATTGCATGCATGTGTGTGGGGGTATACAGTTGGTGGATTATGAAACTTTTTACACAGATGAGATGATGTCAATTTTCAGAAACACAAATAAATAGGAAATGGGGTGTTGAGGTAAAAACCACATTCAATAATTTTTTAAATAATTTTCTCTCATTTATGTAAAGTAAAAGCAACTTTGTTGCAATCACAGAGCAAGTTTAAAAGAAACTGAGCAATGATTTCAACCTTAGATTAATTTTAGAAACTATTCTAACTAGAACCCATTCTTCAAGAGAATTCTGCAAAATATATAGAACAAATTTAAGACTGATCATCATAATGATTTTTTATTAATCCTATAGGTATGGGAATTACCAGGGACCACATTATACAATATTATCATGATACCTAGGTGCCGATTCAATTTGAATTGTGATTCTGTAAGTATCATGAGTTTACAAACATCCCAATTTAATATTCATTTTTAAAAAGATTTGGTTACAAATCTAAACAAAAATCAAATAATTTGCTCCTACTGACTGATGCTGTGCTGTGCTGACTGCCAATGTGTGAATAGTTTAGCGTACACCTCCTGTATGATTATGAAGGAATGGAACTTTTATTACTTCAAATGCAAACATATACTGTACTGTACTTGTGCTTTTTCTAATAAAGTCCTTCAATCTTTTTTACTGTAAGAAGATGTTATTTCAACCTTAATGACTTGCTGATTCTTTAAAGTCATTCTTTGGCAGGACTGCAGTCCATAGGGAAAAGCTCTACCTGGAGCTGTTTTTCTTTTAACTGTGTACCATTTCTTTCTCACTCTCTTTCTCTTCTTGACACCCTGTCACAGCAAGCTCTCAAACACATGTGCGCACGACCACTGCAGCTGTCCAACACCCTTCACACAGTCCTTCTAAAATAGCACCAGACTAACCAGGCCACTAGATCATCCGTGTCCCAGTATGTGACTCGTCTTTTGGGTAAAGGATGAGATCTGGCCTGCTTTCTAGAGAAACATGCCTGGCCCTTGTGTTGGCTCTGACACACACACTCTAATGAAAAACCAACGCAGAAACGTAAGGTACTCACGAGCACAGCTGTAACACAGACATGCATTAGTCACATAATGTGCCTTGAAACACAGAATCAATAAAATATTTTAACATGACAGGATAGATCTATAACAGCCTTTAATCCTGGTCAGAGTTTTTTTTTTTTCTTCTTTTTCTAAAGAGATGTCCAGAACTGCTTACAGTTAGTTCTGCACATCTTCTATGGCAGATAAATCATCTTTCTGTTTCCAGATCAATACTTTAATATACATCTGTCTTTTTATTTGACAGCAGCAGGGACAGAAAAAGAGTAGATGGTTTGTAGAACTCATTCACCTCATTCATAATTACAGCTACACATGTAAGACCAAGGGCAGTCTGAGACCAAGGGCAGTCTAACAAAAGGTTTGGTCACCAATGGAAGGAAGAAAAAAAAAAAAAGATAGCAACAAGAGGACATTGGAAATCTCAAAAGGCTTTGAAAGTAGTATACAGCCCTTAGGCTATCCTTTCTCCTGCCATATACCTGGAGAAAAAAAATCGTAGCCAGAGGACGCTGTGGAATTCAGTTTAAATTAAATATGAGCCTGTTCGCCAAGTGGACAAACTACATCTTGCATGCTACAAACCTTTAGTGAATCTAAACATTATTTCTATTCAGTAATTATGTCTTAATATTGTTCGTTCACCCGAAAACTAGTTTGGTGTAATGTAATTAAAATCACAGAGGTCAGACTTTCTGTTTGGAGTCAGGATGTCAGTTTGGAGCACTTTGCTGTTGAGTCTACATAGAGCAAAGCTGCTATGATGTCTCCATATCAATTTTTTCATAAAGGTGGAGCTTTCTTCACAAGTGTTCTCTCACTCCTTCCTCTCCCTGAAGCCTTGCAAGGGTTGCATGAGCGTGAACATGAGTGATGGTCAGTTTCAAAAGAAAATACACAACTTTCAAAACAACTTATCAAATAGAAATCTTGCTGAGCTTAAGAAAGAGAATATTTCATTAAAAGTCTTATTATATGAAAGGCCATGCTGTTATGGCCCATGGTAACAGAAAGAATCTACCAATCCAGTGCAGCTGTGCGGGGCTAGCGCCCGAGAAAGAAGAAGTTACAGACGAACACAATAGGCTGTCCAGGTTGCTCAGTTGGATGTGTTTTATTTATTTGCTGAGCTTGTGGGTGGATGAGAGGCCGTATTTGTCAGGTGAATAAGAGGAGAGGTATTGAAGTGTATGAAATATTCACCAAAGTAGTAATGATTCCCTTGACAAAGCAAAGGGGCATTGAGAAGAGAAAACTGGATGTGGAGAATAAGAAAGGTGGATACAAAAGCTCCTGCCCTTTTTTCCAAAAGAATGGCAGACAAAAGAGCAGAGATGCCAAATAGATTCCTTTCAGATGCCTCTTTCACGTCCTCCAGTGGCATCAGAGTACATCAGTGGTTATGAATCAGAGTGTTTTTACACACTCGACAGACGGTAATAAATGTGCTAAAATTCTATTGTATAAAAGGCATCTCTGAGGCAGAATCAAAAGGCATGGGCTTCTCTGGTCACATTCATATTTATGACTATTATTACTCTAAAGTGCAAATGCATTCGGTTGTACTGCATTTGATGAAGAAAGACGAAATAAACATTGATGTGCTTTTTGCTCCTTCAGCCATGTGTCACATAAAGGCATGGGGAAAGAAAGAAGTGGAGGATGACAGGAAGAAAGAGAGGAAATAGATAAATTGGAATTAAAAAGCAAACCTTAAATGTCCATCACTGTCATGCTATTGAAAGTGTAAATGGGTATTAGCAGGAATTTCTGTTGTATCCCTTTGGCAATAAAATATGAAAAAGGCAATAAAATATGACAGTCCGCTGTTAAAGGACAATAATCCTACTGTGATACCTATAGCAGCATGATTAGATGTGTCTTATTTCTCTAATAGCACAGCAATGCACAAACAATTACAAGACTTAATTTAATAATAATAATAACAGTAATAATAATAAACAATGTCATTCTTTTTAACCATTCATACTTACATTTAATGTTAAGTAACATACATGACAGAAGCTAGTTCCTGTTATTCCTTGTGACAGAACATAAAACAGTAATT
>JAQQZT010000012.1:16181213-16201589 GCA_030068275.1 Clarias platycephalus
CTATAGGTTGGCCACAACACTAACATGACTGCTGCCAGATGCATTGAATAACAATTGATTATCAATTATATACCAGTACACTGGAGAGTGTAGATTTAAACATCCAGTCAAATCCCTCAGAAAAGCCAATGTAGCACAAACTGCTGGAAAAACATCAATGCTGGTCATGGCAGAAAGGTATCAGGACACCTAGTGCATCACAGTTGTATGGGGCTCAACACTTTGTGATTGAATTGGCACAGAGCCACACATTATTCAAAAATTACAGGAACACACTTTTATATCATATATGATGAAGGCCCCACCCCACAACCCACAACACCCAAACAATCTGCTGTTAACATTCTGGTGCCAGACACCATAGCACCCCAAGAGGTCCTGTGGAGTCATGCCCCAAAGGGGGCAGAATTTCCCTGGGTAACCTACATAATAATGGGCTTAATGTTTTGATCGGTATATATATTTAGAATAAATTTAGTCCCTTCCCAGTCTGGCTGCAAGTACGCAACAGACAAACAGACAAATTATGTACATATATGAAGACTAATTAGATTATATAATTAGATTAGATCTAAAATGTGGATCTGAGTAACTGCTTACATAAGCATTTGAAATATCCATATTGGACCTGAATAGTGCACGGTTAACTCTTATCATAAAACAAGCAACTTCCACTGAAAGTATCCTTCATCAACGATTTCATCTGGTGGATGTATTTGGTAAAACTCATATCGGGTCAGAGCATAATTTTTACCAACCTAATGAATGGCTTGAATTGCAGTTCATTCAGCTCAATTAAAATCAAAAGCAACTACATGAGGTATAGTAAACAGAATAATGTAAACAATAGCACTGCATTTCAATCATTTTAATAATTCTATTTCTGCGTACTGTATTAGAATATAGAAAATTAGATTTAGTGTCAACATGTAATTTGTAAATGTGAACTTGTAGATAAGCTGTGTTTATGTACAAGAAGCACTGTGGAGTTGCATTGGACAAGCATGCTTGGATGAATGTAATTCCAACACAAAACATGTGTAACATACTGTATGATGAGACAGAATGGAATACAGCCTGTTGTTCATTAAGAGATTTTCTAAAACTCATAAATCCCAGCAGAAAGAGAAAAGCCATCATACATTCATACTTAAGTAACACATCATTCATCATAGCTCAGCTGCATAAATTAGAATGAGTTTAATGTTATTTCAATGTATAAGAGAATACACTGGGATGCATCATATGCATATGACACGGAAATAAGCGGCTTGTTTTTTCCATTGCTCAGTTTGTCAGCGCTGCTGAAGCTGATTCATGAGTCGTATATAAATTGTTTTGTGAATCAGAGCCAGATTCATTCATACTGCCATTCCATGCACTATGATCTGTAGAGATCTTTTCTACGCAATTTTGATGACTAAGTGCTGTCTTTGGACAGATTGCTCTGTAATCAGCAGCTTTGACAGTGAAAAAAAATTGTCTTGAGAGATTATGAGGAAGAAACAATGAAGCCAGCATTGAGAAGAGGAACCCATAGTCCCCTATGCAGCACTGAGGATGGTGAGGCTAAACAGCTGCACAGTAAATGAAATATACACCGGAGATGCAATTCATTTTCTAATGTCTTCCAGAGCTAAATGGTCTATTGATGGTTTAAAATTATACAGCATATTTATGGAAGATTTAAAAACTAAAAAAATAAATGTTGTGCTAGCCTACAAGTTTATTCACATGCTATGACTGCACTAAAGTTCTTGGCCAACATCAAACAAAGAGCAAATCATGCCACAAGACATTAGCATTTCTCTGAGTGATAGTTCTTCAGTGAGGTATACTGGAGTTCCAAAAACAGGAGCAGTATATAGAGGCATGACAGTCAAAAAAGATCTCCATCTGCACACAGACTGCATCTTACACCACGCATGTGACAGCATTGATTTTAAACTTCTGCAAGTACAGAGCTAAAAGCCCTTCCTGCTTCATGCGAACTGACTTCAACAGCATGTGACAAAGAGGAAAATGGAGTGAAACTATGAGCTGCACAGACGCAAGGTGACAGGAAATCATTACAGACATCATCTGAATGAATAGTTAATGAAAGGACATTTGGGCTAGCGCAGGTGGATAGGAGCAATGTCATGCATTAGGGATGGATACAATCTGAGCACAGTCCCAAATAGGAACTTCCTGATCAAATGATTATTTTCTGGGAGTTAGTTCACTACAGCAGATAGACAAGAAAAGCGCTGTCAGTCTTACATGATGTGTGTTTTGTGTTTATAGCTTGAGGATACACAACACCATCGTTCGGAATGAAAAGCTTCTTACAGAAAACTATGTCTATTACATATCTATTACCGAGTTATTATCAGACAGAGAACATATGCATCATTTTGAGGCCCAAACGCCAAGCTTTTTCACAAAGTGTGTCAAAGTTGTGACAGCCTGTGATAGGACTTCTTCCACACAGCACGGCTGTTTCCAGCAGCAGCCCGAGAGCCCTCTGATCCATAATGACTTAGAAGTGCAGTGAAGACAACGCAAACATCTAAATAGGAAAGAAAAATATGACAGTGTAAGACGGGACTCTGTGCCTGGGAGTCGTCTTCAGGGCTGCCAGTGAGTGATGCTCTGTCACTCACACAAACGACTGCCATCATCGGCGAAGTCCCAGAGAGCCGCATTTCCTTCTTTATCTAATAGAAAGTAATGACACATACAGGCTGCCAGGCCTCTTTGGCAGCAATTGGGCCCTCTGGGGAGACATTTTGCATCTCTTGCCGCAATAAGAATAAACGCATAGGGGAGTCTATTTGGCTGAGTGTGATGGCTAGCGCGTCACTTATCGCAGCTCAATAAATCTCCATGCCTCAGTGAAGAGATGGGAGCAGTTATCGCATCTCGGCAGAGCTCACGTCGCGCAGGCCTCGATGACTGACGGCTGCGCGCATCATCGCAAATTATTTATCAAGGTGGAAGGAGGGGAGGGGTGATGTGATTTAGCCAGACAAGAAATAAAGGAAATCGAAAAATAAAAGAATTACAGAAATGGGGAAATAAAAGGCACGGGGAGACGGGAAAACAAATGAACATCTATAAGGAGAATGTAGACTTGGCAACGAAGTAGGGCAAATTAAAACTGGCAAAATGTAAGATCTCAATCAACATCGCGATGCTGATCATGCTGTTCTGTCTTAAAATATTACTGAAATTGAAAACAGAGTTCAATTTGATTGTAGTCATTCATTTACCTTACATTAAGTTTTAGTGGCGAGATTTTTCCTCAGGCTACAGAAAATATGGAAGGTTATGAAATTACTACACTATATGATGCAAGGAGGACCAGAGTTTGGGGCTTACGTGTCCAAATGCATTTTATTGAGTATCCAAAAAGGGCGTTTGTGCGTCCTTCAAATCCATTACTGTGTACTGTATAGTAAGTGCGAAAGTAAAGTATGTGCAGTATAGACATCTGCTTAGCAGGTAGAAATCATGCATCCAGGCCTCTCGTGTTCCCCTGAGCCCCCTGCTCCCAAGCCCTCTCATTACAACCAAGCTGTATTCTCCACCGCTGTCACCTCATAAGGCAACATCTCTACACTAACACTGCATTCATCGCGACCAGTGGGACAGCAGATCTATATTTAGGGGAATGAAGTGTAAATATAATCAGTACTGTCACACACCTCACTGCATTCCCAGGCTTCAAGGCTCATTGATCATTAGCTCCCTTCAAATACCAGGTAGCATTTAATGTCGGCGGAGGGGAAATAATAAGGCTAACAAAGATGAATAATTGATGTGTTTGCGGCTACACATGCAGGGCGAGCTTTTTCATCGTTATTGTTGACTGTTAGGAAGAATCTGGTACCGTCTGTGTCAGAAGAAGAGGAAAATGTGTGCACAGTTCATTATGCTCCAAACAAACAACGGAGAGTGAAGTTCAATCTGAGCAGCTCAGCCAGATAAAAGCAAGCTGTCACTTTGTACTAATGAAATTTTTTCATTTGTTTGTTTTTTCGCCAGCGACACGCCTCAAATGTCATGTCCACCCAAGCAGCAGCCCCTCATTACTGCTGGTAATTAACTCGATATCTGACAGGACCGCCAGCACTAACCAAACCCAAGCTAGCTCGCCAGTGCTAGGACATGCTAATAAATCAGTGGATGACAGACACGCTACATAATGGGAGGCAGATGAAAAAAAAAAGAGAGAGCAAGATGGGGGGGAAAAATGTTGATGTGAAATGTGGTTATCGTTGAATTCAGTAGGGGGCAGGGAGAGAGGCTGGGAAACTCTCATATTAATGCTCTCTTATTGGTTGATATGAGGAGGTTTTTCACAAGGTGTATGTCCAAGGGTTGAGAAAGAGGGAGAGAGGTGTATAGGAAGAAAGAGACTGAAAGTGGGGGTGGATGGGGGAGAGGAAATTACCTGGTGTCATGACCTCGTTCTAGTTCACAATCTAATGATGAATACTAGGCCGGTGCAGCATGGCAGATTATCCCAGTGGGGACCTATAAGCCTTTGGCTTGATTTATGGCATATTTATCCCCTCTATCTGAGGGATGTCACCTCGATGGAGAGGGAAGGAGTCTGCGAGCAGAAATGACAGGGGGAGAATTATGTGGCCATAATTGTCAATCATCGCTGAATATGAGCTCCAACCCCTTCCGTTTTCATATTGGTGCTGCGATAAAGTTGTCGCCAAAACCATGAGGGCTTCTAATGCCACTGAGAAAGGAATAATATTCACATCATTCTTTCCCTCACTCGCTGGGAGAAAGGGCCTGTGTATGGTATAAGCCCAGAGGCAACCTACAAACCCAAAGCTGTGACATTAGTGCTGAGTATATATATATATATCTGCAAATGCTCCATTTTTCTTTTCTTTTTTTTTCTTTTTTTTGAAGAGCATGATGAGATTAGATTGGGAATCATTTGTATTGCCTGTCTAGGAGGTTATAAAAACATTAGTCAGTCTGCTGCCTTTACCCGTGGCCCCACAGGAGCAGCGGTAAAACAAAATCATCAGGGGAAGCACAGGTCAGAGCGAGAACACTGGTGCTCTGATGAATATACAGACCACCAACTACATGCCTGTCTATTTTAAATCCCATTCTAAGCCCTCTCAGCTGTGTTCAGTCTCGAGCAGGAAACAGTCCAAAACCTAAAAAGAATGAATTTATTCAAGTTTCAAGCACTCTGTTTAATTGTTTCTTGTGAACTGGAAAAACAGGTTGAAGTTCCAGTTGAAATGATTTCATACTGAGGCGGTATTGATTACGTTATGCGTTTCTGAGAGGGGAGTTCAGATCGTTCAGTTCCATCACCTGAGTGAAGATTGCAGTGAAAGAGGAATCCCAGGCTGGAAATTATCCCCCTTACTCTGTGCACTCAACTGGAAACCTCATTAAGCTATGTATAATCCTCTTAATCAAAGCCATTGAAAAAAAAGAAGCTCAAAAGTGATAGCCATTATCGAAACATCCCTGAACTCACAATGTTTCTTTTCTCGTATAATTAGAAATAAGGAACCGCATAAAGTTCCAGACAAAGAACCGCTCCGTCTGTATATCAATATACTCACGAGGGAAAGAAGAAAAAAAAACTGAGAAGGAATATTAAATCAAACTCAGAAGCAATGCTGCCTCTACGTGAGCCTGGATGTGATTATTGCATAAGAGTGTCTTGTCACAGAGCGATCCTGAATTGTATTAATGCAGCTGCACAGCTCTGTATAGACACCGTACCTGCCCACTTCTGCACTGACAGACTGTATGGCTAATTAAAGCAATAGATGTGCAGATGCAGAGGGCTGCCGTGTTTCTACTGTGACACATGGTGCAAGCACACAAATAACTAGTCATCTGCCTAGTGCATCTAAGTGCCTTCCTTAGAGCAGCGCTTTTCATTTTTTACACCTGACAGCACAACGATCAGAGCTCATCAGTGGCAGCTGGTTGAGGGAGAGAGAAAAGGAGGAAGGGAAGGGCTTCAGAGAGGGCTGCATGCGCCTTTCCGTAATTGAGGGGAGATTACACGGTCTTTCAACCATGTAGTTGGTCATCACAACCCATTAACCATTTATATTAGATGCTGCTCCACAGTGTCAACAATCGTTTAGAGGACAGATGAGGTTCAATAGACAAAAAGGCAATTTTTGTCATTGTAAGAGCAGCAATTTGTTAATTATTCAACGGAATCCACAGCAATCATAAGCATATTATAGGCGATAACAGAGAGGTGCTATACGTAGTCAAAGACGTGTTCGGCTTGTATATAATATCAAAGAATCACAATAATTAAATAATCATTTTAATAGATGAATAATTAAATGATGATTAAAATATTTATTTTGTCAAAACAACTGGTATAACATTTTAGTTTTAATTAATTAAAGCAAAAAAGAGGTCTTTTTATTAGACTTTTTTTTTTTTCATGTGTGTCTAGTACGTCATGTAACTATGGATCTCTATAACATTTCAGGAAGAAAAATGACCGACTCAGAATGAAATTGCAAGCAAACTGTAACAGGTTCTTAAAAAAAAAAAAAGTCATAAAATCACTTTTTAATTAAAGTAGAGTTCACACAGGACAGCAGTTTAAAAGATGGCTGGAAGTTGTTTTTGGTGTGAACCCAGACCAAAAATTTGCCAGAATTGTACTGGATCGCTAGGGTTACATACTTGACACTAGCGCTTTAATGAAGCACTGTAAATGCAAATTTTATTAATTTAATTTTGTAGTCAATTTGGTTTGTATAATATTTAGATTTTTATGCACTTTCAACTTGCATAAATAAATTTCCAGCAATATTAATCATGCAAAAACAAAAACATAACTTTCATGTGCCTGTATCATACATTTTTTTCATCTTTACTGTCCCTAAAATTTGATACACCATCTTTCATGTTTATGTAAAAATCATAGAGGGTCAAAAAAAATCTTCAAAATAAAGCAGAGTACATCTTTAAGCTCTATTACATCCAAAAGTGCTAAATTCACCACCTCAAAACACCGGTCATATTTTGTGCCATAAAGTATCTGTAGTCCTACCTGACTCTGTCTGTAACACTCAATTGAAATACTTATTGCCTCTAATCTAATCCATAAAGAACATTACCTTTGAGTACAGCAGTTTAGCAAGCACTCTCACACAACTTAAACACATCAAATATGTGGTGCCATTCGTCTCATGAAACACACGAAACAAGAATCAATGTAAATCAGTCTGCCCAAGTCATTATTAATACTATAAGAAAGTGCTAATTAAGTTACTCTGGTCTAATGCTTTAACCAAGAGGCTGAAGTACTGTAATCGTGTTTCAGGCAAAGCAGAGTTAACCTCTCAGTGGCTTATTTTCCCAGTCAGAGCTAATCGATTGGAGGCGCTTGCTAAGGTCAAAATGGCCACCCTCTTCATTTCCCAAACAACCTGACCCTGAGTCAGTACACTAATGAGCTCATATTACACAGAGATCAATGGCATTGGATTCTCATTGGCAGTGGATCAGACCTGATTCAATAACGCTGAGTGTCTGACCTCAGTAAGAGACGATGCAGTAGCTATCAGCGCAATGAAAGAGTCAAAAAGTGTTTTGCAAACTCTTGACATGTGTTTTTTTAAGGAGGTTACACATGGAAGGCAATATGAGTATCTGAAGTACTTGAATTTTTGCCATGGGAATCAAACAACCAGCTAAAACACATCTCTTTCCAAACATACAAAAAGGCTTCTTTTTCAATAAACACTACACTTAATTCAACATGATTTAGTGCCAAAACAGCAGAAGTGTCATTCCATACTGAACCTAATTACATTTATATAATATGCTGCGCTGCTCTTATAAGATATTATTTTCCTTTATGAAACTGCAAGATACTGATGTACTCCATTGTGATTGCAGGATTTTGAAGGCCACTGTAGTTATTACAGCAAAGGTCATCAGGAAAGGTAATGAGAAACCATTTTAGCAGTCTGTCAAACCGATCTCCTGTGGGGCTCCTTAACATTGGTTAATTAACTCACTAACTCTGTGATAATTCCTGTATTTACAGGCCCTGTCCTAATGGCATGCAAATATATTTAAAGCCTTTCTCTTGTGTGCAATTTAAATTATTCTCTCTTTTTTTTGTACCCTAATACATCTGATTCCTCTTTTTTAAGGTATTATTTTCTCTCTCGCTCGCTCTCTCTCTCTCTAGTAAATGTCTTGGAAAAAAAAAGAGTAAAATCCCAGACTTGAAGCCAATATCTCATTATATTGCTCAGCACCAGTGGCCACACAAATTTGGTCCATAATGCTCACATTGTCACAGATAGGGCACCAAAGAAATCTTTAAATCTCAATTTTCTGACTTTAATTGCTCTCTCAATTTTAACCACTTAAAACAAATGTCAGTGTGCCTTTACACGGCAAGAAAAAAAAGGCATAAGAGCTGCTAATAAAAGATTAAAATAAATAAATGTAAAATATAAGACACTTAAAAAGAGCATCAGTGGATGTTTTAAGGAAAGAACTTTTTTTTTCTACTCTATTAATGTCAAGATGATCAGTGTTAGACAACTGTGTGAAAAATGATGAGTGTAATGTTTCAGCTGTGACAAGTATTATTTCTCATATCTCTTCAACATGTGCGATATGGAAAAGGTATTTAATGTATATTCTGCAAAAAATATTTCTAAAATTGCTGCATGAAATACATGCATTTCACATTGAAAAAAAAAAAGAAACAGAGCGGATTGCACAAAAGTGCATCAAAAACAAATATCTGACAGAGACAATTTAACATGTCGAGAAAAATGACATACAGGTGCAAAAGTAGAGAAACAAAGATCTGAACCTGTAACAAATATTGTTGTCCCCCCCCTCCAAAAAAAAAAAAAAAAAAAGCAGTCCTACTGCCCTGGGGCTCACCTGCATTGTGCTGCCTAAATGGGGCTGATTCATTTTTCAGCTGATGGAGGGAGACATGCACACCCTGGGCAGTGGAGCTCGAGACTGGCCCTGAGTAAATATAGAATTTGTTATTCGGGATGACAAGCCCCATCGCACTATCAGTGACATTTCAATCAGAAAGGGATTATCAGAAATACTCAGACTGTTGCCTGCTTCAAATTCTAAGCTCCCTCCTTTGTATTATGGTGTGCTCTAATGGTATGTTATGAGGTGGTTACGTCCATGTCAAATTGAACAGTCATGGTTATATCAGCTACACTGGCATGGGTATTTTTGTGCCTGGAATTAAACACAAATATAATTGTCTGTGACAAAAGTTATTTAGGACAGTCATCTGGGAGTAACTTGAATGCTTACAGAGAACGCAAGCTTGAAATGTGTGTTCAGTTTGATATGCCATTGAGATATTTAAAAATATTTCAAACCTCAGCAAAATCGACTGCTGCGAGTTTAATACAATTTAATATGTAACCGCACACTTCTGTACCAATGTGCACATAAAAACAAACTTGCCATCATTACAGTAGGTTTGTGTGAAAATGTGTGTGTGTGTGTGTGTGTGTCTCATTACCGTTGATGAGTTTGGCACAGCTGTGTAAGGGGATTAGATGGAAATACACAGGAAGTGTCTTTGACCCAATATTTAGAAGTCGCTGGCCTTGGCCAAACTGACAACACTGAATCCCAACAGCATCTAGCATACTAACCCCACCGGGAGGACAGTCTGTTCACCGATTCCTAATTATACTCCATCTGACACCACTGTCCTCTGCCAACACACACACACAAACACGCACACACACACTTACAGTAGCTATTACATTAATG
Source organism: Clarias platycephalus (assembly GCA_030068275.1). Lineage (NCBI taxonomy): Eukaryota > Metazoa > Chordata > Actinopteri > Siluriformes > Clariidae > Clarias > Clarias platycephalus. The sequence goes on from JAQQZT010000012.1 coordinate 16,191,009, forward strand.
TTCCCAGTGTTTGCCTTAGGAACATGTGAATATCCTAAATAAACACAGGCAAAAAAAAAAAAAAAAAAAAAGATGCTACATGGAGGATACTACATTTCTTAAACATATTGTCATTTAGAACTATTGGTATCCTTTATAAAAAAAAAATAATAAAAAAAATATGTTTAAACCTATTAAATAAGCAACTATCTAACAACTAATTTACAGGGGGGAAAAATACATTATTAAAAATATAAGTGTGTCAAAATCATTGACATGACTACTTAATATTTAAATTAATTACAAACAATTTGTGATTTGTGGAAACCAAACTAATTTCATTTGCTCTAAGGCCTCAGGAACGCAATATAAATAAATAACAAACATATAGAATAATGTCACATAATAAATAAATAAAGATATAGCCACAATTGGCACAATTTAAAAAAAAAGGATTTTAGAAGTTAGATTCCCGGATATCACCGTAATGAAGCTTTAGATTGTTACTGTAGTTGATTTCTAATTTTCTGTCCTATAATTGGTAATAATTGGGATGTGTTTGGTCAAGTGTGTTTTTTTATTATTATTATTCATTCTTTCATTCATTTATTATTATTTTGGCCATGTACACCATTAGGTATTTAGGTTATACAAAAGGACTGAATAAAGGAACGTGATTACACACTGTAAAATATGGACATGGATTAAGGATTGGTGTTTCAGTAGATTATTTTCAGATAGAATACATCATTCATACGATGTACAATATCAATTTCACTAATTTAAGGCCAAAGCCTATTTATATATATATTTTTTATTTTATATTTCTTTGTATTTTCCTATGTTAAAATGCATTCAGAATTCATACGAAATTAACTGATAATTAGTGGTAGTTTAGAAATCAGGAATTGCTTCACTTTTGTGCAAGAAAACCACACAAAAAAGCACCAACATTTTAAAAACTTTTCAATATTCTTTTAATGTTAAAGTGTCTCATTGCATGTGTTGCGCTTTTTTACATATTCATTTTTATGACGTTATAAATAGCTATTGTTAGGAAAAGTTAAATTTACTCTGGGTATGAGCTGGGAAGTAAGTTTAAAGTAAGTAACTTTAAAGTAAGTAAGTTTACCAAGCAAACAAAATGATCAGCTTTCAATTTTTTTCTAGCTTCCTATTACCATTTTTAGATTCCTATTAAATTTGTGAAGTGGAAAAAAGAAAAACAGGAAAATATATATATAAATCCAGGATAACAAGCTGATGAAGCTGCGTGTGCATGACTGTCATACATACCATTGCATGCTGGTAGAGCGTGTTCCTAGAGATCTGATTAAAGCTAGTTAGCAGAGGTTGCCCAAGTCCTGCGCTGTTTAAGCCAGAGTAATTAAAGAATAACAGCATGCCACATTGGGTGACAGCAAATGGCATCATATGTTAACCAGTCCAGCAGACCGAGTGAGTGTCATTTGGCACAGACCAGGCTAAACAAAAATTATGCCAGAGGTAGCCATCCTTACTGTATATTCAGATACAGCCACTTTACTGTTACTGTATCAGGCACAGTGGAATTTCACAGATATAATGAATAATATAATGTATAAAATAGGATGTCTTTTTTGACTTACAGAAAATTGCAATGTGCCACTTCAGCATAGGCACGAGACTTAAAAATGCATACAATATTACATTGTATTTGCGTTGCATTTGCATTCATAGTACATATCAGCAATTCAATGTGTTAAGCATCCCAAAATCCACACATACATCTTACATTACATAGAAATACTATTTACCTGTTTGGAGTGACCAACTAAAAAAAAAAAAAGAAAGATGCTATTTGACAGATATAAGACTATGTTTCATTCAATTCTTCCCAGTAGATCTCGGGAGGTTAATTGAACAATCATGGATCAGAGTGCTCACCTAGCTCCACGGTTATTATTGCACCTAATGGTCAAAAAGGGGAACTGCAACTAGTGTTCATAGGGGCTGAAAGGGGTGAGAACCATGCTGCTCCATACTTGTTCTATGAACATTTTCAATGGAGTAAATGCAGGAGAGAGCAGGTAACGACAGGGTTGCCAGACTAGGATAGTATAAAAATGCTCAGTGATCTTAACTCGTCTTACCAGAAATGAGTCAAAAGTACAAATGCTATAAAAGAAGACATTTCTTGTACATGTCAGAGTTATAATAGTTCAAAGGCGCCAAGCATAACTGGTAAAGAAACATCAAACTGGAACACTATCATGCCACTGAAGCCTACTGGTCTCTATACACCACCTAAGCATAGCAAATTGGGCATGACATGACCAAGAAAAAGCCACATAATAATATGAAAACAGACCCTTGATGCAAAAAAAAGAAGAGAGAAAAAAACAAGGCTAATTACTTCTGAGTGTCTGTTCCTGCCTGGAATAGAAGCAAGCTCCAGCAAAGCCAGCATTCATCGGCAGACGACATGTTCTGGTGTAAAATTAACGATGTTCGAAGCCGCGTCCTGGCAGGAGTGAAAGTGCCGATACAATTAGCCCTAACGCTGGGATAACAGTGCGCCAAATGGTGCCGTCAGCCCACCGTTTAATTGCCTTGGCACCACTGCCACATATAATCACCTGTCATTACTAACAGAGACTGCATCTGTTTACGCGTCTGTCCGAGGTGCCAAAACGTGCCCATCTTAAGGAGAAGACGGCTTTCACTAAGACCCAGACAGAGCCCGAAACACACAAGGTCATTCGCTAAATCAGGCATTACACATCTCTCAGTGGGAGTAATGCAGACGGCTTTCGCTGCGAGAATGCACATTTCAGACCTCATTCTTGCTTGAGACATAAAAGACTAAAAGACTAATTTGTGGCAGTGTAGACAAGCTTGCGTTTTCTTTCAAGTTCCATCAACACTGAATAAACCCATATAGGATTACGCGTTCGTACTTTTGGTTCGTACAGTACATGAAACAATAAGTCAGGAAGGTAATGTATAAGCCTATTTGCTTTGTACAACTTTGAACAAAAAAAGCCTTCGTCAGCATGACAGACTCTAAAATTCCACTCCACGTCTCAGCCCTTAATAAAAGAAAAGACAAAACAGCCATGTCAGCTTTGTTCCACCCTACTCCGCTTAGTGACAGGCCAGCCGGCCAACATCAGAGCTCGTGGAATGCAGCACACACACACACTTTGCTAATTGACAGATTGAAGGATGGAAGAGGATGTACACACCTGACGAGCAAGGCTGGCGCGCACACCTGAGTGCCCATCTCAAGCCAAGGGGGAGAGGATGGGCATGGGCGCTGATGTATGACTGCGGATGGGTGGCACAGCTGTTGGCAGAGCGGGGCAGCAGAGGGAAGAACTCACGCCTGCTGGCCTCACACTGCTGATCAGAGGAAATGAAGGGTGTGGGGGTGTGCTGGTGTGTGTGCAGTGTAACGTAAATGTGATGTAGCTGACATCAGTGAGAAATGGATTAAGATTTGGAGAGCAGCTCTCAGCTCCGCTGCACCACTAAGGGAAGATGTATTCAGCTACAGATGGGCATAAAGACCTAGTTATCTATGGACTGGTTAAGGCTCCGAAACATTGACCCAAACTGACTACTACAGTCATGATGATTGCACACTACACACAAACACACCATATAATAAAAGAAGGAGCTTGACCACAGTGCACGCTGTAAGTAAATTAATAGAAGAGGACAGCCTGAAGATTGCCTCTGTGGCTTTCTGCCCAGTACCCTGGTAACGACTGGTGTGCGTGTATGTGTGAGAGAGGCAGAGAGAGAGAGAGAGAGAGAGAGAGAGAGAGAGAGAGAGAAAGTGTGTTGCTGTGACAGAGAGCAGTCCTGGGATGTGACAGGCCCCCCTGGCCCTGGCAGCCCCCCAGCTTTGACCCCGCGCCCAGCGATACTCTTCCACAATGCGGTCGCTGACAGGAGCAGCTGTGGCGCGCGGCTGAGATTGATGAAATTTTCATAACTGCTTCCCCCGAGTTCTCCTTCACCTTCAGGATAATTTATGACCCACTCGACAGCCTTGAAGAGACAATATGCTTGCCTTGAAATTAACTGTAACAGTCTTGTAGGTTGTAATTAACAGTGGTTCACAGAGTGAAGGAGGCAACCATAACACCAACTGGATCTGCATGAATAATTGATGGTGTTTCAAGGGGAAATTAAGAGCTCCTAATGTTATTGTTTCCACACACATGTCCACTCTGGTTAAAGTCAATCCTGCACGATGTAAATGATAACAATCAGTCTGTGGTCCCAGGGTGCTCCATATCTGGTTATGACAAAGAGGCCGTCGGTGCTGTCCTCTGATCTGGCATGTCATGTAAGAAATTTGCTAAAGAGAGAAAGAGAGAGAGAGAGAGAGACACTGACCTTAAAGTGAAACTAATTTTCATACATCAAAATCTAGCAGGCAATGACACGATACTGTTAAAAATATCATGTGAACAGATAACCCCTTAAAAAAAAAAAAAAAAGCACACACACAAACAAAGTAAATGAAGGGAAACAAAAGCCAGAGCAGATGGGCCTTTCCTCCTAGTTCATTTATCAAATGTGGCTCCAGCAGCCATACCCTGCCTTTGCTCCATTTTCCTTCCCCCCCTACATGGCCTAAACCCCCTCATCGTTTAGTTCAAATGGCCATTATCATGTAATAGCTTCTCTTCAATAAGCCGACATCGGTCTGAACCGATTAGAACAAAAACCCCTACGGCCTGCTCCTGTAGTCCGCTCACTCACACTCACCACTCCCATCTTCAACCATCCGATTCACACCCCACCACTGTCAGGCAGGTCAGCGTAGGGTCACTTCCTGGGTGGGTGTGAAGATGTCAGATACGGTTGGAGGTCAAAGGTTACATGCAGTGGTCCTCCTGGTTCAAGTGAGTGTAGTGAAAGGTGCTGTCATCAGACTAAACAATAGGAGCAGTGACAGCGGTCTGACCACGCAGACACGTTCAGATACTGTTACTTGTATCTACGGCTCAAACTCTGCATATATACACAATGTGCAGTTTGATAGGGTAGGCCACAAATATATTATTATTGTTGTTATGATGATGATGATGATGATGAAGCAGAAGATTAAGACAGCTATAATGCAGGTTTTCCTCTGAGACACCTACTACACCAATGTTGATGTCTAAAACCCTTTCCATGGTCTAAAGGTCAACTGACTCTCAAAGCCTTGGGCTGTCTCTCAATTACTAACAACATTTTAGTCATAGTCCGTAGCTGCAACAGAGAGAAGTGAGAGCTTAGTGAGTAACCTGATTCGCCTCAAGCCGCAATTTATCTCCAGGCAAAAAGGTTACAAAAGTTTTGGATACAAACAGAAGCATTGTTACCTTAAAAGTATTGTCAGTGATCCCTTTGTACAGCTAACTTAACCTCCAAACAAGGCGTAGACCTCTGGTTATAGTAATCAGCTGCTGAGAGATGCTTTTCAGCATCACCCACCACTCGAGTACATTCCATTCAGCCCTAGCCTAAGAATGGCCCTAGTCACGGCCAGTCTCACAGAGGCTATATTTGCCTTATCTAAAGCTCTTTGTGTTGGCTATGGCTTCTTTTGGCACTGTGTTTATGAACAGATGACAACTCCTGTCCTCTGATGCAGGTAAGAGACCTCCAAATGACTCCAAGTTTGGGGTGAATGAACGGACATTTAGACAAACTCGATTATAAGACTCCAGAGAGTCTGCCTTTTTTTTGTTTTTTAGAATTAGAAATTACCTGGTCATTAATAGAAAGATGGAGTAATGAGTCAGGTTGCAAATGTTTAATAGTAAAACAGTATGTAAGAGCGTTTGATTTCAAAAGCAGCATGTGTGAATGCATTCCATTACTAAGCAATGAGGGCTTAATAATGTAACACAAATTGACAATACTCTAAAAACCTAAAGCATGGAAGCAGGCAAGTGGCTTTAAAAGCTTCAATATTAAAAAATAACCAGGTCAACCAGCAAACAGCACAAGCCCAAATAAGTCTCGTTCAAATGCAATGATACATACACATACAATACATATACACACACACAAAATAAAAGTTATAGTGAACAGTAACATTTACTGTTTAATTATTACAATTATTATAGTTATTACATTTGTCGATTGGTCCTTTGATTTGAATTGTTCTATTACAAACCTCAATAACTAAAGAACAAGATCTTTGCTGTAAATACTGTCAAATTGGACATGAATGTGTTCTATCACTGGAAAGTTAAAGGATTCACAACATTTGAGAACAGCATTCATTACAGAATGGTTTATTACACAATTCTATAAGCATGTTTGCTGTGGCCACATGTGGTCCGTCCACATACAGTAAATGGAACATTTTAATAGGAAAGTTATTTTATTTTAAGTGATATCTTAAATCAAAACATCTTTAAAATAACAGTCCCAGAAAATTCAGTTTTGGATTTTAAAAACTTTTCATAATTCTTAAGGCGCATATCAGAGGGATAATGCAAAAGTTTTCTTTTCTGGGTGCTAGATGCAACAACGTCTTTTTTTACACTGAGTCCATTATTAGTTCCTATAGTTCCTATGATGATGTATATTGCATAGCTATAATAGTAATAATAATAAGAAGAAGAAGAAGAACAACAACAACAACCCTGAACATATAAAACCACAGCATGCCTCCAGGTCACCCCTCACCCATTTCCCACTGAGGAGTCTTGGGCTAGACCAAAATAACTCTTTCTGTTGCACTCTTTCAAAAGAGTAACATCACTTACATCTGTGTCAAAGTGTGCCTGACAAATACAAAGTGCTATATGAGGTGTAAAACATTTGAGAACATGCCTCTGAATGCTAGAGGATATGGGAACAAAAGTGGCTCTCTAAGGAAAAGCACCAACATATTGGTCCAATAAAAGCGACTGTGCCTGCCTCCTATTTGGAATGCTAGTGATGTCTGGGCTTTTCTTTGTACAGGTCTGTAGCCCTCCATTTAACCAACTGTTGCACTCCCGCTCTGCCATATGCTCTGTATAGAAGAAGTGAGGCAGAATGAGCTGCGTTTTTTGTTCCACATTGGTTATAAAAAGAGGAAATCTGTTTCGGCTTAGTTCAAACAGACCCAGGGGAGGGCCTGTGAAGAATATTTCAACAACCGCCTGTCTCAAGAATTACGACACCACTTGCCACCTACAAAGCGTATAAAGTAGAGAGACATCCCCTGTTTTTGGGAAAAAAGTATTTCTCGTATTGCTTTGCGATTGTACATGTTTGTTAGAATCTATTAACAACTGTATCAACCAGTTTGATCGATTGTGTCATCTCATTAATTAAATAGTGAGCAGAACACTCTATTCATAAAGAAAACAGAATCATAGGAAAAACAACCACAAAAGCAACCAAATTTCCAGCTGCGTGTGTACTTCTGAATGTGCGAGGAAGGCTTGTCATCATCAGGCAATGCAGCGGTATTGTGTTTGGATGTGTCACCAGAGAGGTCGACTAGCAGACACACAGGTCAGGAGAGCTGAATATCATTCTCTCCTCCTGCTGTTGCATTCATCTGTCATGGGAATGAAGCGGAGTTTGTGTTGAGGCCTATAGAAGCTTTTCTCATTGAGCTAGTGTTAGCCCACCAGAGCGCCACCATCAATGAACACTATTCAGGGCTTGCCACTGTGTGATGCACCTCAAAGCACGTTTCCTTAACTTTGTGAAATCAGCATTTATTTGCATCTTGATTATCACCGTGTTTCTTGCACTTTGCATAACTCTGACCTGAAGTTAAAAGTTAAAAACCCCTTCGGCTAATCCTAACCCAATCTGCTGGCCGATAAAGTGAGGTAATGTTAAACTAACTACTCTGTAAAGAAGCTCACAGCTTACAAAGAACTGGTGAAAAACATGTTGACCACTTCACTTCACAAAGGCCGCGGGTCGTCAATCGTCACCAGAGGATGACACACACCTGACCCTGCGTGAGCCAGCACAAAAGTCCAGTCTCTACTGAAGCCTACTTGAATTGCACAGGTTGCACAGATGCCCAATTTTATCACCAGTGGGGAAGCAAAATTTATAATTATGTTATTAAAAAATAAATATAGTCTTTTTTTGTTTTTGCCATCTGATTGCATGAATTTGTGAAACATTGTGCAAAAGTTTCATCTGATTTGGTTGCAAATGGTTCCAAATCAGATGTCTCATTAGAAATAGCAGTGCGTTAAGTCACATGTACGTAAATCCATGACCTTGTATAATGTAGAATATCTTCTAATACGGTTTCAACCAAATAAATTTATTATAATCGATTAGTCATATTAGTAAATTGAATCAAAATGATGATGCTATCTATGATCTATACTCTGATCTGGGCAATAGTAATAAATCTAAGCCTCATAACTATAAATATATCGTAAATTATAAATATATAACTATAAATATACACATTATTTTATATTTCAGAAAAAAATAATGAAATTAACACTAATACTAAAAAAACACACATTTGGAATTATGCACTGATCAAGAAAATGTTAAACAAACATACACGGGTCAGACATAACATTAAAACCAACTGCCTAATATTGTCTAAGCCCTCTTTTGCCACCACAACAGTTCTTATAAGTTAAGGCATGGATGCTACAAAAGCTCCGAAGGTGGTGTCTGGCACGAGACATTTGCAGTAGATCCTTTAAGTCCAGTAAATTGAGAGGTGCTGCCTCTGTGGATCAGACTTGTTTGTCCAACACAACCTGCAGATGCTCGATCAGATTAAGATCTGGGGAATGTGGAGGCCAGGTCAACACCCTGAACTTGTTGTAAAGTTCCTCAAACCACTCCTGAACAATTTCTTCTGAACTATGTCAGGGTGCACCATCCTTGCTGTAAGAAACCAGTGCCATTAGGGAATCCCATTTCCACGAAGGGCAGTCTTTGGTCTGCAGCAATGTTTAGGTACATGGTAAGAATCAAAGGAACATCCTCAGGACCAAGGGTTTCCCAGGAGAACATTTTCTAGAGCATTATTCAGCTTCCCTGTTTTTCCTCTCATAGTGCATCCTGGTTATATTTCTTCTCCAGGTAGGCAACACATATGTACCTGTCTGTCCACTTGCCTTAAAGAAAATGTGATTCATCAGATTCACCTTCCTTGGAACATTATGGCAGGTGCTAAGCAGTGCATACCAAGAACACATCACAAGGCCTGCTGTTTTGGAGAAGCTCTGATCTAGTCATCTACTGTAGCCATCACAATTTGGTCACTCAGATAATTTTTCCTGCTTCCTAGGCATCAACTTTGAGAACAGAGTATTTGCTTGCTGTGTAACATATCCAGCCACTGTAACAAGGTAATCAATGTTATTCACTTCACCTCTCAGTAGATGTAACGTTCTGGCCAATCGGTTCATCCTGGCATCTCTCAACCAACCTTGTGAGGGAGCTTTACTCAGGAGTGCTGGTACACATCCTGCATTGTACGCAAACACTTCACAAAAAAAGAAATGATCAGCTTGCTTGTAAGCTTTAACACCACAACAATTCAAATTCAAGCCTAATTTCAATTTGTCACCTTGATAATTGATTTTCTCCAGGTATAAATGCAAATAGGGTTGCTTCATACAGCAGATGTGACAACACTTGTACACTTTAGTATTTTTATTCTACTTTAATCATCATTGTTGTATTTTGTCTTTCAAGCATGGAAACTCAATTCAGGGCTACAGCGTGTAAGGTTATTTGTTCTCATTCAACAAAAAACAGTTCTAAATTAACTTCCTCTCTTTAGCAACTTTTTAAATCTTTCCAAGTATTACATCATGGGATAATGTTTTCCATTTCCTTACAGGTTATAACTAACTCCTGCATCACTCAGATAACCTATGCAAGACACACAAACTGAAGAAAAAAAAAAAGCAACTCAGAGGAAACAACAAAAGCATAGATGCTTAAATGTAAAAGACAGGCCTAATACTCGGCAATTAAACTGTCATATCACAACACAAAAGACAGCAGAGCACAATCAGGACTGAAACAAGAGATCAGTCATCCCACTCTGGAGAGTCTTCAGTCAATTATAAATAGCCTTATTACGGCTGACAACACAAATTGTTTATCCTTGTCTCTCTGCACACAGCAATTACAGAGAATATCACCAGATGAGCTTGTTTGTATTTATGACATGCCAATCATATGGTAATGGTTTGATGTACTGTATGTCAACATCTCCATGGGAGAGCCGTCAAAAGTGTCAGTTTGATAGGTGAAACTTGCGCAGCGAAAATGCGCAGTGGCTGCTGATAAACGCTGACGTTGTGCACGACTTTAGCCTGGAGATTGTTGTTTTGCTAATGGAACATCAGGTAGAGAAGTGCACTCACTCTCAATTAGTGCTTAAAGCTGTCAGAGTACAGCGCTGGCACGAATGCCTGATGACACAGGAAATGAGTGCTGCTGAGATTTCATCCAGGCTTGACCCGCTGGCACTTGGCCTAATGTCAAGCTATTTTAGCAACGTTACAAACTTGTGACTGAACATAGTTTACCGCATTACTTGAATTGATTTGAGCAAAAATTGGCATCAGGGTTATATACTCGGGGAGGGGGGGGGGGGGGGGG
>JAQQZT010000012.1:16201628-16224936 GCA_030068275.1 Clarias platycephalus
CCCCCCCCCCCCCCCCCCCCCCCCCCCCCCCCCCCCCCCCCCCCCCCCCCCCCCCCCCCCCCCCCCCCCCCCACGCCACTATCAATATGTATAAAAATCCTCATCATTGTACAGTACTTCAACTCTATGAACCATGAGCTGTTTCTATATCATATATCTGATATGTGGCATATTACACATATATATTTATGTTATTTGATTTAAACTCCTGGGTCTGATTAGTGAAGCAACATCAAGGTTTGTGTCTTCAGGGTCTGCAGCACTAGTAAAAAGTGGTAACATGAAACATGTCTATAAAACAAATATAAATGCTTTAAATTCATTCATTTATCTTCAGAAAGTGGGTTGTGGTGGGTATGAGGCAGCAATACAGTCTAAATGTAATGCCAAAGCATTGCACGGCACCATGTACACACATTGTGGTAACTCATATGTTTTTTGGGGAGGAAGGAAGAAACTTGGATCTTCTTCTGCTATTCAACTCACTCTACCTACTGCCCATATCACTACCATAGGGGTCTAGAAGGTCTAGAGCCTCCTCCTTCGGTTGGCATCCAGTAAGTTCCTTTAGCTGTTCAGATCCCCACATCAGGAACTCTCTCCCTCAGTACATCCAAAACATTGACTCTCTTTCCACCTTTAATTACTGTCTTAAAACACGTTTCTTTAAGCTTGCATCTGCAATTCAATTTTTATCTTTTACTTTTTTTTTTTACTACTTTATTTTATATTTGCTGTTTGATTTTATGGTGTTTTGATGCTTTGTTGCTTTTATATCATTTGATATTGTTCTTGAGTGCATTTGAAAGATACCCATAATAAATAAAATGCATTATTATTAGTATTATTATAATTATTATACTAAAAAACTTGAAAGAACCCCATGCATGCACAGAACGTGAACTAAGAATCAAACCCAGAAGTCTGGAGCTGTGAGGCAGAAACACTACTCACTGCACCACCATACCACCCTGTTTGGTGCTCATCTCGACTCTGGAATTTTATTCAGCTGTAAGTTTATACATTTTAGTTGAATACTCCTGATCAACCATCAAACTGCAAACCAAACGAGAGCATGTCTAGTTCAAGGGAACCTTTGTGGCAACACAACGTTTATAGTACGCTCTTAAAATCCTGTTTAGCAGGCTGAGAAACAAGTAAATGACTAAAACAGAGTGCTGACCAGGTTAGACCTGAGAGACCGCGTGGTTGTTGTAACATTTTCTCAGTAGTAGTAAATGTCTTCAAGAAAGGAAAGCAGCAGTCGGGGCCGGATGGGACCGCACAGCACTAAAGCAACCATAAATAATGGATATATTGACTCCATGCCCTCAGGGCCAACTGGAAACAAAAGGTCTGATCAATCATTTGGACAGATTTAAAATGATGGGCCGAGCTGGTATAACCGGGGGAAAACAACAAAAAGTGTGATGTGATGAACACCATAATATAGTGTGTAAAATTAATCAGCGTATTTTGTTAGATAGATGAAAAATTGTTGATTGTCAGATCCTATGTTCTATAATTAGCTTCACTAATGTTTACTAATCATCATATAATTCAGACTTGTGAGGACATAGACAGGATAGGCAAAGACACGTAAGTGGGTAAGAGCCATTAAATTGGAGTCGAATTGGAAACTGAAGTCGGAGAATGACGCACACAACGTTCACGCCATGTAGTGAGGAGAAGAAGCAGGTGGCCATGATGTGTTTCATAAAACCCTTTTGCAAGTAATGATTTTTTATTGACGAGACAATAATGGTAATATTTACAGGTGGACTGTGTGAATGAAATCTTTAAAACTGGGTAATCTAAGAGAAATTTAATAAGGACCAACTAAATGTATGCCCTGCTGAATTGAAATATAAGGCTAAGAACAGTAACGCTATAAAAGTTACATTCTACTAAAGGCAGAAGGGAAAGAGGTACCAGTCAGATATAAAAATAAAAAGTACATTTCCACCTATTTTAGAAAAGCAGAAAAGATTTTGAAAAAAAAAAAAAATTTTTACAATAAATGCAAAAATAAATTTAACATTTAATTGAAGAGGTCATCAAAGAAAAATGCTTGAAAGTAGATGAACATGATTTAACAACTGCAGTTAACGGCTCAAAAGCTGTCCACAGCAACACACACACACACACATACAGCTGGGTAAGCTTGCACACTTCTGCTATGCCACTTCACATACATCCACTGTGTGCATACCAAAGTACAGAGAAAACTTAAGGTACGCTTGTCAAATCCATCGAATCATTAACACATTCCACAACAGACTATAGCACACACACACACACACACGGAATCAACATGACCACGAGAACAATGAGCAACCTTTCAGTGCAAACAGAAGCTATATTTGATACGCAAGTTTCCATGGCTGAATAATTAACAAGATTAAATAGAAATATTAATGAATACATTAACATATTTCAGCAGACACTCTAAAAAGCATTTGTAGGAGACATGCTTTATAATCCGTTTTTTATGGATTATCTTCTCTGTCTGAGATTGGACGATAACATGTTTGCAATAAAACAGCTTTCATCATGGTGCTCAGTTCATATTTACACACGGAGAGCAGACCTGAAGTGAAGCAAGTCTTTTGTTCTTTCTCTTGTTTGTTTATTAAAGCAAGGTACCATGTAAAATCTCATTTCTTGTTGTCTCCGCTTTGTCGACAAGAAATCAGGTTATACATAAAGAAATGTTAAATTAGCATGCTCAGCATTCTTTGTAACAGAATTAACTGTCTGGATAAATACAATCACCATGCTCGATTCTGCGTTTGTGTGTATGTATGTGTGAACTAGAGAGCGAGAGAGAGAGAGATGACATGCTCAAGAGAAATCGAGAGAAAAATTTCTCCATTTAAGCTCTGAGCCAGAGGCCCTCCATCACACAGAAGCGCAGACGGCAGTAGATTTAGAGTGTCTTTGGCAGTTTGAAGACAGATCACAGTATTTACTTAGTAAACTCCTCATATACACTACCTGCCTGACACCCGCCCCAGAAACAACCTGATCACATAAAACTGACAGAGCAGACAAACACAGCGACAAGCACTGGGCTAACGTTACAGCACCTTTGGCAATACCAGCCCCGCCATCAAACCTAACTGTGCTCTGTTAGAAATGTGAAGGACGTGCTACTCAGATTCAGGAATGTGCAGATGAACAGAGAATGATAGACATGTGGGTCACAAGAGAGGGGAAAAAAAAGATTTACCAATCGCGAAGCAAGAAAACATGCAGTGCTCCTACAGTGACAGAAGAAAAAGAATTTAAGTAGCTCCGAAATGTCATTTTAAACCTTAAAAAATGTCGTAACTACTAAAAATGGCATAGGAACATTTTCACAGCTTTACAGCTTCATTAGAAATGCCAGGATCTATAAATATACATACATGTCATTTTAAAAAAAAATTACCCATGTCCTTCTGGCATTCCAATTACCTAGGTATATGAACAGTGTAGAAAAGTGTAGAAGGAAAAAAAACAACAAAAAAGGTATGATTTAATAATAGAAGGTTACCATATATTACACAATATACTGGGTTGGTACGGTAACAAATTGCAAGCAAAACAGTAATGTTACTACCGAAAAATTTGAAAAACTGAGTTTAATAATAATTCATTTTCTAGATATTAAATTTACACTGAAATCTAGGGACAAAAAGAATAAGGCAGTGCGAAAAAAAAAACATCACAATACTCTCAATATAATGTAAGATAATTCCTCAGCTCTATGAAATTATGACACAATAATTATGAGACATTATGAATTATGAAACAATCATCACAGATGCATCAACTGCTAAAAAGGTCCCCTGAACACAGACGCTTCAGTCCATTAACAAGAGGAATTATGTGTTATATAATATTTGTCTGTCCGTCTGTCTATCTATCGATAGAATACAATGGTGTAGAATTGCTGCTTCGGATTCTTCAGGCGTCCTAACAGGAATTGCCTTAAGCATTGAAACACATTAAGAACCATCTTATTGCAAGCAAAATGGAGTTTCAAAAAGAGCATAGCTTTAAGGTATGTGGCTCCAGGGGAACTAAAGCACTGCGCTCCCTCAATCACAGGTCCTGCAATTTTCCACATTCTCCCTTTACTTTCCACAAGGTCATCGGAGCATTGAACACTACTCAAGGTGTACGTCCGCTACCTTCAATTAATCACTAACAATGTAGAACGGTCCTTCTTACCAATGACGTCTAATGTCTAATCCAAAGGGCACTGAACTCCTAAATTTATTCAGCTTATTCTCCCAAGGTGTGAAAAGGAATACTTATTCACCCATGTAAACATCCTAGACACCCCAAACAAACTTAACATTAGTCATTCATTCACAGGGGAATTCACAGCAACTGGAGAAAATTGAGGAAATTAAAGTAATTAGGAAAAGTATATTATTAAATATGATTCAAATTAATTATTAAATTGTACTTTAGTTGAACTGGACTGAAAACATAAAAATTACTGAAAACAATGGAATTACATTTTGAGGTTATCTTTTCTTTAGTTTGGTGTTTATTACTGAATTTAAAACTTGTCAAACTATAAGCAGGATTTAATATACACAATACAAACTATTATAAAAAAAAATATATATATATATATATATATTTTTTTTTTTTTAGGCTATGGACTGACTTTGATCCATCATAGTAATAAGCCCTTGAGCTCCCCATTCCCTGAAGAATAACAAGCACAGAGGACTCTTTTTTTTTTAGAAAATTTTACAAAAAAATTAAATAAAAATAAAGCTAAACCCAAAAACATGTGAGCCAACTGCCACCACGGCACATGACAGGTCACAAGCTTTGCTCAGTTAGATCCATTTTTAAATATTTACTAATGCAAATCTACTACTGGCAAATGAAAAATTGCACTGGATTCCCATTCTCATCACACACAAAAACCTCTCTCACATACCAATCACTGAAGAGTAAATCTCAGGTTAAGCAACCTAGGTGGAGCTGGAAAATTATTGCCAGTAGCTACGCGAGTAGAGAAACAATGGGCAGGTAATTTAAGTGCGGATGGGGGCGAAGGTCGCGTCTCTGTAAAGCTGTGTCAGGAGGACAGATGATTAATATTAAGATTGATTTGTCCCACTCTTTGTCTAGCCTGTATCTAAAGAATATAGAGGACTGGAAAATTCATTCTGCTGCAGCCCTGCGGAGAGACAGAGAGAGAGAGAGAGAGACAGCGAGAGAGATTCACGGAACTGTACAGAACACCGAGCCCTGCTTACTGGCTAATACATCACTTAAAAGTGGTTACTCTCCCATAGACACACACACAGACATCCACTCACCTACAACCTAAGGGGGATACATGGATGATGGTCCATCGAAGAGGGAAAAAAAATTTTTGGCTCCATTCAATAATTCGCAATTAAAAACCATAAATGTAACACTCAATCCAAAATAAATGTGCTTCAATGTTCTTTTTTTTTCTGTGAAGGAAAATACTATTGATTCCATTCCTCTTTGCAAATAAGATTCCCTCAGGTGGAAAACGTTATTGGGTGTTAAGGAGGTTATCTTCAGAAGAACAGTACGCGAGTAAGGATATAGAGTGAGAAAAGCATTGATTAAGAGACAGTGCTTCACAGTTTTTAAGCTCAACACACAATGACTCTTAGTAGTCTGACATTATGGAGTGTAAGTGCTATCAGGAAGATGCTAATGCTTTTAACAGCCTCTCAATAAGTGTATTTTTATGTTAGCTGGAATCAATATGCTTAAATGCTGCTCTGAGAAGCACTGTCCTGGCCAGACTGAAGGTCACAACAAAATCCTCAACAGGAGACAAACTAAATGTAAAGCATGCTCGAGTACACACTCGTGCACTCTCAAGAAAATAAATATTCCACAAGGAACCAGATCAGTCAATCTTTTAACCGTGGCCTGTACAGTAGCTTAAAAACTGTAAAACTTTAACAGTGAAACAGAGCACGACAGTGCTGAATTGAACGTGTAATTTTGGAAGCGACATGCCGCGCATATATTAAAATGTTGTTAATGCAGAGCCAGCCAAAAAATCGAGGTCAGAAGCCCTGTGACCCAAGAGCCAGTTACTTAACCCAAGGAATGTTAAAGCTGTCACGCAAAGAGACAGTTTAAAAATAAAGGGCAGGCTAAGCTAAAAGGCACCGGTAGTGATCTATTTAGCTAATTATTACGGTATATCAGGGCAGGTAACAGGGCTGACACACAGGAGAGGAAAGCTGACTGGGCAAAAGGTTAAGAGATTACACTGTGCCCTATGACGGAAAAATCTCCCGCTCTAACGCCTCAGGCTCAGCGAGTCGTAGAGAAGAGTGAGACAGCGTGTGGGCTGCAATATGACAAGAGCGATGTTCACATGCCACCTACTGGCTGCTTTCTATTCTTTCAGCTAGAACTTTGCGTTGGTGTTAAAAATCTTTCTCTGATTCTCTGCTATCCTCAAGACTGATTCAGTTCTTAATACATCTACTTTTTGACTAATTGCCCTTATTTTTCTTCTCACTGCTCTCAGTATTTTAATTCTTTAATCACCTAGTTCAACTCTGGGGCATACGGTTAACTCTAGCACAAACTTTCTTCCCTATCTCTCTCAGTGTACCTTATCTGAATATTTTTTTTCCTGGCGAAAGTAAGAATCTGCCTATATTCCAATACAAAAGCATGTAAAAGCGAGGTCACGTCTTCATGCACCCCTGATCATGTGGTTGACAGGCCTGCAGTGAGGAGGTACAGGCTGGTGGGTAGCAGCGCACACAGCGTAATGAAAGCCTGAGACAGGCGAGAGCTTTATCCAGTCACACTTAGACGAGTGCAGCGCTGCGGCTGGTGTGCGAGCAGTCACTCAAAACCAGGGTGGGCACTAAATACAGGACCAGAGGTCAGAGGTGATGGATTAGGAAGACAGAAGTGAAAGGCAAACATCATGCACCGTTGCCCGCAGTGGGCCTGTCGGCTGCAGAAACACAGAAGGCACTCCTATACTGTCTATTTAGGGCACACGTGTCATAGCTAAAAATGAGACCATTACCAATTCATGAAGAGCAAAAAAAAAAAAGTCCTGACATGAGACACTGCCATTCAAAGTGCATACCCGAGCACTGGGTCTACTCATGTTTATCAGCACTCTCACACATGAGGTGAGATTTTGAAGTTTGATGGTTGAGCCTGTGTTGTCTTTTAGATGGAATCAAAACATATATGAGGGAAAACAGGAGGGTAGCGGTGGTTAAATGAATCTACAGGAAGGGTATACAGAGAATCAACTGAAATGCACACTGACACTGGCTTCAAACTTGTTATTTCTGTGACTCGTCCAGGCTCATTTGAGATCTGGCTGTAGTAAGTGGCCTTGGTGGACTCAGGGGTTATCCCTGTCATGAAAGTGACATTTCCCTCTTGTAGCTAACGTGCCTAATTGAGGACTAGTACTGTACACTTTCCTCTCAATGGCAAGAAAGCTCAGTGTAAAATGACAGATGGGCCAAAAGAGGAGAAGGGGCCACGAGGCCACCCCACCCGCCTGTCACAGCTGTCAAAGGGCTGTGCTCCAATCATCTGCACATGACAACGTGACCCGCCCCACGTCTTTACTCTGAATGTCTAATGAGACCACTTGGGACACCTCTTCTTGTGTTTTTTTTCCCCCTTCTCTATTCTTTTTCAGGTGGAAGGGTCATTTGCATGTGTTCAGGGTGGAGGAGAATGTCTCGGGGGCGGTGCCGGCCAGCAGTAATCGATGCTATCGATCAGTTCCTGAGCAGAGCTAATGATGAGGTTGGACTAAGCACATAAAGAGCTCACACCCCCTATCAGTCAATACCACTGATTATTTAAACTGACAGCCTTACAGTCCAGCAGGCCAAATCTGTTAAAACACTCTGACCATACAGTTGCTAGAATTACTAACGAGTCAAAGGAATAAACATATGGACTGACAGTGAAATCCAAGAAGCAAAACGTAACACACAAACTTTTTTTTAATACATTGCACCATTTAGACAGCTAATAAATATGAAATACATTTATAAATACTGGCATTTAATTTCATTAAACAATATCTAAACACAGTAGCAAAGAAGGATTGAATAAATATTGCTATTTTTATTTGTGCACTTGTACAAAAATAATGGCCTGTACAAAAAAAATATAATACTATTCTCTCAACGTAAATGTCACAAGTGAAGCCTAGAAATGTTATGTACCAAAGCAAGACAAGCCCAGAAGAATCCAGTGCACCACCAGTGAACATTCAGCAGAGGGAAGGAGCATGTACGCCATGAGGTAACGTGCGTGAAAATGGGCATTAGCATTTTAAAGAGATGGGTTAAATCCCATTAAATTCAGTTAAATTCCATTCCACATCTTCAATATAAAAACAGCCGTGTGGCACGCAGCGCCTAATAAGACTTAACAGGCTTTTCATTAAGCGGTTATTAATGTGCTAAACATCATCAGCACATCAAACTGAGCACTAGAGGCTTTAGACCCACAGAGAGAACTCATATCATAATGAATGTCACACTGTCGAGGGAATGAAGCAAAGCCTTTCAATACGATTCATTTGGAAAGGTATTTGATATGCCTGTTATTATTGCCTTTTGTTGTTTTAGAGGATTATGTAAAACAAATCAATGCTGCTTCCTCAGCTAGGTGGCAGAAAATTATATGAATTATTACGATTTCATCAATAGATGAAAATATAAGTATACTATAACATTTCTAAACATGAACATACCAACAGCCCAGTTATTCTAAGCTAAAACAAACATTCTCTGGGATTCTCTGCATGTGACAAATGTATCACCAATTTTCCACTGGTTTTATGCATTTGACCCACAGCCCGATTTTACTTTTATTTGGCTCGGACAATGCAACGTAAACAAACCCACTGCCTTCACCTGATTTATTCAGGGCAGCCATTCTGACTGCTTCATCAGGTCGTGTACTGATGTTTCTCTGCGGTTATCTTTCCGACTGGGGCTTAAACTGATCATGGTCTGGATCATCCATGATGGATCTGAGAGCCTCCAGAGCTTCTACAGTCACCTTCAGAGTCCCAACTACTTCAGTGCTGTCCTGCACGTCCACAACTACACACAACAAACAAAGAGAATAAGACAATCACGTGGCATGGTAAGTTAAAGAAATTTGTATGAAATGAAAACACTTCAGGGTGTGCTGTTATGGGACATATACAGTACATCTACACTGAGCAATTAATGGCACACTGTATTTTTTAACAATTTATAGTTATATTTAATGTTGTGGAACATCTGTAAGACAAGATAGTTCTGGTTAACACTTTCATTATAGCTACTATAAACTGGAGTTCTGTTAATGGCCTCTTTTCCCCCCCTTTTGATAACACAAAGAAATATAATATAAAACCCCAACTTGCAGTTAAACTGAGAAACCAGAAAGTGTGAAGTTGAAAAACTTAATTGTACAAAATGATGACATATATGCATTAAATTGCATACATTTACAATAGATGTCTTCTTTCATAAACTTTAACTATATTAATAACACAACACATAGAACTAAATATGGTATAAAATGAAAATAATGCATTGATCAGACAGACACACCACTGTCACAGCCAACTATAAAAACACTACTCACTGTCGAGGCTGATGTCTATCATGTCCCTCTGCATTTTCAGAATGTCAGAGATCCGAAAATAGGCCATGCCCACATCCTCACACTCCTTTTCCTGCTCCTCTTCCTCGGGCGGGTCACTCACTACCGTGAACCTGATGCTGAAACAGCCAGTCAGATTCTGTGTCACACAACCACTTACTAAACACCACAGACTAAAAATTTTAAAGAATACAATTAGTTTTTTAGGGGCTTTGAATAATAGTTAATAGTGCAACTTGTGGTAAAACTAGGCCGATTAAGCCCAAAAATGATCTATACTTCTCCAGCTTTCTGTTTCTGCCCTCCAACACCGTTCTAAGCATGTGGCGCCTGGCCTGGTTATTCTTCACATCCACATGGATCACTGTCAACACAGAAAAACAGTGAAAAAAGTCTCATAATAAAACCATTCATCAAGGTGAACATCAAATCACATCACGAATCAAATGTACTAAATGTAAATCTACAGACAATTGTTTGTCTTGTATACAAGCAAAATACAGGAAAAGAATTACATAATTAGGTCTAACAGTGATGATTTAAAAACAATACATCATGAATTACTTACATAGGAATATTTTAATTAACATTATAAACAACATCTTAAATGATTTAATTCTTTAGTAGGCAAATGCTGACTTTTTACTTTTATGGTTTAAACTTTGTTTGTTGTTCTTTTTATTATAACGGTCTTATATTTCCCAGAATGCCATTTAACTACCTGCTGATAGAGGGGATTAGATTTCTTGCTAATATGGTAGATCACTATCTAGCCAAACTGCATCTCTGTTGTTACTATTCACTAAACACTGATGAGTAAAATTAACACAAGTTGTATTTAAGTAGTTGTATTAACACAAAACAATTAGTAAATTAGTCCGTCTTGTTGTAAAACCGCCTAGAAACCGCTTCTAAAACTTGAGTGTAAGTCATATTGTATGCTTCTGTGTTGAATTTCTCATTAATAAGATGCTGAACATTGCTTTTAAATGGTGATGGAGAAAATTGACTTTCTCCCCTCATCAGTATAGCAGAATATAATAGAAATAAAGTTAATACAGCACTAACTAATAAATTAGCAGAAGAATCTGCATTTTTTTGTTTTTTACAAAAATGTCAATATAAACGTGACTTTTTTCTTTAAGGTGGTTAGATCGACTCATGTATAAATAAAAAATGTGTAAGCACAAGTCTCACTAGCTAGCTGTTGGTGTCCGAACTAAAGACTTCATTACTGTATTGCTTCATTACTGTGATTTTAACTAATGATCCTATAATATAGGATTAACACAGGTCCTCCC
Organism: Clarias platycephalus; assembly: GCA_030068275.1. NCBI lineage: Eukaryota > Metazoa > Chordata > Actinopteri > Siluriformes > Clariidae > Clarias > Clarias platycephalus. The sequence goes on from JAQQZT010000012.1 coordinate 16,212,599, forward strand.
TCACACACACACACAAACATTTTTTGTGTGAATAAATGCTGTGTGTAAGTAGGTGTGTGTTTAGTTGTCTGTGCACACCGTGACTGTAGTTGTAGTAGATGCTGTGTCCAGGCAGAGGTTTCGGCAGTGACATCGGCGTCTCCTCTGAAGGCAGGTCCAGGAAATTATACTCAACAAACAGCCTGACCACACAAGAGTCCGCAGAGACACTTGAGCCTGGCTTCAGATCCAAAGACACAATCTCCACACGGATCCGCTCAGATGGCTAACAGAACACATTTGGTATTTAAAACACTTTTATTATGACAAGTAGATTTGGTTTGCTGAGCAGCAAGTATTATTATTATTTTACATAAATGAGTATATACTTTGTGATAACTCTACAAAAGAAACAGAGAGTCACCCTTCATACTTTATATACAGCACGTCAGCTTCCAACAGTGTCGGACTATTAAAAAATGATGGCCACAATATAGACATTATCTTTTTCAAAGAGACGACACATTGTCCGCTGGGAACGTCTGAGTTGTAATGATGGATGCACCTGAAGCTATTTGTCTCCGATTCATGTCAGTCCATCAAGCATCCAGTCCAGTTTTCAGCTTTAAGAGCATTCACCATGAAGACTGTCAGTTAAAAGAGTTTAGTTTAGAAGCGGTCTGTCTTTCTGTAGCTCTCATCTGTCCCATCTTATAGATTCCTTCACTATTCTCTCTCCATCACCTATCATTCTGTCTCTTGTCCAATTTTCCAACTTCAAGATGAAGTCAGTCTTGAGTGACTTTATGGCAGTTGGTTTTGTGATCCAACACCTCTTAGAGATCAGAATAACGCTGCCAGTATCACTCACATAAAGATGTTGAAATGCTTAGATCTCCGCCAGGACAGTAAGTCACAACACATGCCTGTACGCATGCCAAGCTTTATATAATAGTCTCAATCAAATAAACAAACCATCAAATCTGATTATTACTTCTAAATACAGCTCTGTTAAAAAAAATTATAATAAGAGACCACTGAGAAAGAAAAAAAAAACGGTTCCTTATTTTTTTTTTTCTTATCGGTGCATGTATTGGTGAGATGAAAAGTTTTGTGCTGACAATATTCCTCCTAAATTCAAATTTTAACTATTGTTTTTAATTATTGTTATTTAAAGGAAATATAAAGAAAATATAAAGGAAAGTACAACATCAAAACATCAAAATAACCCAAAATCATGCAGTACTTGCAGAGCTTTAATAACACAAATAAAATAAAATGCAAATCATTTGTGAACAGATTGTGTTAATGTTTTGGCTAAATAACATTAAGAAATCAGTATTTGGTGGAATGACCCCAATTTGCAATTACAGCTTTCATGCGTTTTGTCATGTTCTCCACCAGTCTTTCACATTGCAGTTGGGTACCTTTATACCAAAGAAAAAGCAAACAGCACAAATTTGCTTGATGATTTGTAACCATCCATTTTCCTCTTGATGGCATTCCAGAAGTTTTCTGGAGTAAATTGCAGTGGTCTCTTAATTTTTTTGCAGAGCTGTATATAAATAATTAACCACCAATACTTATGAATGAATAAAAAACTAATGCATTCTATTATTATTATTATTATTATTATTATTATTATTATCAAAAAACAGACCATCAGCCACTGATTTATACATAAGGAGCATCAGATTTTTGAACATTGATGCTAGAAATAATTATAATGCAAATGTTATATTGAGATAACTTTTAAATTTATCTCAACTCATTTAGTAAATATTTTGTTAAATAACCCCAAAAACTAATTAAAAATAACATATTTATGATGAATATTATTCCACTGCAGAGAAACATCCCACAAGAGCTGCAGTTTTGGAGTTGCTTTGGAGTTTTGGAGTTGCAATTTGGCCCTTTTTGGAGTAGCTACAGTTAGAACACCTCATCATTATTCCACTTGGAAGTGGGTTGGGTGATATATTGTCCCTGAAGTAGTTGGGTTGGAAACAGAGGAAATGGGCAAATGCGAAGACTGGCCTGTGTAGTCTGATTCAATACAAGGGCTACTATAGCTCTAACTGCTGAAAAGGTTAATGATGGTTCGATAGAAAATTGTCAGAACACACAGTGCATCACTGAAAAATAGTTATAGCAGATCTGAATTTTTCTTTGTTAACTATTACACAAATTTCTTAGATAAAACTGTAATTTCTATTTAAAATGACTCTCAAACTAAGAAATTGTGTGAGCTCCATTTTGAACACAAAGATGATCCATATACTGTACAGGAAGAACCTGCTATGAGGCAAATAAAAAAACACTGATAACCTGCAACTTTACTTCCTACAACTGAAGTTAACTTCAACATTAGTGAAAGTTGTTTCTCCCTTCAGCCTGAGCTTCATTATCAGTGTGAAGGTCAGCATCTTTCGGGCTATTCTGCTTTGTATGCTGTGTTTAAATCTTTAGGCTTCTGATAAAAACAGCCTGGATGTAAGTGGAATAACCTTGATGAGTCCTTCCTCATTGTGTTAACAGACTCACAGTAGTACACACCTGTTTCCTGGTCTGGGTAGACTGAGCAGGCACGATGCAGTCATCGCTGTCTGAAAGAATCGATTCACTCAGATCTGAGCACTGTGCTGGCTGTAGGTCTGGAGAAAAGAAAAGAAGGAAGGAAAAAAAAAAAAAAGAGAGTGAGAGAGAGAGAGAGCACACCCGCATTGAAAAGCACAACAACTATTGTTGGGCGAAAAGCATGAAGAGACAAACAAGTGATTTGGTGAAGGATTGAGAGCAAAAGGGCAGTCTCCTTCTCTCTCTCTCTCGCCCCAATAACAACGCTACCCCATAGACCAACAGAAGATAAGAATGACATGTTGGACCAGATGACTTTTTAAGGAAGACTCTCGGCCAAGGTCAACAGCATTAACAGTTATGTTGCTGGCTGCCAAGAGACAACATATCATGGTATTGGCAACAGCTTGTGCAATATTTATGCTTTTTTTTAATCTCACATTGTTGTAAGAAGGCCTTCCCTTACCAAGGCCTGGCAAACAACAGGGTAGGGGCTTTTCCACATAGAAGTGAACACAAAGCCAGAATACATTGATTTCCCAGGAATGCATGTGGGATCTAATATACAACAGTTGCAGCAAAGCTTCTATGAGTGAAGAAACCTACTGCAACTATTGTGAAAAAACAAAAAAACATTGAAAAATACAGTACAGGGCGAAACAAGCAAGCACTCAGAAACAGAAAACGTATCATACTGAGTATCCTAATAATTTACATGATTAATTGACTGAAACAAATAAAAACTCAGGACAATGTTTTTTGGCTGTTAGTGATTTAAGACTGCACATATTCGCCCAAGTTCACGTAGGTTCATTGTAGCATATTGAAAATCTAAACTACCACTATGTTTGAGTTTATAAACCGTTACAAAAGTAACTTACAACTTACAACTACAAAAGAGTTACAGCAACCAGCAAACAGTTTCTCTGTACCTTTTCAACAGGTTATAGTAGATAATTTGCGCCAAAACATTAGTAGATGCCTAATTTCTATTTATTAAAACAATAACAAATCACACAAACATTAATATATAAACTGACATTTTTCTTTGTTTGCAGTCAAATTAGTGGAATTTGAAGCAGCAGAATAAGCACATTTTGGTTGAAATTCAGACAATCCTCACTTAAATTTTATTTGAATTACTAAATGCAAAGTACTCTGTGAACATCCCAGCAATATGAAATTGTAGATGTAGTGCGCACGCACACACCTCATTCAAATGGCCGAAGGTATGCTATCAGGTCTGTCTTAAATCATACAAGTGCATATATAAGGACATTGCATTATGTCTTGGTCAATATAAATTTTCCTGCTCTTCACACTGACCATAAAGTTTGTCACCTGGAACGAATTACAGTGAAATTAATCTGGGCCAAATTCTGGGCAGAACACTTGTTTTGTGCAAAAATGCTTTTCAAACTTCAGCTGAGACACATATGAAACTTCTGTGGTCCCATTTAGCTAAATCGAGTTGGTATCTTTTGAAGTTACAGTGTATTTAGTACACATTCAACTTTTTTCTTCCCCCCCAAAATAAGTTGTGTACTAAATACACCGTAACTTAGTTCTGGATAAACATACAGCTGGTTCTGGTTAGACATCAGGCTAGATCCAGGGAAAGAAGTCAGCATTAAATATACATTTGTGTACTAAATACACAAAAACTTTGAAAGATAGAAAGTCAATTCAGACCAGTGGGATTTCTTCCATAATCTTCCATGAAGACCAGATGCTCTCCCTCTTCACTCCTAGAATTCTATAATCATGTGTTTCAGAGTACGTTCAAGGTGATTTCAGACTCATTCCCCAGACCATCAGTGCTTTCAAGGTCAAATACTCAAACAAAGCTAAATGGTGACAGAAGGAGATTTGAGTGCAATCAAGCATGTTTTAAAAGCACACTAGAGGGTACCCACGGCTGCGCCCAAGTGCAGCTCCTGGCCACCCCTACCCGCGAATAAAATGTGAGGTCCACCTCAAAGTATGACATAATAGGTGATGATGACACTGTCTACTGTTATGTTAAATGACACTTGTGTACTGTTACACAGTGAGGGACACCCGCTACACTGGCCACCCCAAACACTTGCAGGAGAACAAACTGAATTTCTGTTTAATTTATAGAATAAATAGATAAATAATAGATTATTATAATAATAATAATAATAATAATAATAATAATAATAAGAGGTTTGCCTGCAGCTCCGCCCGCATGCAGATCCTGACTCCTGTGTACTACCATTATCTGCAAAAAGAGTGTGTTCAACTTGCTGACACTTCTCCCGCTGCTCCAATGTTTTAGCAACCCCTACTTCTGTCTGTCGTATGCGCTGTCCTGTAGACGATACGCGGTCTGATCTGGGGTTTCAGTAGCTATAAGCTCGGCCTGACTTTCCCCGTTTTTACCGCATGCCTAAGGTTACTGTCGGCGAGGAATGCCTGTGCCACAGTATGACTTAAAACCCTACTTACTGCCTACCTGTACAAAGAATTCTTGCCATCTGTACAAACAGAATATCTTTGCACAAACACCACCTGCTGTCAATACAAACAAACAGAATTTCTGTTTTGTGTATATAGATAGTCTAAACAAATCAGAGCTCTAAGTAAGACCTACCATCTTCTGGCACTTCCAACTCTTCAGAGATCTCGGAGTCATCAGATACAGACTGAGAACCAACTGTGATGACCTGGCCCTCTGAAAAATGTGACTCTTCATCATCATCTTCATTTGTTACTGCAGACGTCTGGCCTGGCTCAACCACACTGACAGTCTCCTGATAATACAACAGCATGATTTTTTCTTTCTATTAGTATTCACATAGATGGAAACAGGTATCTTCTAAAACTTTATTCCTTCACACACAAACCTTTGATGTTGTAACTGTAGAGGGCTTGTTCTTCTGATCACCACTGAGGGGAGTAGTTCCTCCCTTCTGACAAATGACCAAACACAGACACAAACAAGTATTTTTACAGACAAATGCACAAAATGTCACAGTACCACAATCATTGAATAGTAAGTAAAGAAGCATGGTGTGAATAGGCCTACCTGGATTTCAGGCTCTGTCATATTTGAGAAGGAGACTTTTTTAGCAGGTGGTTTGGTAAGAGTAAGCAATCTGGGCTTCGGTAAAGGGGTCTAAATATATCAAGTCAGTCGGATATAAGTCAGATATAATTAATTTTAATTATTTTAATCTTTCCAGCAAATGTTACTGCCTTTCACATACCACTAAAATGTCTATAATTAGACACTTTAAAAAAAGATACATGTACACTCTACCAGTCAAAAGTTTGGACACACCTTCTAATGCCATGGTCTTTTTATTTTATTCTATTTATTATGATTTTTATTTCTTTCTACATTGTAAAAACAATGCTGAAGGCATGCAAAACAATACAATAATCACCTACGGACAGTTGATATTGAGATGTGTCTGCTACTTATGCTCTGTAAAGACATTATAACGGTTTTAATCCGAAGAGCTGAGTGATTTCTGAGGCTGGTAACTCTAAATGAACTTCTCCTCTGCAGCAGAGGTTTGTTTTGGTGCTTGACGAGTTCTGCAAATGAATTTGACAATACTGTTTTTGCAAGAACTGATCCAAAACAGCTGACCTTCGTGCCTTAAAATAACAACTGACAGTTGTTGCTGTTAATTATTTACCCACGTGATGCCGTATTTGTTAGTTTTGTGCAAAAATCCAGTATTGGTATAGAATGTAGAAAAAAAAACCTGTGGACAAACTATTGACTGGTAATATAGATCTTATCAGTATGGATGTATTCCTTACCGCAACAGAAATGTTTTCCTTCATGTCAACTCCTGATTCATTAGGTGCTAGCTTTATTGAAGCCTCCTTAGTAACAAACTTGGCCTGCTCTGCTGTCGTTGCTAAACCAGTAGGAGGCAAGTATGTAAACTTCCATTTAAGCGTCACATCTATATAGCCTCTGGGAAGACCAGCAGGGTCTGTTAACTCAAATGTACCTGGTAGGATAAAGATACTAGTTAACAAACTATAATCATAATGAAGCTAACAAGATAAAGATATAGGTTAACAAACTATAATCATAATTAAGCATACCGAAAATCCTTACCAGTGATAGCCTTATCATGAGCCAGAGATATGAGCGGCACATTAGCTTTGCCAAGATAGAGCCGATTCTCAAAATCCAGATCGTCAAACACATACAGGGTCAAAGATTCTGCTTTTAAATATGCATCAAGGTCAGCATTCATGGACATGGGAAAAGTCATATGATCACCAAACTGCGGTTCACTGGTGGAGGGAATGATTGGTGTGTCATGGTCGGGAAAGTCATAGAGTTTGTAAATGACATACGGACTGGGCTGGTTATCAGGTCCTCTGGATTTTAGCTTACTGCAACAGCGTATTGTGATGTAGAGCTCATTCAGGTTTCCATCTTTAAGCGAAGAGCTTGAGAGAGGGGGAGATGAAGCCTAGGGAAAAAAAACATGACAATGAGGAACAACTACTGGTAGCGTGTTGATAAATATTTTATGTATTGCATTGTTAAAACTTATTAACCACTTGAAATATGATACAGACAAAAGTGGGCAAGCTATTCAGCTACTGTGGGCAGAAGAACAATGTAGGCTAGAGTATACAGTAGATGCACTGGATACCGGTGCTGAACCGACATCATTCTTCAAAAACGGTAGGGTCATGCAGATCTGACGCCTATACTGGGAACACTGGGTGCAAGATGAAAACACACAGTATTTATTTAGTAATTCAGTGAGTACTAACAGTACCTGGTTCTGGTCTTTATTACTGAAGCCGAGATAGCCCAGAGCTGTGACTCTCTCCTTATACAGACGAATGGCTTGCTCCATGGGAACCCTCAGTCTCAGCCAGTAGTCCAGAGTGCCAAAAACTCGTCTGTCACCATTAACTCCTACAAGACAACAACAGTTACACAGTACCAGTGCATGCAAAAGCAAATTATGTGAGCAGTTGCATGACTGAGAAAAGTGCATGATTCTAAAACCAAAGCTGGTATACTGGACATGAAAACACAAAGTGCATGACAAATTCAAAATAAAGGACGCTAATAAATAAAATACTGTAAATGTCAGTGAGTATGTATCTTTAAGCAACACATGGCAATCATTATTCTGCTTAAACTGGCATTGTATTATATGAGAAAACAATGCATGCATGTGCACAAACTACGGCATTATTTATACAGTATATTCACCTCTTTGATCTTTGTTAAACTGGAAAATTAAAACCTGTAACCACTAGAGGGTGAGGCAGAGCAAGAAAACCCCTTCCTGGCAGGTTTCAGTGTTAAATGTTATAAGTTACAGACGTGCATATTTTGCTCCAACTAATTTAGAATATGTATTGAATCGATGGCCACTTTATTAGTAATATGGTGAACCTGATGTATCTTTATTCTAACAAGTAAGGGTATTTTCTTAGACACTGTCCATGTAGGTTAACTTTATGCAATGTCCTTTTCACTGTCTGGGGCATTTTAGAAACTGTTCATCTGTAGCATTCGCCCGTCTGTTTCTCAGAGCTACATTATGCAAGCGCCTTTATTATAGGTGGACAGCCACCACAACGCTGACTGGATTTTAGTTGGTCATCGATTTTTTTTTATTTTTTATCTTTGTTAAGCTTCACAATCAGATGCTCGATTTCATCTGGCAATGCGCAGTCATCATGTAGACATTTTGATAGACAAAAACCACAGAGAAAATATTGAGTGTAAAATCACAGGTGTATTCACTTTTGTTGCTATGGGATTTCAACTTTGTGGCCTGTATTTTCAATATAGTCTATATAACATTCAAAGTACATTAGAAGAAATACTCAATTTGTCAACTTATAGTGAAAGCAATTATTAAGAAGTGATACAATTGTGACATTTAAATCATATTGCATAGTGATGCAATTACTTCTTTTATGTAGGCCTACAAAGATTTAAAGTCAATCACAATACCACTCTAATAGTCACCTCCATCAAACAAAGTTTCTCTGAACTTACCTACGAGCTGCAGGGTGCCAAACACCTTCCCATCTCTTTCCAACAGTTGACTCAGCTGGATCTGTCCTGTAGCTATGGTGCGGAAAGTCAGCCACTCCGCCAGCTGTGCTTCAACAGTGATAGAGCTACTGTGGATATAGTGCAGGAAGAGGTCGTCCACCTTCACAAGGTACTGCGAGGTAAAATCATAATCTGGCTGCTGCCCTCGAACCACAGTCGTGGACTGGAGCTCAAAGTCATAAAAGGCATAAGTGCAGAAAGTGGAGGGTTCTTTGTCACCCAGACTATTTAGTGTCTCACTACTGAATCGCGCAGCACCAAGGTGGATCTCCAGAAGGTTCTCTCCTCGAGCCAGGTGTACCGTTTCATCAAACTCATCGGCCACATCATCAGCTGTAACGTCGGATCGGAAGACGTGGGCCTTGGTACCATAGGCAATGTCTTTCAATTGGGCTATGAAAACAAATTTATATTTCAGGATCTATTGTAAGCTTCAGCTTAAGCAATATAAAGTATTTTCAATCTAATCAAACCTTCAAGTTTCTTTATCTTTGCAGCTCTCATGTCCAGAAGCTGGGCCAGTTTCTCCTGTTTAAGTTCATTGTCCAGCTTCAGATCGTTCATCCTTCGTGTAACTGTTTCAACTTCAGCCTGAGGATTTTTGACAAAAGCTATAAAGTCTGAAAGAACTTAGGGGTAATCAATGAACAGCTTAGGAAAAAAAACGCCTCTTTTATTTTGATGCTGAAAAAATATTGCTCTAGCTTTTCCTGTTGTTATACCTGGTAGTCTTTATTGATCTTGTGCTGGATGATGAGCATGTTTCTTGTCTTCTCCAGCTCTTGGACAGTTTCAGCATAAGTGGCCTGAAGTTCTTTCAGTGCCCCTTCTGCATCTATTTGAACCTCCTGTTCTACTTTTTCAAGGAAACCCAACTCTCCGTTCTTCTGTGTTTTACGCACCTGCAAGATCATTTTTATGAATATAACTTATTATATCCTACTTAATAAATCTCCTACTGTTAGATATAGTACAAATACATTGGACCAAACAAATCTAAATATGGTCAGTAAATTGCACAATCAAAAAAAGAAAAAGTTACCACCTGGATTTAACTAAACAAATAGTTAAGAGCCTTCCATTGAATAAATACGGCAGTGATTAATATGGTTAAGCTGGCAACGAGTTATTTAACCCTAACTGATGCAGTAAGAGGCTTCTCATTTCTTAAGCAACCATGTCAAAATACTTATCCTGTGCTTGTGGCAAACATGTTACTCTGTTTCAGAAGCGTCAAATTACTGGCCTGCATCAAGCAAAAATAAATAAATAAAAATAAGGAGATTGCTAAAACAGTTTAGAACTGTCCAATGTATTATTTAAACCTGAAAGAATAGTGCTGAATCAGCATCTTCGAGAAAAGAAATTTGAATGATCATGATTGGGGATCACCAAAACATTTGGTGTGATCAAATTGTAAAAAAAAAAATAATAATAATAATAATAATAATAACAACAACAGTAGAAGTTAAGCAAGGTTATCCGCCCAGAAAATTAAGTCAGCTGACTACCTGAGTATACCAAATATCCATGGTTTTTTTCATCAATGTGTTTTTTTTTCTTGAGTGATCACACAGGCATTTTCCAAGATGACAATGCCAGGATTCATCGCGCAAGAGTGGTTCAGGGAGCATGAGACATCATTTTCACACAAGGATGGACCTTAACCCCATTGAGAATCTTTGGGATTGCTTTATGCAGCAATCCGAATCCAAACAAAAATCCATAATCGAGACAAAAGAAAATTAGAGAAACAAATGTGACTCTTGACAAAAATAAATGTTGTGACATGTGACATGAATGAGCTTATCGAAATGACGCCAACGGGAATGTACACCATAATCAAAGCAAAAGGGGTGGGGAGGGGGTGGTATGGTCCAATTAAATATTAGAGTGTGTGACTTCTTTGCACTGGGCAGTGTATTTAAATAGAAGCTGCTAATCTAGCAAAGTAAATGTATTTAACTAATATTAACCTGTAAGGTCTAAGGTTTTCAGGCTTTGACATTTAAATTAATTAATTAATTAATTAATTAATTAATTAATTAATTAATTTAAAAAATTTCACTCATTTGTATTCAGTAAACTATTTACCCTGGGGTGGTACATCTGGAAACTATCCAGGGAACAGGGGGTGTGAAGCATGGGACACTTACTGAATGGGATACCAATACATCCCAGTGCACCATTCACATATTCAAAAACTAATTTATACCTAGGAGCAATTTAGATTAACCAATCTACCTGTTGCAATTTTTGTGAGGTAGACAAACTCAATGGAAGGCCACAGAAACACACAAGAATACATATTAATACATGGTAGTAAGGATGTCTCTAATTGGTTAAATTCTGAAAATATCCACCTCAGCTAGCCATATAGTAAATCAAATTCAAATAATTTATTTTTCTTCATTGCTATGCCCCATTTTCATATTGACAGGTTATCATTCTCATGTTATCAGGCCTACTGCCTGACTCAAATCCCCTTCCTCCTCGCACCGTTATTATCATTATAAATGTAAGTGGGTGACCACCTGACCATCACACCATTGTCCTGGTCTTTTTTAAACCACTACCACAAAGTTGTAAGCACATAATTGTATAGAATGTCTTTGTACACTGTAGCATTAAGATTTCCCTTCACTGAAACTAAGAGGCTCAAAAATGTTCCAGCCTGACAATGCCCATGTGAACAAGGCAAGGTCCAGGAAGATATGATTAGCCAAGGCTGGTGTGGAACAACTCAAGTGGCTTGAACATAACCCTGACCTCAAGAGCACTGAACCCTTTTGGGATGAACTGGAATGTAGACTGCATGCCAGACCTCCTCATTAATACTCTTGTGGCTGAATGGAAACCAAACCCCCACAGCTATGCTCCAAAATCTAACAGAAAGCCTTTCCAAAAGAGTGGACGTTGTTATAACAGAAACGTGTGAACTAAAGCTGGAATCAGATGTTCAAAGTGGCATATACTGTATGAACTATGACTATGATGGTCAGGATAGTGTGTGATTGTATTGCACTACTTACCTTTATGAGCATCAGCGCTTCACTGAGTTCAGCAGCATCTACTTCACTCTCCTGTAAAATCAAAGTGCAAATATTATTCGAAAAAAGCCATCAGTGCATGTTCAAATGCACACTATCCATATTTCAAACATACCTTTGTAAAGAACTTCATGCGGTCTTTTATTTCATCCAACTGCTCTTTCTGTTCCAGATATCTGCGTTGAAGTTCTTTATTCTCGTTTATCAGCTTCTCATTTAAATCTTTAAAAACAGGAGTGCGTTTTATTTATTATTAGACTCTCAAACAGAAACGTACAAGAAAAGCAAAAATAATAAAAACGCAGTCTGGAATACCTCTCTCTGCCTTAATCTTGTCCAGAATTTGGTTTTTATCAGTGAGGTCAGATTTCAGTGCCATCTCCAACTGAGCGATCTGCAGTTTGAGCTGCTGCTCTCTTGCCTTCCACTTCTGTTCCTGACTAACATCAAAGGCGCTGAAATAATGAAAACAAGCTTTTACACCAGACTCTACACATTTTTGTTTACTTCTGATATATTTGTGTTACAAATTGTTTACTCACCTGTTCATTAACTTGTCACAGTTCTCTTTAAGCAAGTCTCTCTCCTTCTCCAAATCCCGAATTTGCTCAAGCAACTGAGGAAAAGAAAAAATATATATAATA
>JAQQZT010000012.1:16228145-16253749 GCA_030068275.1 Clarias platycephalus
GATTCATGTTTGTGGCTGTAATGTGACAAAATGTGGAAAAGTTCAAGGGGGCTGAATACTTTTGCAAGCCACTGTATGTATTGCATTTTTACTTACAACTGAACATCACTTACACCCTAATGTCTAGGATTAGGGTTCGGCTTACCTCTTGTAGTTGAAGGAATTTTCCCTCCAGCACAGTAAAAGAATTTCCTCTATCAGCCAGTTGTTTCTGCAGCTTTATCAACTCCACACTGTCCTTAATGTTTGATCTGAAAATATATTCATAATAAAATTAACTTATTCATAATGCTTATTCATATTCTCTGTACAATGTTGGACAGTTGTACATTACTATATCACTATATATGACATAACCCATCTACCAAATGTATCTTCTGTTTGTATAAACACATTGTACACACCCTGACAAAAACGTCTTGCCGCCTAGCCAAGTTGTAAAACAACAAATAATAACTTAACTTATAGTTGATCATTTGGAATCAGAAGTGGCTTATATGAAAGGCAAAGGCCTCTAGATAATGCTTATTTTACCAAAATCTTATGTCATGATTTTTAACCATTTAAATAGGACAGAAAGGTCAGACTTTGCTTAGACAACAGTCTTGCCGCTTGTCACAACAGAAATAATGTACAGTACAGAACATAAAGTCATGGTGCAGTGGAAAAAGCTTGGAGGACTGCATCCATACATCTCGGCAATGACTCAAATAACTCATTAATAAAGTTGTCTGGAATGGCAAAGAAAGCATTCTTGCAGGACTCCCACAGTTCATCAAGATTCTTTGATTTCATCTTCAACTCCTTCATCTTACCCCAGACATGCTTAATAATGTTCATGTCTGGTGACTGGGCTGGCCAATCCTGGAACACCTTGACCTTCTTTGCTTTCAGGACCTTTGATGTGGAGGCCATCCTGCTGAAGAATTTGCCCTCTCCTGTGGTTTGGATTGTAATGGACAGCAAGAATGTCTTGATACCTCAGGCTGTTGATGTTGCCATCCACTCTGCAGATCTCTCTCACGCCGCCATACTGAATGTAACCCATGATTTTTCCTCCACCGAACTTTACTGTTTTCTGTGTGAATCTTTTGTCCATGTGGGTTCCAATAGGTCTCCTGCAGAATTTGCGATTGGGATGTAGTTCAATAGGTGATTCATCTGAAAAATCAACCTTCTGCAACTTCTCCACAGTACATCCTTCCTGTAAGCTGTGGGCCTTAGCAAATGCAACACCTTTCATTAGTTTAATGCTGGTTTCTGAGCACTAATTCGGCCATTGAGACCACTGCGTGAGAGAATTCGACAAACTGTCATGAACTTCACCACTTTCTTTAAATCTTTTTCTTATTTTCTCCTCTTCACATTTAGATACATTAAACATGTCTGCCACCTCAACAGGAGACTTGGTCTTCAGGCTCTTGATGATCAGCACTTTGGACTGTGGTTGAATCTTTGGCATGCTGTCAGGTCAGGATGCATTTCTTCTTCTACACACATGGGAATGTGTTGATTACAGTATTTGTCACAGGTGACGCTCTAATCTGTGATTGGTTGAATCCTTTGAAGATGTGACAAGACTTTTGTCTAAGCAAAGCCTGACCTTTCTGTCCTAATTAAATTATTAAAAATCACGGCATGATAAAATTTTATTTTGGTAAAATAAGCGTTATTTAGAGGCCTTTGCCTTTCATATAAGCCACTTCTGATTCCAAATGATCAACTAGATGTCAAGTTATTATTTGTTGTTTCTACAACTTACAGTAGATAGGAGACAAGACTTGTCAGAGTGTGTATTTATTTATTGTAAATAGGCCACTTACTGTATGCACTTCTGGTAAGATGCTAACTGCATTTCATTGGCTTTGTACATGTACTCTGCACAATGACAAGTTGAATCTAATCTAATCTAATATTCAGTAAGCCTTTTAACAGTTCTCATTTAATGGGTATTTTTTTTATGTAATAAAAAAGAAGAAGAAGAAAATAAAAAAAATGTACAATGCCATACTACGGTTACTAAAATATATAGAGGTACCTTTGGCCAGTGGTCTGCTGCTCTCTTAGCTGTAGAAGAGACTCCTCATACTCTCTTTCCTTAATCCGCAGCTGTTCTCGTATCCTCTCTGCTGATATCGCCATCTCTTCCATCTGAGCCTTCTGCATTTCTATCACATTCTCCCTTTACAAACAAAACAACCATGTAATAAAACTGACATTCTAGTAATTAAAAAACAGACGATGATTTAAAACATTATTCAACTTTAGTCCACAAGATTTAGGATATGTGTTTGAACTGCAAATTTGAGAGGGTGGAAAATAAAAATTAGAAAAATGCATGCCTCCTGCTATCTTCTCCAAGATTCACAATGGAATTGTAGGAATGGTGCACAAACCTGCAGTAATGTCTGATATCTGGATATCAACCTGCACAACTCTCTCATTACTATATTGAGTAATCACTATGCATTTATAACTCATCTAAGTGGTGATGAAATTATATGAAAATCTTACAGATTACGGATCTCTGAGCGAGCCTCATCCAAAAGACTATGTCCATAGCGTGGCAAATGTCCTTGTGGAGGCCTGCTACTAATTTCTCCCTCCACATGTCGAGTTCCTGCTCATAAAACATCACACGATTCAGTTCCTTCTTTTGTACATTTCCCTTAAAGCAGTTTAGAGTCAGATGCTGTGTATAATACCTCCTCTTGGTGTTACTGGCTGCTGAAGTGGTACAGGTGTGTCCCCCCGTAGTCTGCGCAATCCTGAGTTAACTCGGGATTGAACGTGACTGTAGGGGGTTGGTCTACGACTCTGGGTCTGAATCTGCTGCTTTGCCATGACCAGACGCTGCCTGAGTCCATCATTCTGCTTCTCCAGTTCATGAATTTTCTCTTGCAGTTCCTCAATCATCTCCTCCATCTCAACATTCCGACCAGCTATTACATGGCCTGCTGAAGAGGCCTGCTCCATGCGCTTACGGTCTTTCACCAAACGGATCAGCTTCGTAGCCATCCTGCAGCCACAACCAAACAAACACAAACAAATTTAGCTGAGTTGAAGGAAGATCAAATAAATTGTGCAAATCGGCAAATTCCTGATTGACCACATAGCCGACTGAACAAGTTTGTACCTCTTGATCTTGTCTTCCTGTTTATGTGAGTGCTGTTTAAGTAGGATGTTCTCCTCCTGCATACGCAGGTATAGGTCCTCCAAGTCCTCTCTGCTGATCTTTGACACAGTTTGCCTGGC
Source organism: Clarias platycephalus (assembly GCA_030068275.1). NCBI lineage: Eukaryota > Metazoa > Chordata > Actinopteri > Siluriformes > Clariidae > Clarias > Clarias platycephalus. The sequence goes on from JAQQZT010000012.1 coordinate 16,231,401, forward strand.
TCGGGCATTTTGGAAATGCATCGACTCTATGGAAAGAATTTCACACTACTTGCAAATACAGCTAAATAGATTCAGTGGATATAGATAGATAGATAGATAGATAGATAGATAGATAGATAGATAGATAGATAGATAGATAGATAGATAAAAGTTTGAAAGAAATCAGTGCATGCAAAGAAAGGTCTAAAAAATATAATTAAATAAAAAAAACATCAATGATTATGTACTGGGGCAAGTTACATTTACTAAATATTGGATTTGTTCTGCAGAGCAAATGACTGCATGATGCTTTACACTTCATAATACTCACACACTCATCATCTATGCTGCTTTATCCTGTATACAAGGTCGCAGGAGGGCCTGGAGCCTATTCCAGTAGAGTTGGGGCATGAGGTAGGGCACACCCTGGATGGGGTGCCAATCCATTGCAGGGCATACACACTCACACATTCACACATACAGGCAATTTGGGAACGCAAATTAGTCTAATCCTCATATCTTTGGACATGTAGGAAAATATTGGGGAACAAACTCCATGCACACAGACCCAAAGCAGGAATCGGATGCGGTTCCTGAAGGTTCAAGGCGACATTCCTAACCACTAAAACTAATCAATCAAAGATGTGTGGTTTGAGTGTTTTTTTTTTTCCCTTTGGCAATGTATTCACCTTCTCCCACTCATATGCTGAAAGATATCTGAAATTACACTGTTTGATTCTACATAGTGAGGTTAACATCTAATGATTAAACTCAGAGGGGAATGGTATACTGTGAAATGGCAAAACAACTTGAGTGGGACACTGAAACAAAAGCAAGACATTTGCACTCAGTACAGGACAAAGTAGATGTGATAAAAAGGTGGAAAAATCGCAAAGAGGAAGTCCTAATTAGCAGACTAAGAATTGGGCACAGTAACCTTGATAGCACTTTATTTATAGTAGGTAAACACCCATCTGGACTCTGCAAGGAATGCCAGGAAAGTGAGACTGTGAAGCATGTATTGCTCTTGTGTAGGAAATATATGCAAGAGAGGCTACATATGGTGGCGCAGCTCCAAGAACTAGGGAGAATAGAAAGCAATGTTAAGAGTCTTTCAGAATAGGGAGTTACTGATCAGTGAAGGATGCGTTCAGTGTTGTTTCAGAGGAAGACTGGACTGGAAAGTCAGCTTTAAAGAATGGGGAAGCTGAGGAGAGAGACATCTGTAAGTGCCGGTGGTGCAACTTACAGAACTCTAACTAGATGCTGAGTGGTACTAAGCAAAAACAATTTGAGAAAAAGCAGTGTGTGAAAATACCAGATGGAAGGTTCAAGACACAGAAAAAGTCAAGATGAGATCAAGGAAGGATGAATTTGACGTTTTAAGGAAGTCTGTCTGTAAAATCAGCTTTAGGAGGCTGGGAGGATAAGGGAGAATGAGATCTACAGTTGGCAGTGATGTAACCAACCAACTGGATTCCAACAAAGAAGAAGACGAAGTGTAAAGTCAGAAACCAAGCAAACTTTTTATTAAAGCTTCACCTTTATGTAAAACTGGTATGCCTGCTCCTCTGAAGTTTAAAGTGCTGTCTCGGACAGGAATATCACCAGCAGTCTCGTCAGCTAGTGCCAGGCCAGACATTATGAAATCTGAAAACACAAATGTTTACTGTGATTTAAAGCATCAGTATTCTGCCGGCCTCTCAGTAACCCAGCTACATCATTAGCTAGCTAACAGAGTCTAACGTCACTGTTAGGAAACCATAGCACAAACTGTCTAGGTCAGATTTTAATCAGTTTACATTTTTTGAAAGCTTTGTTTGTTTGTTTTTCTTCATAAGTATTAGAAAATCCCTTAAATATAAAAAAAAAATTGTCGTCTCTCTCATGTAACTGCTTTAACTACAGGCTGAACAACTCACTGTTTATCATCCAACAGTTACATGCTAGTAGTATAAAATAAGCCTTCCTTACAATAATATAGACATGCTTCATTATTAACATCCTTTAGGGAAAAAAACACTGATATACGCACATTATTTCGCACAGAATAAACTCGATAAAATGCAAACCTGTGTTATAATTTTAGTAAGTTAATTCAAAGACATGGCAGACATGGGTGAATCCACGGCGACCGTTGCTAGCAAACAACTGTCCTTTCCCCTCCTCTACACCCACTTCTCCCGAAAAGCCTGATGGGAAAAGAAGTCCGTTAGCGCTGTTACAGAAAACACCGTGTTTGTCCAAAGTTAAACCCAATTATAAACGTAAATATAAATCAATATAATCGATTTGATTGATGTACAATATAAATAATGATATATTAGGAAAAACTATCACAATTATGTTAAAAGCGAATAAAAATCGTTCGTATGGATTAGTTTTCAGTAACGTTCATGCTGCCTTCAAGTGCTGATTGTTTTCCCCAATTACAGAATCACCATTACCAGGTCAAGCATTTGCACTCCTGTCATCTTGTTACCTCTGATTTTTATATTTAATATATCCCTAACACTGTAGAAGAAAACCTGTACGTAATAAAAACGAATGTTAGAGATGTAAACCAGTGTCAGTAAACCGTAACGAGTAAAATACATGAAAAAAGCCACCATAAACTTTTCAGCCCTTTGTTATGGATTATAGGAACAAATCTGAAAGACGGGTAGTAACCTATTTAATTAAGGTTTACACTTGAGCCATCTATTTGTGTGTGTGTGTGTGTGTGTGTGTGTGTGTGTGTGTGTGTGGAGGGGGATTAATGTCGGGAACAGTAATTATAACAATTCTTAGAGCTCTTGAAGGTAGCACAAGACATTGGAAACTTGGCGTTATATGGCGCTTTGGATACAATTTTACAAATCAGATTCATTTTCACATTTAATAAAATTAAGTCGGTATTCATTTAGTCGAATTTTGTCGGGTAGTGAAATTATTTTCGCAACTAGAAATGCTGACACTCGAGACATCCACTAGTGTGGGCGTCTAATGTCGTGATCCGTATTTATTATAATTCTTAGAGCTCTTGAAGAAAGCCTGACGTTTTGTGACGGTTTGGATACAATGTTACAACATACAAAGAAACCATAATAGCTAAATCAGATACATTTCTTCATTTAAACGAAGGTGGTAAAAAAAAAGTATTAAGAAACACAACTGTAAAACTGCGCACTGTCGAGATAAGAATAATGTTTCAGAAGTGAAAAGTGGGCGGAGACCGCATTTCCGCGTCCTAGAAGAGCTACGCATACTGTATCGCAATACGAGTTACGTCAAATTCGCCGCTTCCCAACGCATACTGTACGCTAAAGGCGTACGTCCCCTGCGCAAAGCAGTATCTGTCAGTCAAAGGGCATTTAAATGGCTACAGTGTGCAGAAGTGTAGCTAGTGTCTGCGGCAGAGCACTGAAACACCCCGATTAGGGGTTAATTCACCTTTCGGCTCTGTAAATGACCTGATTCGCAACCAAGCGTTATATTTTATAGCTGCTCGCTCGTTTTAGATAGAGAAAAAACGTTACGATCAGGCACAACTGGCTGGTTTGATCTTATGCGTAAAAATGAACGAAGAGGAAGAGGCTGTGCAGAAGGCAAGGCTGTCGTTTGAAGATCTGTGTCGAGCTCTGAATATGGACGAGGAGGCGAGTAACGGGGCATGGAGGAGTTATGAAAATATCAGCAAGAATTACACTTTAGAGGTAAGATAGAGAGCGAGTGTATGTGCGGCTTCCTCGGGCCCGGTGTGAGTGAGCTCCTGTACCCGGGAGCGCTCATGTGTGTACATGTCTATAGGGTTAATATGCAAACAAAGCATCGCGTGCGTGCGCGCGCGTGTGTATGTGTGTGCGTGCGTTGTGGTGTTTATTAGCTGTTGAATTTAGCGCAAGGGGCTGAATTTAGCTCTCCCAGTCCCCCAGGCCTTATCTCTCTGAGCTCATCTGTTTTTCTAATAAAAACTGTGTGTCCTCCCTGAAATACTACACATCCACCCAACCCTTAAAGCACAATCCACAATTAATTACCTCACAGACTTTATATTAACAAATAGTTTTCTGTTTTTTCACCTTGTTTTGAGACACTATTACATATATTTACTTTAGCATATTTTTTGCTTCCGAATAGTTAATTAAAGTATAATTTGTAATGAATTTTATCAATATGGCACCAATATTCTATATATATTTTATATAAATTATGCACAGGGTATTAAGATGAATGATTATTTACTGGTTAAATTATTGATTAACTCAAGTCCCAGAAACCATCTGTTGGTCCATACTACACACTTATTTTCCTTTTATTGTTATTTTTACTGTAGTAACCTAGTAATTAAAAGTTATTGATGAATAATAATAAATATTATTAATTAGTATTTTATTAATCCCAAGAAAAGTAGGAAGCTGTGGTCAGTGCACAGGGTCAGCCAGGATACAGCACCCCGGGAGCAGATAGGGTTAAAGGCCTTGTTCAAGGTCTCTACAGTGGCAGCTTGGGGGTGCTGAGGCTCAAATCCTCAAGCTTCAGATCAGAATCCCAGTAACTTACAGCCTTAACCATTTGCGCCACCCCTTACTAAATGTATTTATTTATGATCTCTCACTGCATTTTACAACACCAGACTGAAACTTCTGTATAGTCTTTCAATTGTATTATTTACCATTGCCTCCCAATCTCTCTCTCTCTCTCTCTCTCTCTCTCTCAGGGTAGTGACCTGCACTGGTTGGCGTGTGCCCTGTACGTGGCCTGCAGGACATCCGTGCCCACCGTTGGTAAAGGCACAGCCGAAGGCAACTATGTTTCTCTCACACGAATTCTCCGCTCCTCAGGACAGAGGTATGTAAGCCATCTAGATCGGACACTGCAGTTTGTGTTTTCCAGGTATTGGGGAAACTACTATATCTAGCTTTATGTAAGATATATATGACAGGGTTTTATTTGCAGCATTTAATTTGAAAATAACTTTAAAAAATTTTCAGTTGTGGGGCCACATTCAACACTAAATAATAATACAACTAATAATAGTAATAATTAACATGTTAAGAAAAACTTTTATAATAGCATATTCTCATTTCTTTTACTATAACACAATTTACAGTATAACAATTATAGCCATAATATATTCTTTTGTATTTTTTAGGGTCAGAATAATTACACATACGCAAATGTGACCAAATTTAATTATTACACAACTGAAATCATCAATATTTGAAACCCTGTTATTTCACAGGTTGTGTATTACCTACATTTTAAAATCCTACCAGTCATGCACTCTGTAAACAAATAATTCATCACTTTTTCCAATCTTTTGAATTACTTTAGCAGCAAATACAGATTTGTTGACTGTAAGAGTTTGTGAATTGTCTATCGTTTTCTACTCTGTATCATAATAAACAGTCTGCGTTTACCCGTTCAAAAAATACAGTACAATACCCATTGTTATCATGCTAATGCAACTGGCTTTAGGCTGACAGGAGAGACAAGCATGATGAATTGATGGGAAAGTTTTGAAATTATTGTATTTTCAGTATTATTTTAATTTGTATATTAAGGAGTGCAGCACTTGTTATTTGAATAATTTTCATCTACTCTCCTCCCAGTTTGATAGAGTTTTTCAGCAAAATGAAGAAATGGCAGGATATGGCCAACCTGTCGAAGGAATTCCGGCAGAGCACAGAAAAGCTGGAGAGGAACTTTACTGTGACAGCTGTCATTTTTAAGAAATATGTCCCCATATTCAAGGACATATTTAAACCACCATCTGAAGAACCACCTAGAACACACAGAAGCAGGAAACAAAAGTGAGTTATTAGTGAAAACATTGGGTTTTATTGTACCCAGCTACTGTACACACTGTGTATAAAGCTCTAAGGTGTAATTTTTTATTGCCATTACCCTTGAAATCTCAAAGGTTGCTTCTGTAATAGCTAATAATTAATTTTACTAAGACAGTTTTTTTTATTATATGAAGGTCAGTTTATAGAGGCCTGCTTCTGTTATAAACTGTCTTGGATATAAATTAAATATAAACGTACCCAAGGATTCTGCAGTATGTGTTTTAAATGAAGTTTTCCATTTTGTCTATAAGCCAAGCCACAAACCTCCTATAACAATATATTTGTGTTGTCTTATAAACAGCTTAAGCTAATTGTTGTTTCCTGTGTCCTCAGACGACATCCCTGCACAGTAGCTGAGCTTTTCCAATTCTGCTGGGTTCTGTTTGTGCATGCGAAAGGTAAGGAACAGGACTCTGCTTATACAGGCATTTTAGGTCATTTTCACGCTTGCTGTCTTGCACGTCATCGAAGTATGCTCTCGGCAGAATCTAAAGTTTAAGGGTTTAAACCTGATCCAGCATCCAATAATACCTGGACAGAGGGTGGAGACATCTTAGTGTGTTTTAGACTGGATAAGCGCATGCAGATCTCATGGTTTAGGGTTACTACTGTAGTAAGGGGTTAGGGTTAGGATTATAGGAGGAGTTGAATCAGGGCCAGCTCCACCCCCCTCTTGTTTGTGTTGAGAGTTTGGTAAATTTGTTGAAGTGTGTGTGTGTGTGTGTGTGTGTGTGTTGTTTTTTTTATCTTTGTGGTGCAAGCATTTGCATAAAAAGCATTGGCTGAAAACGTCTTGGAGCATTTTTGCACAATTAAATGGCATTTATCCAAAAAGATCCGGTTTTGCTTCCTAAATGTTGTTACCTAAGGAAATGAATTACAAAATGCAATCAAATGATGAGACTTGTGTTTAAAATTTTAAAACCCTGCATGCTAAAAAGTGACGTCTGGAACTGTGCATTCAGTCCATGGGTCGGATTGAAGTCTTCAATGCGTCAAGAAACCTGTGATTATGAGGTCCTCCCACCAAATGAGTCCTAGGGGCAGATTCAACTATCCTGCGTTATAAATGCTGTGTTAAAAAAAAGATAATAATAATAATATACAGTATAAGATTCATGCCAGAAGCTTCTCATTTAACATTGTGTAACGTTTGGAGATTTGTGTATGTACGCTGGCACAAGAAGCCCAAATGAAGCCAGAGAATCTAAGCAGAATGAAAAGCTTGATTGAAAGTACAAGAGTGTTTGTCTCAGGTGTGAAGAGAGAAAGTCATAGTTGTGATGATGAAGGAGAAGATAAAGGAAAATGGTGTGAGCTTGAGGAGACATGGTAAGAGAAAAAGCCAATGTTTATTGAATATGTTCCTAGGTAGAGGCTTTCAAAGAGTGAAGGGTCATTAGCCATGGAGTAGGTAGCACATAGTCCTATTGGCTGACATGCAAAAGACCTTGGTCATGTGACCACCAATCATTATTAGGGCCTGTGGTGGCTTGTCTGCATCAGCTAGAAACCGCAGGGGATTTACACACGCACACACACACACACGCACACAAACACACACTCGTCCAGACCCAGTGTATTAATTTTGTGTGACCTCCTTTGAAACAGACCACTTTGTGGAAGCGTTTGCACAACAACTGGGTAACATGAGCTTCGGAGAATTGTGCAAGAGCTGGAGAGATGTGTCTTAGTCTGTGTCTATAATTATTGTTTCATATCATTGCAAAGTGTCTTTATAAGGTATATATGGACTGATGTTCTAGCATGCACATGTAGTTTTACGCATTCACAATTTAAACCTTTGAACCCTTAAACTCTTGTGTACTCAGTTCATCTTATTACATTACTACTAGAAGCTGTATAGCCTTATAGATAGATAGATAGATAGATAGATAGATAGATAGATAGATAGATAGATAGATAGATAGATAGATAGATAGATAGTGAACATGCAGTCTGGTTCTTTATGGTTTATGCATTGCTGTGTTGTGATATAAAACTGTACTTCATATTACGCAGAAAATATAGCACGGAACATAACATTCGAGAACAATAGATTTCGACAGCTGCACAGAGAACAGCAGGGGAAGAAAGTAAGCGTCCTAACCGAGACAATTATTTTTCGGGCATGTTCAGTATGCACTGCTTATCATAGCAACCAGTGTAGATGACAAGTCTGGACTTGTCTGCATTAAAGTGTCCAATGGTCTCTGCAGGACCTGTGGGATGGACTGTATTTCCTGCCTATTTTCCTCTATCAGAGTTTAGTTTAAATCCCCCTCACTCTGTTGAAGAAAACGTTCTTGTTGAGGCTTCACGGTGGAGATGTTAGCTTTACTTGTAGACTGCACTGACAATCTTGTAAGTACATGTTGCAGAATGTACAGTAATGTCTGTTCAATGGCTGAATGTCAATGGCATGTTAATACGAATTTAGTTTTGTTTCTAGCGGTTTTATGTGACGTCTAAGTTATAGCTAGTATAATTAATGTTACTTTTCTTTACTGTAATGTTGAGTTATCAGTGGTATGCTTAAGTTTTTAAGAATGTATTATTGATATTATAATGTCTTGACGCCTTCATTAGTGATAGAGACTGTGGAGTGGTCCAGCTGAGGGAGGTGGGTTGGTGGTGTCATGGCGTAAATATTTATTATTATTTATTCTCAAGACCATGGGGATTGTTGTCTGAGCCAGTGTGTGCAGGTTCCTTCGGAAGTCAATTAAACAGGAAGAAATAAATCTACACCACAGCACCGAGCAAAACAGCCTCTTTTCCTGTTATGCCAGGGTCCTGTCAAGCTGATATACAGTGCATCTGTGTGTGATATTGCTTTTTTAAAGTGTGTTTCAGCTCAGGATGTCAGGGTGATTTGTGAGTAAAAGCAGCAGAGCTGGATGGTGGTTGGTTGCATTGTACTATGCTATTCATAACCTCACCTAGGTCAAATATTATGCTCGCGGATACTTTTACATTGTACCCTTTTTATTTCCTAACCAATTTGTCTTAAATAAATCTCAAGAATCACCTCTATTCTGTCTCTGTTCTGTGCCTCCCTGTAGGAAACTTCCCTATGATCAGTGATGACCTTGTGAACTCCTATCACCTGTTACTATGTGCACTTGACCTAGTGTACTCCAACTCTCTGCTTTGCTCCAGCCGCAAAGATCTCCTCAACCCATCTTTCAAAGGTACATCATACACACCACACACCCTATCAGATAGAGACATGGCATGAAATTACATCTGCCATATCAGCTTTATACCTCGCATCTCACGCTATCTGTGTGCGTGCGTGTGTGTGTGTGTTTGTGTGTGTGTGTGTGTGTGTATGCAGGTCTTTCAGAAGACTTTAACAGTAAGGATTATAAACCAGGTGCTGGCCCACTCTGCTTCATAGAGCAGTTGTGTGAGCTGCATCATGGTGTGGTACTCGATGCTAAAGGGGTGAAGGAACACTTCTGGAAGCCCTTCATCAAGAAACTATTCGAACGCAAGGTGAGAAATTAAGATCATGCAAAAGGAACACATTCGATAAGCGAAGCTAATATTGCTTCTATATGTATTTAACACTGTACTATACTTAATTAATAATGCCAGCACAATACATTATCATCTCAATGTAAGCTTTACAAACTAAAACTAAAGCTGGGTAACTACCCTTTAAAACAACCAACTATAATTTATAACATCTGTATTCTATATGCAAATAAATAAAGAAAAATACAGGTAAATTATGGTTATTATTTGTCATTTTTTATTTGTATCTTTGAAAATTCTTGTTTCAATTTCCCACTTGTCATCTGAAATTGTGACAAATTGTATTTATCTGCTCTGGGAGAACTGCGGAAAAGTCTTGAGCCACCTCATTTCTTCATCTTTCTATCTGTATATAAAAACCCAAATTCTGTTTGGCCAGTGTTTGAACAGGTAGTTCCGTCACAGGTGTTCCTCACCGAATGTCGCAAATAAGAGCACCATCATCAACTTTCTATGGCAATTGGAGGGAACCTGTTTAACTGGGTTCCATCCAATTCCCATGAAAAAAAGTTAATGGCAGCACTGCCTTCTGTTACATTCAGTGTCGCGTGTCACAGTCGTTTCTCACCTTATATATAGGCAGCGTCATTATCAACGTTTATGCCATACTGTGAGGTAATAGTATATCTTCATTTGATTACAAGATCATCATTAGGCGGATGTACGCAGACGGAGCCACGAATATTTTACTGTGACAGGCTGCAAAGTGCCTGAAAACACAATAGAAAAATTGGTGTTTATGTAACAATACTGTCAGCAGCAACCTCATTTTCCCTCTCTTCTGTTCCAACCACTCAGCATTCAGCATCACCAGTACACTAATCACCAGCCTGATCATCTGTCATCATCTGCACATGTTTCTCACTGTTTCATGTCCTAAGTTAGATGTTTTTTATGCTTGAATGATTCCAAGCACCATGTGGCGTAACAAACAAAAACAGTCCTCTGTAACTGGTCAGGTACAGGGACTGGATAAAGATGAGAGCCAAAAACCGGCCAAAATTTAAAAATCTGTCTCTTTGGAAGCAAAATATGAAGAAATTAGATCAGACTTGTGCATAGTACTAGAAATCCATTATTGCAGGTTATAAACTAAATGTGATGCTTATAATTGTAGTATTAAGCACTTTGTAGGTACCCCAGCATTATAACACTTTCTCAAAACCACCTAGTTTAATACAGATACACCATTATATGCCAATTCACCATTTAGTGTTAGCCTCTATAAAAATAATTAGATACTGTGCTGAAGCATCATACAGTCATATTGAATGTTACACTGCTGCATATGTTTATTTATGTATTTATATCATATATGCTGCTCATTGTTTATTTCATGTTTCTTACATACTAAAATAGATTTTAAAGGGAAAAGAAGAGACACTGACTGGGTTCCTGGATCCTGTTCATTTTGGAGATTGTCTGTAAGTGTTGAAGTTACAAACAAATCTGAAAATTATAACCGGGCTTAACTGCTGCTATAGCTTTTATGCGAGGGGCTTAGCACAATGGCACTATCTAAATCTGTATACAAATCTGCTTAAAGCTCCAAATGTGTGTATCTAATTACTTTCTTTCATCTTTTTTAATTTTTATTTCCATCCTAATATTTTAAAGTTGTTTGCGTACACCCTTCCTGTACGAGCAGGAAACATTATCTCTACCTGTGTGTCTGTGTTTGTGTGTATCGCAGTTCATCTTTGAACCGGGCATATGAGGAGCATGTTTTGTCATCAGGTGCTCTAGATGAGAGGATATTTCTGGGTCAAGGAGCGAGAGAGGACATTGGTACACCAGGACCGTATCTATGTGAGGGGACAGAGAACCAGGACAGACCTGCCAGCATTCTGCACAAATCTATCCCAGTGAGAAAACTGTTACACAAATATGCACACATGCCTATGTACACAAACACTGATGGAGTGCTGTTGTGCTGGTTATCAGCACAGCTGTGTGTAGTTCCCTAGAGTGAGCATAGCGCAAATAATAAACCATGGAGAATAAACAATGGAGGTGGTTCCGCTTTAGAATATCAGCTCTGTTATCTTCTTGGTTCCGGAATAGTATTAAATGGAAAGCTAGTGCACTATGTAGGGTGTCACACTCAACAAGTAGTGCCCTTGATTTGATTAGGGGTTACAGAGGATTCAGGCTTATGTTAGAAGCCAGTTAGTTTTGTAGCTCATCTTTCATGTAAATAAAACAACTCTGAGTCAATTCAGAACGACCTAAAAGCATCTATTGTTAAATAGACAAAGTGTGGTTTAAGATAGCATAATGTTATCAAATGTGTTTTCTTGCTAAAAGTGCTTCTGTGGCTGTTTCTAAATGTGAGGCATGCTCTCTCCTCTCGAACCATAACAACCTACTTTCTCCCATGCTGCAACCGGCAGTTAGTGTAATTAACGATTGTACACCCTTGATGTATATCATACATATAGTTAAACATCCCAGTGCTCTTACAGTCCATCATCATCACTCATAGAAAGCCCCTCGTCCAATCACGTTGCTCAGTTGTTATATAATTATATACAATACAATGTGAATAAAAAGGTTTGTTACTATGTACTCAGATTACAATATCAGCGGCATATAATTTGCTCAATATACAGTACAGAGAAGAAGTACTAAAATGAGAGAGAAAAATACTAAAATAAAACAGTTAAATTAATAGGAAATATTTTAAATAAATGTAAACAGACATTTTAGACGTCAGTCTGGTGGCAGATGTATTGTATATGTTCTTTAAAAGATGAAACTTTGTAAGTTCATAAATGATTCCTTCACAGGCATCAGCTCTGAAAGTGTCCACTCCACTGACAGGGAGGACGTACTTACAGGAGAGTACTTTTGGCACTCCAGTGTCCACAGCGATGGAGGGCATTGCACGTCTGCACAGTCTCCTGGCAGGGCTCAAACACAGACCGAGCCTAAGACTCAAAGACATGCTGAAGTAATAAACACAACATAACAAACACACACACACACACACACACACACACACACACACACACACACACACACACACACACACACACTCATATGTACCCTTTCTATTGCACATAATTAACTTAGATTCTGTTTATGTCCTTTTAAATGGTCACAAATGGATATCTAGTGTTAATCACTTAACAGGACATGAGAGTTTGAGTAGTAAACATGAATTGTAATTTAGGTCTGCCAGATACTTCTGTTTATAAATAATACAGCCATGATAGCATTAAAAGAGTTCTCTTGATATGCCAAAAATTTGATTTGCTGTTTATAATTTTAGACATGGATTTTAATTAACATTCTTGTATAAGGCACATGTCTTGTCAAAGCACTGAGTAAATTTTTTCATTATAAAACCTAGGGCCTGTGCAAGGAACCCCAGTGAAGCCATTGCATCCAGACTGAGGGAGATGTCTGAGACATTCCTCCAGAGCTATGAAGCAAAGGGAGAGGAAAACCGAGGTCTGGAAAGAGGTTTGAAACTCCACCATGTTACATTTCAGCATTTCACATTTAATATTAATTTTGGTGCACGTATCTATAAGATTAAAATGTGTAAATTTCAGTCCTGTATATATATATTTGTAAATTTGCAGATATTGCAGTGAAATACTTTTGCCTAGCCGAGGCACTGTATTATAAGATACTGGAGGGCGTTATTGACCAGGAGAAGAGGAGACTTGGCGACAGTGATCTCTCTGTAAGATTTCACTTATTTATTTATATTTATATTTATATATATATATAGGTCTTCTGAGATAGCCATAAGTCTTCTGAGATAGGCTCCAGACTCCCCCTGTACAGGACAAAGCTTGTTTAAACGTTAATAAAATTTAACTGAATTGATGGACCTTGATTCAATCAACACAAACTTAAATTTTGCAAATATTTTATTACAACATAGTTCCACGTGTTACTGAACACTACTGTACGTGCAGGTGGAAATATTTCACACTTGCTGTTCAACCTAAGTTGTAAATTTTGTCAGTTAACAACCACAAACATGTTGCTTAGGTTGTTGATTGTTATCAGTCATTGTGGCTTTATTCTACTCACTGATGAACATTAGTTAGTCAGGTGTGTATTTATTTTTTTGCAGAATTATTTTTTTAATTTGATTTAGTATTGAGATAAAAGTGAAATTCATTATTTTAATAACTCTCAAAATAATGAATAAAATTTTCTAAATAATGCCAATCAAGATAATAACAATAATTTATATATTTTTGCAATTAATTGCTATACAACAATCAATATTTAGTATGAAGCCCTTTATTCTTCAAAATCTGCTGGAGCATTGACTCAAAAAGATGTCTGCAGTAGGCCGGTGTCACTTGATCAATCCATGCCTGCTTGATTGCTTCCTGAAGATCATGTACAGGAATTTACCACACAAATTCTTAATTCACTTGAGAATTCCCTAGGTTTAGGCATTTTTGTGCAGAGGTGCAGCCCCAGCTTCAGAAAGTAAAAGTCCGGCCAAATATTTGTTCCATCCATTAAGTAAATCAGCTGATTCCAATTAGCTCCACTCTTCAGCCAGATAGTGAGAACTAATTAGTGACATCACCTGTTTTGTGCACAGGGAGAACTGTGATACATATAATGCATATGGCATATGTTGTCTGACACGTTTTTTTGTTAATGCTGTATGGTTTTCTTTGAGTCACCTCTGCAGGACACTGAGTGCTATTGTCTTCTCTAGTGTATTCTAGAGCAGGACATGTTCCACCGCTCTCTGATAGCCTGTTGTCTAGAAATTGTCATCTTCTCCTACCACCCACCCGGCGAGTTTCAGCGAGTTCTGCAGACCTTTGACATTCCTCCATATCACTTTTATAAAGTGAGTCGATACAAAAATATAGTTACATTTAATACAAGTTTGAAGATTAATCTCACTTTTTTTTTCATTCTCTTCCACTCGTCAGGTGATCGAGGTGCTGGTTCGGGCAGAAGAAGGTCTTGTTAGGGAGGTGGTGAAACATCTGAACCATGTGGAGGAGCAGGTGCTGGAGAGCTTGGCCTGGAAAGAGAGTTCCCCACTCTGGGAGAGCATTAAAGGTGCCAAGAACCGTGTGCCTTCCTGTCAGGAGGTGAGACTGAACACCTGTTTCCAACCAATTGCTGGCCCTTAATGCAATAATGATAATGAGTTAACATTAATTAAAAGATCTAAATGTATTGCACTTGTTACATAGTGCTACACAACTATTGTACTACTGAAACAATATGTGATGCCATTTCCAGACTATAAGCAACTGAATAAAATTGAAGTAAACAAACAGAATTTTTAATCAATTGCAAATATATATTGCTAAAATAATTATTTGTTAAGTCTATTTTGCACGTATTTGATTGTAGCCCCACAGAACTTTTTCATCCGAAATTAAAGTGACATTTTGACTAGTCAGACGAAAATTTCCTTTTAGTGCTGTTTAACGTAATCTTATCTTTATTCCATATCAGAAGATATAAATTGAAATGATTTCTGTTTGTTAGGTAATGCCTCCTCAGTACCTGGAGAATGGATCTAGCAACCTTAACAGCCCCAAAACTAATGAGCTCAGTGGCAATACTGCAGGAACAGGAAAATGTAAAGGTCTGTAGTCAAAATGACTGACAGTGCAATAGTAGAAATGTTTAAACTTTTCCAGTCAGTCATCGAGTTTGTTAATCCTGTTCAATATGCTTTATTCCTGTTGCTCCCACAGGAGTGTCCTCCTCTTCAACAACTCTCCATGAGCGCTACAGCTCACCACCCACAGGTCCAGCACGGAGACGTCTCTTTGTGGACTCCGAGATGATCCCTGACTCTCCTGCATCAACCCGGGTCAGCCAGCCCACACTGGTCAGCACCATACCAGCAGGCCAAACCGTGGTCACTATGGCGACGGCTACTGTTACTGCTAACAATGGCCAGACCTTCACAATGCCTGTGCAAGGTGCAGTGAGCTACTCAAGTGTTGATTTGATCTATTAATCATAACATAAGCACATAGCTGCAATTACGCCTTAGTAGGGAAGAATATATTAAGGTTTATGTAATATGTAATATGTACCACAGGAAGTTAAAACAATTATAAACTCGGCTCATTATGATACATTCATGTAGGATTGGGATACATTTTGTTATTATTATAAAGTGTCCATTTACCAGTGTACTAATTCTTTAATTCACGCCGTCCTCCTCCCTGCAGGGATAGCCAACGAGAATGGAGGCATCACATTTATCCCAGTGCAGGTGAGTGTGACAGGGCAGAGTGGACCAGGACTACAGACTCTCACCGCCCAGGCTCTGACTGGCTCGCTGAACACCCAACAGCTGACGACCACCATGCCTGCTGGCAATGCTCACACCAGCCCTACAGCCAGCAAGCATGCCAAGATGAGCCCTCAGCAGGGAACACCAAACAGAGCGCAGAGAACAGGCTCCCTCTGTCTATTCTTCCGCAAGGTGAGCAATGACGTTAATGTTGTATAAAGAATTTGATACATTCATTTATCACCAAACAACATAAAAGCATTTTAGAGCTTAGGGTTATGTGGAGGAATACTACTAAACTTTAAGTAACAACCAGAGGTAGATGTTATTTGAATCCATTGATTTAAAAAATCTATTTTTTCTGTAACATTCTGTATCCTCGAGTTCCAATAGTGATCTATCATGTTTAATGAACATGGTGTTGAACATGGTAAACCTCCAAATAAAAAAATACACAAAAGTGGCACAGGAAAGAAACAAAACCCAGGCTAGACTAAATGAGAGAAAAGCATAAAATATGCTAGTAAAAAGCTAACAGCTAGGCTAATGACAAGACAGATAGCATGTTTATGCTTAACGTGAGGTAGAACAACAGGCCAAAGAATAACAGACCAGATGCTAACGGATAAGCAAGAGGTAAGACTAATGGTGAAACATTAAGACAGAGAAAAAAAACAACAAATGAAACTGTTATTAAATAATAATATACAGTAAGATAATAACAAGGCAATGGCAAAATGCAAGTGTATACGACTTAGCAAATTGAGAAACTGAGAGGTGAGTAAATCTACAGTTCTGTAAATAAAGCTGCAGCTTTAGTAATACAGAAAGTCACACACTGCTGAAGACAATTAAGTTTTTTGATTTTTTTTAAAATCCTGAATGTTAAATCAGGTTCTAAAATTCTAACACTGTATTCATAAGCGGGCTGTCTTTGTGCAGGTTTCTTTTGCCATATTGTTTAAAATACATGCAAGGTTCATATGTTAATGTTAATAATCTGTGCCATGCATCAGAACAGATTGGAATATATATGATTCGAATGAGCCTCTTGGTACTGTAAAATTTGTGTATTACTGAAAACATACAAAGCAATGTACTATGTTGTCATTAGTGTATATTGAGTTAGATCAGTTACCGTAGTTTTGCTCAAATGATGTATTACTTTGGCTATTAAACAAACACGCAGCGTGTAATAACCTGTTCTTCCTGTCCAATGTGTCAGGTGTATCACTTGGCCAGCGTGCGTCTCCGAGACCTGTGTGTGAAGTTGGACATCAGCACAGATCTGCGCAGGAAGATCTGGACCTGCTTCGAGCACTCGCTGGTGCACTGTCCCGAGCTCATGATGGACCGCCACCTCGACCAACTACTCATGTGTGCCATTTATGTCATGGCTAAGGTGCGAGAGAGAAAGTAAACTGAAATCCAACAAGATAATGCAAATGTGTTTCCTTGCCACTTTACTTTGCTACTAGAGGATAGTCACAGTCTGATGTTTTTTGTGTCTTGTGTGTTGAACAGGTGACTAAAGAGGATAAATCCTTCCAGAATATCATGAAGTGTTACAGATCTCAGCCTCAGGCCAGCAGCAGTGTAAGCACAGCACTTACCGGATAACATAGCATAAAGTATAAAGCCAATGTTGGTGCTGATGACAGTGAAGGTGCTGCTGCTGATGATGATGATGTTGATGATGATGATGTTCCAGGTTTACAGGAGTGTTCTGATAGCAGGACGGAAGAGACGCCACTCTGGCAACAATGAAAACAACAGACAGAGCTCTCCATCTGAGGCAGGGCATGAACAAGGTACACACACACACACACAGTTTATCCATACAACCATACATATACACACACTTCATTATACTGTATTTCACATGGATTTGTCATTTGCTTTCATATCAATGCAGTTATAAATAAAACATATAAGTCTTCATATAATTACACAAAAGCATGCTTGCAGCACTGTTTGTTGCACTTACGCAAGTGCAAAAAAAAAAGAAAAACAATTGTATGACACACAAAAGACAATTCTGCTAATGAACAGTATGAAAAAAGGAATGAAAGCTCACATTTTATACTTCTTTTTAAGATTATTTTATTTGTATAGCTTTCATCTTTGCTCAACCATCTGAATGTACATTTGAGATTAGACGTGCAGTTTGTTTCTCTTCCGCAGCAGCAGCGAGTGGTAACAGCAGTCCCGTGTCGATGCGCTCCAGTAGCACTCTGCCTGTTCCTCAACCCAGCAGTGCTTCCTCTACACCCACCCGCACACCCGGCGCATTGCCAGAGCGGGAGGAGGAGGAGGAGGAGCGGGGGGACCTGATTTGTTTCTACAACCACGTCTACATCAAAAAGATCAAACAGTTTGCTCTGCGTTACTCCACCAGCTCACCTAAAGCAGGGGTGAGAGATGCTTTTTTCATCAATATATACATTTTTATTACTTTTGAAAGCAACACAGTTTAAAAAAAAATTTTTTAATTTAAAAAATTTGTGAATTCTGCTATGCGTAGGCAGAGACGCCGCCTCTGTGTCCATATCCTTTGCTTCGGTTCGGATCACCACGTAGAGTTCTCCTTTCTCACAACCACTCCATCTACATCTCTCCCCATAAGAGTGACAGTCCACTCACACCTAGAGACAAGATCTTCTACTACGTCAGCTCAAGTCCCTCAAATGTAAAGCACCGCACTGACACACAAAACCATACATGTTTTTAGTTTGTGTCAATTATGATGTATGTAACATTTCCCAGCTCAGATTTAATTCTTCTCTGATCTTTTCTCAGCGACTGCGGGAGATTAACAGTATGCTCCGCACTGGAGAGACGCCCACTAAGAAGCGCAGCATGACTCTGGAGGAGGAGCAGCAGTCTCCTGCTAAGAGGCTGTGCCAGGAGAACCACAGCGCTCTCCTACGCCGCCTGCAGGATGTCGCCAATGACCGCAACAATTCCCATTAATGCAGACAGCACCACAAGGCCTAAGTCTGAAAATAATGTATGAAAATACATTTCAGGAAATGTCCAATGTAAGAAAATGCACTGGATGAGAACACATACAGAACAGGCAGATCCATAACCTCCAGCACCTGAGCAGAAACATGGAACAGACACAGACATGTGCAAAAACTCACATTTAATAGTAGCTTCTTTTGCACTGAGACTTTTCTGGTTTTAAAATACAGAGGGATCATGTTTTGTCTGTAATAATGCACGGATTAACATCTCCCTTTTTTTACCATTTATAAAGAAAACAAATGCCGTGTGGTTATTTATAGTTTAATACCTTTTGAACCAATATTATATGCTTTTAGGTAAGTTTCATGCACATGTTAGAAAAAGGATTATTTACATGAACAATGGATTTGTCAGCAAATCTTGCCCTGCATTTGGCATTGTACTGGCTTTAAGAAATATTTTCATAAAAGAAAATTATAATGTATAGTGACAATAGTTCCTGATTTCTTAATTCATTAAGAAATTATTGAGAACACTTTTATATGCTGAACCGTGTTTTATTTCTTGTGCATTTGTGATATATAGCTAATATATTTATGCTATTTTTCTAACTTTAGTTAGAGAGATATCAGTTAAAGACAACTGACATGTTAATAGTACACACATTTTAAAGTAATATTTATTATTAATATTTGTTTTGCATGTACATGATATTTGTGTAAAACAAAATATTATGTAGACTTCTTCTTTTCTCTCATTTGTTCGGTCCTTATTGATGAAAGGTTTGTTGTTTGCTTGTTCTCATATGTGGCATCAGTATAATCCATGTGTGTCATGTTCACGAGCAGTCCCATTTCTAGTAAGTGCCTTTTCTATTTTTGACTTTCATGGACTTTGTATGTACAGCTAACCTAGAGCTGGTGTTACTTTGCTTACCTGTCATTTTAAAGGAATTAAAGAAATTGCACTGATGCATTAAGAGTCTCCATATTTGTTAACTGAATTATGTGAAGTCTGAGACACAATCATAAAAGGATGAACTGTAATACAGGATGACCAAGTCCTCTGCTGTGTGTTTCACCACTAGATGGAGTCCTGTTCTTCACTAATGATTGACCGCTTTTGCAAATCTACATGGAAATGTGGTACTGTAGATCATGTCATTTTGGCAGTGCTGCAAAGCACTAGTGTGTGGGGTTTCAGGAGATTAAGCTGCAGGGAGAAATCTCTTACTGGGTTAGAGTACACAACAAACCTACTTGAGCATGATTTAATAATTTCACTCAAGTACACCTAATAGTATAGATGAAAGCTTAAATGATTAGTAACATTGACAGGAACAATAATAAGTCTCAGACTGTTTTTAATGTATGAAAATGAGAAAAAGGTATATTTATTATTTTATCAGTCTATTTATTTATGTTTAAATATAGGGTACATTCCTACAAAATACACAACACTGAAAATTTAACCTCTTGAGAACCCCTATGAGGATATCACATTTTTGTCCCAACTACATGATGTATATCAAATTCAAATGTAAATTTAATTTGTCACGGACACAACCATACATGCAGAGCAATACTTATGCGACTGTTGGTGACCTACAAGAAAAGATAGAATGATTTTACTGTCTTAAAAGAATTTTTTGTACAATGTAAAAATTTGTGATTAAATGCATAAATGTACAAATTTACAGGTTTACAGATAACATAGCATTATATATATATATATAAGATCCTTATATGAGGATCACTGGGCAATACTCTTTTGCATAATGTCTTCCTGTGTGAAGACATTAATCAAGTTTCACAGTTATGAGGTACTTAGAAAAGAAAACAATTTAAAGAAATTACACCCAATATTAGAGTATGAGTCTCACAAAGTTGAGGAGGTACAGTTTTTTGGTGTATTGTGTATAAAAGAAATAGCAATAAAGGTAGGGCTAATGAATATTTAATTTGTTTCTGTCCCCCTTTAAAGTTGATGTGCATCGTGTATTTTTAAAGGGGGAATTAAATTTTTAACATTGAAACTGGATTAGGTTTTTGCCACACAAAAGTTATATTCTACTTCGAAGTAAACATGGAGATAATGAATTTGTCATTGTTTGTACTGTATCTGTATTTCTACCTGCTTCTTCCTCATTTCTTGCATTACTGAACCATGATTTGGTATCATCTAATTTACCTTCCTTAATTAACTCTTCTCTATAGACATAGCCAATGCCATTCTATTCCATAACTCTGCCATAGTATATTTCTCTGTCCATGTTCTAAAAAGAAAAAAAAAGTTGTGGAAGTCATTACTATGAACATGCATTAGAAATAATGCACTTTATTTAGTATACATTTTATAAGAAATAGTATTGAAATCACTATGCAAATGGAATGAATGAGAATTTTCCTGTCACAGTAATGCAACAGAGGGTTAAGAAGTTCATGTTTACAAGCATTAAGAGCCAGGTTGAACTATGTAATATTGTTATATAGTGTCAATACTAAGTTTACTCCGTTAGATTATCAATAAATAATAAAACTGTGGGAAGAAAACCTTTAATGGTTTTATTTACAGTAAGGTTATGACAAATAAGAAATATTTGGTTAAAATGTACATTCCTGAGGTAGAATCTAATATATGGCTCTTAAGGTGATGAGTGAGTTGATGAGTAACACCGGTACAAGATTAATATGAGAGAGAAGTCATCACAAGTCTGACTATCAGTGAGTCAGTACTGCTGGGAAGTGTAGCCTTTGTGTATGTGTTTATTGCTGGTCCAATATATCCTCTATGAAAGACCCACATAACTGAGAGTGTTAGTCAGTGTTTGAGGTCACTGTCTGAAATATGACTACATGCTGTGATTTCATACCTCGCTCAGCTCATTCATTTGAAGTGCACTGAACTGTTGTTAATCAGTTTTGCTCCCACTCCTGCTTAAAAAATACAGGAGATTATTCTCTCTTCCAGAAGGGCTGCCTGCAACTGAAGTTATCTCTATATTTGCCTTATGTTTATAATATGATTACGATGAAATAAATGTGACTTCTTAACACACATGCTACACCGCCCGGCCAAAAAAGTCGCCAGTCAAATTATTGGGCTGCATCAAGCAAAGAAAACAAGTAAGGGGAGTTCAAAATACTAAAACTGGGATAGTTTAGAAAACATCATCAAAACCTGGAAGGAAAGTCAACTTTGTGGAAAAAATTAGGTCAGAAAAAAAATCATGAGTGGAGATCACTTACACTTGGTGAAGTTGTATCTTAAAAAAATCAACAGTAAAATCCATAGCTACAGTATATTTAATAGAGAAAGTTAGCGCATTTCCATGCACACACAATGTGATGAGAACATAGGTTTGGGACTAAACAGCTGTGTGGCCATAAGAAAAACACTTGTTAGTTAGACTAATCAGGAAAAGGCTTCAATTTGCTAGGGATCATAAAGACAGGACTTTGGAACAATGGAAAAAGGTCATGTGGTCTGATAAGTTCAGATTGATCCTATTCCAGAGTGATGGATGCATACTGTAAGAGTAAGAGGTGATGTACACATCATGCATAGTGACCATTATATAAGACTCTGAAGGCAGTGTTGTGACCCAGGGTTGCTTCAGTTGCTCAGGTCTAGGCTCAGCATCATTATGTTGCAATAAAATGAAGTCAGCTGATGACCTGAATGTACTGAATGACCAGGGCCCGGTTTCTCGATAACGCACACTATTCTCGCGCTAAGAAGACTCTTAAGATATATCTTACGTTAAGTGA
>JAQQZT010000012.1:16254077-16273222 GCA_030068275.1 Clarias platycephalus
GAGATACTTAGCGTAAGAACGTTTCGGGAAATGCGCCATTACGTTAAGAGAGAGGTTAAGGTACAACTTAAGAACTACTTAGAGATAAGAAGCTTTCGAGAAACCGGGCCCTGGTTAACACAACTTCGGAGTTTTTCTCCCCTGATGGCACAGGCATATTCCAGGACACAAATTGTGAAAGAGTGGTTCTAGGAGAATGAGGAATCATTTTTACACATGAACTGGGCACAACATTGTATGCTGTATTCAAAGCTAAAGGTGACTGAATGAAATCAAATGGAGTGTAAAACTATACCTCACAATAAATATTTAGAACTTTAGCCATGAATAGGTGTTAATATTCTGGGATTCAAACATAATTATGCAAATCTTCTTTCACAACATAAGCCATGGCTGTCTAGTAGTTACTAGCAGGCAGGTAAACACTGCTTATAGCCTATTTAAGAATTTGGAGAATATTCACAAAGAGTGGACTGCAGCTGGAGTCAGTGCTTCAAGAGCCACCACGCACAGACATATCCAGGAAATGTACTACAACTGTCGCATTCCTTGTGTCAAGCCAGTCTTGAACCAGAGATAAAAAGGACTGGACTGTTTCTCAGTGGGCCAAAGTTCTCTTTTCAGATCAGAAAAATTTCTCTTTGGAAATCAAGGTCCCAGAGTCTGGAGGAAGAGAGGAGAGGCACAGAATCCAAGTTGCTTGAGGTCCAGTATAAAGTTTGCATAGTAAGTGGTGGTTTGAGGAAACTTGTCATCTGCTGGTGTTGGTCCACTGTGTTTTAGCAGGTCCAATGTCAGGGCAGCCGTCTACCAGGACGTTTTACAGCATTTCATGCCTCCCTCTATTGACCAGGAGATGCTGATTTCAATTTCTAGCAGGACTTGGCACCAGCCTACACTGCCAAAGGACTAATACCAGGCTTATGGACATTATTGTATCCCTGTGCTTGATTGGCCAGCAAACTCGTCCAACCTAAACCCCTTAGAGAATCAAGATGAGAGGAAGATGTGAGACACCAGACCCAACAACGCAGAAGAGCTGAAGGCTGCTATCAGAGCAACCTGGGCTTTCATAACGTGTCTGCAGTGCCACAGACTAATCACCTCCATGTGTGTGTGTGTGTGTGTGTGTGTGTGTGTGTGTGTGTGTGTGTGTGTGTGTGCCTAAAAAATGGGCCTAAAAATGTGACACATAATTATGACTTTGGCTTTGCAGGGGGCCTGACTGCAAACACAAGGTCAGCTTTTCTATAACATCATGTCACGGAAATGTGCTACTAATGTGCTATAAGGTTTCCCTAATGACACATTAAGGGATTTTTTTATATTAACGTCCTTTATGATGATTTGATAAGGAAACACTCCTTTACAGAGTTTTACAGATAATCCTTAAGTGTTCAGAAGGACATGAGTTTTGTTTTTTCCCTAATGGTGTGCTGTTTTTTCTTTTTTTATTAAGCAGATTTCTGATATGGTGTTCTTTGCAAAAGCATGATACATCAGAACATGATATATGTAGGGTAGTAAAAGATGACATATTGGAAGAGCTTTGCTACAATGTGAAAGATGCCAAAGGATGACATAGATGGAGTTACTAAAGAAATATTTATTCTGCCATTTCTATACCTGCCAATCTTCTGAGCTGCCCGTCTCACTGGCAGCTTTACTAGGCAGATTTATTGCATCGTAAGCTCTGGTCCTGCCAAACATGGCTATGAAACCATAAATATGAACTGCATTTATGTAAAAAGATGCTACAAAGTATGACATCACTTAAGCCTCCATGGTGGAGGGAACAAAAAATTCACTCTCAAAAATGTGGACAAAAGATGAGATTAAACTTATGCTTCCTTTGAATTCCTTTTCTCTTTTTAAAGCTACAACATTAGTTCAACTTTATAAAGTGTCTTTGGTAGACCATGAATTTTATTCATTACAGAGCTATTTTAGCAACCAAATGTTTTACATGACCACCCTATTTCACTCCTCCTATAAATGCACTGTTTCAGGATCTTTGTAAATGAGTTACTGATGAGTCACCGAACACCAGAGAACAGCAGGCCTGAGCAACAAGCGTAAGAAAGGATATCTTCTTATATGAGGTCACAATAGGAGGAAAGTCTAATTAGTTTCTAATTAGTGTTTAAGCCCTTGCCAATAAAATATTAAAAATATATATTTATTTTTGTGCATGCATAATGGAGACCCATCTGAATGTCATAAAATTACTAAAAAGTGAATTTTGCCTAGTAGCTATTCATTGATTTAAAGTGAGCTATGTTAAATCAATTTATTTAAAGTAGTCCCCTTTAAATCAATGTCTTTTTGTGGGAACCAACTAAGACGCATGTTAGAATTAGAATTATTTGTCCCTTTAATTTTTCACAAATTCAGCAGAGTGGAAAAATATTTTAGAATTGCATTGCACTCTGTAGTATTTTTTTAAGACTCTGCCTTAGGCTTTTTTGTAGTAATAAAGGGATAAGACTTTTACACAATACACTGTTTTTGTACAATTAAAACTGAGAAAAGGAATAGGTTTTAGAGGAGCCATGAATTTCAGTTTAATCATTTATTTCCGACATAACCACTCTGTCTGGCCTCAGTTCAAAAGTAAAAATATCAATGAATATGCTCCAGTATAAATGAATAAATCTTAAAATTACCTCATAGAAACTTTGCTTCGGACTGCAAAATGTTTTTTCTATGAGTTAAGTCCACCACTTCGGTACTAGTACAAGCCTATATTTATCAGACAGGAATAGAAATAGTTGGAATCCAGTTGGTTTGTTTATAGGAAATAAAGGTGTCATTTTGCCACATCCAGTCTGTTGTTATGGTCCCCAGGCAGGGCATAGCAGCACTTCAGCAGAGACTGTCATATCTAATGACTGTAAAAGATGACTCATAGGATGTAGTGAATTACACCTGGCTCTGTCTCTCACACACATACATACGTACAATCACACAAATATATATGCACAACACCCCCTCCAAACAAACACACCTGCACGCACACACATATTTATGTATTTGACCAGTACACTGTAGAGCCTACCATAAATCAGAAGATCTCGTTGACAGTAATAGTCATGTTCATACTCCATCAAAGAGAATTCCAGACCTATTAGGTAGTTCGTTCGGATCAACACACCTCTCTGTCCATAGAAGTAAAAGATGATGACTGATTTTACAAAATGAAGGCTTATGTTTGCGTGACAGTATTGTTTCTTAAAACATCCTTCTTTCATCATATTCCACTCTCATATAATGTTATGCCTACTTTGAACAAATAGTAAAATATTGGTATCACTTAACGATGGATTGTTACTTCCTGCTTGCTGAGTCAGGTTCAGTCAACCATTGACTTTGGAAGTTAATCAGTTTAGAAAGGCAGATGAACTAAAACGCAAATAATCTAACTAGGAGGCGTGTTTATTAAAAAATATCCCAACTCCTGAAAGCAGTCATTTAAGCTATTCTAAGTAAAGTATACAGGATAAAGCAAAGAAAAACCACAGTCCAGTTATAGGAAAATCATCAGTGCTAGGGTGGTGTGTTGTGGCCCGGATCATAATGAAGATATATTTACCACCCTGAAATAGATTTTCCAATAACAGCATGTCAAAGCAATGCCACAAATTATATTAAGGGCTGCATTGTCTTATTATTTAAAGAACTTGCTTATAAATGAATTATTGTTACATCTAACATTTTTTGAACATCCACATATAGTCTCTCTTTCTCGCTCTCTTTTAGTCAGGCTGTGATGTTATCAGGGCACTGGAAAGTGCAAAGTCATCTGTTCTGAAGCTTTTCATGTGGTGGAAAGGTTTCTGAGAGAGCACTGAGACTGGAGACTCCTTCCATCAAGGTTTTTTAAAAAAAAAAGCATGTTCTTACAGAAAGGTTCACCAGTCACAATCAAACATTGGATTGCTTTTTAAACACGTTCATTTATTTGTCTGCTTATTGGATTCTTTTATCATGATTGCTTAAGCGTGCATATAGTCAGACATAAATATTAGAAGAAGGGAATTGAATTACACCCAGGACCAGTGCTGAAGAAAACTCAACACAGATTTAAAACTTTTTAACAGACTTCTGGTATAATTAAACTGCATACCAAAAAAATAAAATAAAACAATAATCAGTTGTGAAGATTAGATTTCACCTGAAACGTTGTAACAGTCGATGTTTTGATCATGGGTTATTACTCATCTCTGATTCACGCTGGTTTACTCCGCCCTCTCTGTACTACTGTCCAATAGGAAGAGGTGGGCGGGGCTTCCCTCCATCAGTCTGTCAAAGAGCGCACTCAGCTTTGATGAAGTCTCCCAGCGGGTTCACACACACGCGCACACACACACACACACACAGCCGTGGGAATATGTGAGGAGAGTTTTTAGTTCCGACGCACTTGGTTGTGAAGGGGTTAAGAATCTCGGAGAGCATAAACTGGACCTCAGTGTGTCCTGCTCAGCAGGGAAGTCGCTCCTAGTTGTTGTGTGAGTTTGCGAGCTGTCACCCTGCTGATGTGTGACCGGCATGTCGCGGAGAAAACAGGCGAAGCCGCAGTGCGTCCACATGGATCCTCCTCGACACATGACGGGTAAGTGTCAGGGCAGCGAACACGTGACTCAGGTGTAGACGAGAGTTTACAAACAGCATTAAAAATACAGGGCATGTATGCTTATCTTATGGTCATCATGTCATGCACCAAGATGTGATTGACACAAGTAGTTAATCTAACTCCTTCTGCAAAAACTTGCACACGACTTCTTTTCTGTCCCATATTTCTTTTCTTTACACCCATGATCACTCTTCCATACTAACAATATAGTGCTTAATGTCTTTAAATGTCTGCTGTGGGTGGCAGTTATATACTGTATATTGATCTGGCTCTATTGTTTTGTTTGAATGTTAATACGAAATCAATCAAAAAATTATAATAAAAAAATAATAAAATACAGGACATTTTACAGTATAACAAATGATTGCTAAATTGTAGAGTAAAAGCTTTCTTTCTCTCTCTATTAAAAAGCACTGTAAATAAGTAAATAACACACAGGATGCATTAAAAAGTTAATATCTAACACATTGTTTTTATAATAAAATGCATTAAATCTCATCTCTCTCTCTGGTTCGCTCTGCAAATGTAACTTTTACAAGTTTTCATGAAATTCATCTCGGTTTATAATTGTTTAGGAATCATTGTTGCAGCCACAGTATAAGACAAGTAGACTACTTTAAATAGCTTTTAAAATTACACCTGTTCATTCTGAATAAACTTGATAACGAGCAAGCCAGGAATGTTGTCTTGATTTTGTTCAACAATAAAATATGCCATCACTTGCAGTATGATGGTTTACATGATGACTTTTTCAGAAATAAGCCTATTAAATTATTTAACGTTTGTTAATATCTAATTGCTAATTATGTAACTTAATATCTAATTAAATAATTTTAATTAAGTGATAATAACCTTATATTGTTTTGTTTATTATGATACATATTAAGTGGTTACATTATTTTGGATTAACATTAATATCCATGATAACTATTAACGCAATTATTAAGAATAAACCCTAATAAAAATAGAAGAAAAAAATGTTTAACATGGGAAATGAACCTGTATTTTAAAACATAGCTACAAATAAGGAAACTTCAACTCCAATGACTGTTCAGAGGATTAAAATAGGGCCATATAAGTTATTATTATTGTAAAAACAAAAAAACATTTACATCACATTCAGCAAGAGCAATGCAACATTTGAACTGATTTATGTGTATATAATGAAAAGAAAATGAATATATATATTTTCCCCATTTTCATTTAATTATATTAACCTATAATATTTAACCGTTGTATGATGTTGTTTTGCTCCTGTAAAGTACAGTATGTAAGTTGCTTTGACATTTGTATTTAACCGTAATACTGTTTGATTTTGTTAGTGCCTGAATTTCATGTCACAATTGTGGTTAATGTTTCATCTAATTAAATATATGTATATTTTACTTTTCTTCTCCAAAGATCATGCAGACTTCAACAAAAACAATCACAGCTCTCAGGCTTGCGAAGTCCATGTGTGCGAGAAATGCTTCGCTGAGTTTTTAAGCGTCTCAGATCTCCATGAGCATCAGATGGTTTGCTCTAAGAATCCACTGGTTCTAATAGTGAGTGGAAATGGAAGTTCAACCTCTCTGTCACCACGTTTCACATTTAATTCAACTACTCAGAGTACAGAGGAACAAACAAACAACAGCATAATTACTGAAGAGACTGATGGATTATATGACAAAACACTCAAGGAAAACAGAAAATCATCACCTGTGTGTGATACCAACAGTAACAGTGACAGTAATTTCCAGTCAGATAATAAGAACAGCATAGAAAATCAGAGTTCATGCATTGCTTTCCTAACTTCAAATTACTCAACAGTTCTGCCTCAATTAGACTATTTACCTAAACTGAGTAAATTGTCTTCCAGCAGCAACGTCGTCATTGAGAATTTGCAAAGTACAAAAGTGGCTGTGGCTCAGTTCTCTCAGGATGTATGTTTGAATGCCATGGTTAACAGCAGTAGTGATACCAATTGCACCATGACTATAATGAGTCTGTTTGAGCAACTTGTTGCTGTGCAGCAACAGCAGGTGCAGCAGCTGAAGCACATCGAGCAAATTCGGCAACACATATTACTGTTATCAGCCCAAAATACAGACACATCTGCACCCTCCACCACCTGCCAAGGAACATCAGAGTTTTCTCTGACCGGCCCTCTAATAACACTTAGCACACACCTGTCCCAGCAGCTAGCACATGCTGCAGGGCTAGCAAAAAGCCTGGTGAGTCAGTCTGCCAGCTTTAGCAAATACAGACAACTAAACCATGCAGGTTTATCCAGCAAACATGATAGCACAGCACTCTTCAATGTCAGGGATATCACGCTGATGGCAGAATCAGATACAAGCAAACTTGGCATATATCCATCTGTAAAACAATCTGATCATGATAATACATGTTATGCGCAGCCGAATGGCACAAGTCAGTCACTCTCTCCTGTTTCACCTGAGAGCCCACCAGATGTAACAAATATTCATAGTCTACCTCAGAGTCCTACTGAAAATTACATCTTTGAAAACTCCTCGCCAAGCATTGGAGCAATTGTGGAGGACTTGAATGCCTTGACTGCTTTAGCTCAGCAAAGGAAGGGCAAACTGCCCATTATGACTTCATTTGGACACAAAAGGCCTTTTGATGAAGGTTTGTTTAAACACAAATGCAGATTTTGTGCCAAGGTATTTGGAAGTGACAGTGCTTTACAGATACATGTACGATCCCACACGGGAGAGAGACCATACAAGTGCAACATATGTGGGAATCGGTTTTCAACTCGGGGAAACCTAAAAGTTCACTTCCAACGTCATAAAGAAAAATATCCAAACATACAAATGAATCCTTATCCAGTTCCAGAGCACTTAGACAATGTTCCAACAAGTACCGGCATCCCATATGGTATGTCCATGCTGCCAGATAAGCCTGCGTCCAAGTGGTTAGACAGCAAACCATCTGTGACCGGCCTACCTGGTTTGTTGTTAACTTCATCTTTGCCAAGTCTTCCAAGCATAATTAAAAGAGAGGCACAAGTGGTATCTGTCAGCAGACCTCCTAGTCCTGGTGCATGTGGTTTAAATGGGTTTGAAATATTTGAAAGCAAAATTAGCAAAAAAGAAGAATCCAGGAATGATTATTTTACAAAACAAAATGTAAAATATAAAGAACTACAATACCTGAGCACTGAACCATATTCGAACTCCTCTGGAAACAGTTCAGAAGACCACATCAATACTATCAATGCTTCGAACCATACACTCCTGTCTGAGGATATCAAACAAAATTTTGAATTTGAAGGTATCCCAGATTGTATGGACACTTCAGAAACCACCAAGCTTCAGCAACTGGTTGAGAAGATAGACAGGAAAAGCACAGACCCAAATGAGTGTATGATTTGCCATCGTGTACTCAGTTGTCAGAGCGCCCTCAAAATGCACTACCGCACACATACAGGTGAGAGACCGTTCAAGTGCAAGATATGTGGACGGGCTTTCACAACCAAAGGCAACCTCAAAACACACTATAGCATCCATTGTACCATGCCACCTTTGAAAGTGCAACATTCTTGCCCCATTTGCCAAGAAAAGTACACAAATGCTATAATTTTACAACAGCACATACGCATGCACATGGTTAGACAAATCACCAATGTCACACTTCCAGAAGGTTACCAAGAATCAGTAGAACTTGATAAATGCTCAGGAGAAGAAAGTAACCTTGATGAGAACCTTTCTGATGATAGCATGGAAATAACAGAGAGGTTTACGGACTTTAAAGATGCAACCTCTTCCCAAGACAGTCTATGTTCATTTCCTGCATCATCACAGACTATGAAAACATCTGGAGCAGAGAAAACAATACAAGAGAAGGAATTACTAAATGGCAAAGTAGAGAATGCGTCAATAGAGGCAGATTATTTGTCTCTCAGTGACAATATATCTTGGTCATATCTTGATAAGTCATATCTTGGTAATGGCCATGCTAGTCAACGATCTAGGAGCCCTGCTTTTCCTGAAATTACATATTCCTGGGAATCTTTTTCTAAAAATAGTTTACTGGACAATTATGCATCCCCTACATTTGAGACTCAGCAGAAAACTTCAGATGCCGAGCCGACTAGCACAGGTCTCACATTTAATTCAACGCCTGCTGATATCCTAAAAGGAAGAATGACTATTAAGTCCCCATCATGTGAACAGGGAACCTCAAAGAGCAATGGATGTGATGTCTGCAACAAGACGTTTGCCTGTCAGAGTGCCTTGGACATTCACTATCGAAGTCATACCAAAGAGCGGCCATTTTTATGCACGGCATGTGACAGGGGGTTTTCCACTAAAGGGAACCTAAAACAGCACATGCTGACCCACCAGCTGCGAGATCTACCTTTACAATTATCTGAACAAGCCGGTGAGAATCTTGCTTCTCCACCGAATCCTCCTCATCCCTCTATGGGCCATTTAGGTTGTTCAAAAATAAAAATGGAAGTCAACAGCATCTTAAATAAAAATGGCAAAAATGCAGTATTAGGCATGATGACCTCCTCAGCTCCCTTGCTGACAGTTCTTTCAGCACCACCAGCACCATCTCGGAAAACCTTCAAACAGCACTTCTGCCGCACTTGTGGAAAGATGTTCTCTTCCTCCAGTGCTTTGCAAATTCATGAGAGGACCCACACTGGAGAGAAGCCTTTTGCTTGCACTGTATGTGCGCGTGCATTCACCACCAAGGGTAATCTGAAGGTAAAAGTCTCATGTGCTGTAAATACTTACAGTATATATGTGTTTGTTTTTTCTATCTATCTATAGTATCTATTGATTCAGTTTGTATATACAATTTGTCAAGTGTCAAATGAAAATCTTAAAAGTTCAACATAAGTTACAACTGGATTTTTTTTTTCCAGTGAAACAATTAAATTAAGTATTTACTTATTAACTGAAGCATTAAATGAAATGGAGATAACATAAAAACATATTGTACTTTCTTGAAACCTATTTGCAATAGACCATGCAAAACAAAACAGGAAAAGAGTTAATATTTGACTCATTCAGTGTGCACACAAATCATCAAAATGTGTGCTAAAGTGCAGTTATCACTTTTAAAATGTTACTTTTATTACAGAAGTTGTAATATCAGAAATGCAAGACTGTAATCCTCAGTTTTTGCCTCCTTCTAGGTTCATATGGGAACTCATATGTGGAACGGTTCTCCAGCCCGCAGAGGTCGGAGACTCTCCGTTGAAGGCCCTTTTACTGTCCTAAAGTCCAATCCTGTGAGAATTCCAGACTTGCTTCCAAAAGAAACTGTCAGTAACAGCGAGTCTGCTGGCTTTTGGAATCAGTATGTCACGGCTCCTCTCACTACCGGTTTGGCGTTAAAAACCAACGAGATCTCTGTGATTCAGAATGGAAGTATACCTCTAGTGTCTCTTTCTGATGGACGTGGAGGAAACTCGCCTATCGGTGGACTCACAGCAAGTCTAGAAAAAGCACAAAATATAGAAAGCAAAAGACATGTTCCTTGGATCGAGAGGCTCGGTGAGAATGCGTCATGTTTTTACATTACACCGTTCATTGAGGAGAGTAAAACTGATTAGTATTTCATGAATCTCTCTTCTGGGAATAAACCATCAGTTACCTGATTACAATAAATATGAATTATGAATACACATTCTGCATTTTCAAAATAGTCAAGCATTTACATTATGATTTTTTTGCTTTTTTTTTTTTATAAAACAAAGAAACAAAACAAGGACATTTGATTTGTATGTATTTTATCATGACACACTCAGAAACTGTTTCACTTCAATCAGATGTATGTTTATACAGGTTAATAATTTTATGTCTGATTTATTGTTAATAACATTTTTTATGTGTATTATTTATTATTGTTGATATTTGGAGATTGGTTTTGCTGTTATTTTAAATAGGTAGCCCAATCAGTGTTTAACTTAACAATGTTCACAAATTCACAAAGTAACAGGGCTTCGTATTAGAACTATAATACTTGTTAGTATTACTATTTAGTACTAAAAGTATTAATTATGTTTATATTTTACATATTTGATCCACATCCTATTATGCAACAGTTTACATGTGTTTTTTTATATACTGTGACCAAAATATGATGAATTTGGTGCTATAGCAGGATTTGCAAATTGTGTGTGTGTGTGTCTCTCTCTCTCTCTCTCTCTCTCTCTGTGTCCTTGTGTGCATGCGTGAATGTGAGCGTGCGCGCTTGTGTGTGATATCTAATATAATAGTATTACATGTCAGAATGTATGAACTGAGTAATCAAGTTTCTATTTAATATATATGAGTCCAAGAAGGTTTTGGTTTTCTCGACATTGTAGCCAACTTTCTGTCTGTTCCTGTACAATTCAGTGTTTGTTAAATGCTTTTATGAAGAATAACACTTAACAGCTTTAACATAATACTACCAGTGTTTCCACTTGCACAACAAAAGTCATGCCCTTTCACTTGTGATATAAATCTGGGTCACTTTGTCCTCTGAATTTACATTTCAATAAACGCACTAATAATAACACATTGTGCTATACTGAATGATCTTTGCCAATGTAAGGCGATAGCTCTTGTGCTACCTTAACAGAATAAAAGGCCTATTCTTTCGAAAGGTGTACCATTCATAGATATCAGCTACTCTGTCTCAGGACTTGAAAAAACACCATATAGCCAACAGTTGCACAATAATTTTTTGTTAAGATTTCTTCTTAAACATCAAAAAGACTTCGATTTGTGCTTATAATTATACTCATCTTCATTTAAGAATGCAAAGAAGCAATTTAACCTATGATGTGGTGATAAACACTTTTTCTGTTAAACAAGATCTTCTTTCCTCAGAGATATTCAGGAGATGTTCAGGAGCACATTCTATCATATTGATACACCAAATTCAACTGACCCATAAAGACCATTAACTTAGTGTACTGACGCACCACAGCACCACAATCTCACATATTGAATGAGTTCTGCTTCATGAACCATCAGCCCCCCATTAAGTGTTTCTCCTGGTGACAGCGGCCAGCTGACAGGGGAAACCCAACACCAGCCTGTGTCCATTAGCATTATAAAATGAGCAATCAGCTA
Organism: Clarias platycephalus; assembly: GCA_030068275.1. Taxonomy (NCBI): domain Eukaryota; kingdom Metazoa; phylum Chordata; class Actinopteri; order Siluriformes; family Clariidae; genus Clarias; species Clarias platycephalus. Next base: position 16,265,796 of record JAQQZT010000012.1, read on the forward strand.
GAATGAGGCACAGGGGCTTGAGTTTAAAAACACATCTACTCTGCTCTTCAGATACATACAGTATCTGACTCAGAGAGATGGAATGCCCAGTGGCAGTCTGAGCTAGTGTCTGAATAAAAAAGCAGGACGGCTGATCAGGAAGCGGTGGGCATGCTTTTCATCCAGAGTATTGCACGTGTATCTGTGTGTATATGTGTGTGTGTGTGTTCAATGATCTCTTATGATCAGAAAAAGTAAAATCAATAAATATATATATTAAAAAAAAAACTACATACAGTATAATATAGTAGTAATAGTAATAATAAAAAATAATGGGATGACAACAGCAACAACGACAACAATAATAATAATGAAAATAAAGTTTCCACTGAATATTTTTGCCATGACTCTATTAGACTACTTTTTATGGCAGCTTGTTGTAAGGACTCATAAATGGCAAACAAAACAAGGATTTTCCAATTATCACAAATTTCCCTTCAAAACTGCTGATTTCAGCGTGCTGTTTACAATGCAAAGAAAGCAACTCCTTTGTAAGCATTTTCCGCATGATCATCACACTTTTGTTAGCCTGACAATAGAAATATTCAATAACAGAAGAACAGCCAAATCTCCACCAGGGCTTAAACCTATCCACCCCAAACCCTACTACTGATAACACAGTGATTATGGCTTTGTGCTGGCTGCACGTATGGCTCAGATCATATCAGTCATAGAAGCTTAGTCAGTTGTTTCATGACTGTGGGCTCAGGCTGTGTCTGCTTTAGTAAGTTCCAGAGAGAAGAGCTATGCTGGCTTTGCAACTTTCTATTGCAATAAAGTGCGTTATAACACTTTCAGCAAGTCTGTCATCTGTTGGACTGGTATAGGGAGTTTCTTTAGTTTTTTATTCCGGTTTAATCACAGATTTTTACAATTACTCAAAATAACAATTAAACAAAGAAAACTACATTTGTTTTTACCTAATTAACTGCTTGTTTTTAGATCATAATTCAATTCAATTCAATTTTATTTGTATAGCGCTTTTAACAATTGTCATTGTCGTAAAGCAGCGTTACACAATCAAAAGAATTATTTAATGTGCCTTAAAATTTGTAAGCCAGAATTAGAATAAAGACTCAGAGACAGTGCCAGTATAATCTGTAAAACAGAGATAGATGATGAGTTAATTACTGCGATAAAGCTTTTATCTTTCCTGGTTAGATTTAATCTAGATTAATTTGGTTTACTGAAATAAAGACATTTTTTAAAAATAACTTTTCTCATTTCACCAATTATTCAATAATATATTTGGCTGAACTGCAGATATAGGACTTTTAATGAACTTTTAACATATAGGATTATATACAAAGCGCATCACAGACATATACTGTAAGCACAAAGTGTGTATGTTTTTCATCTTGCCAGAAATGGTAATTTTTTCTATCCAAAGACACATACTGTAAAATTTATCTCAGACCACCTAATTTGAGTATTAATCATACTTAATAGAACTTATACATATACATACTGTATAATGTTCAGTAATTTAAGCGCTGACTGGAAAACTGGATGCTTTAACTGGCCTTTGTTAAATTCATGACAATTTAATGATTATTTGAATCCCTTTTTGACTGACATATACTGTACAGTATATATGATAAGGAGGAACAAAGGAGTTTGTATGTGGAGGGAGCAAATTATCCATGTGTGTTAAATGGCCTAGCTGATTAGATTATGACAGCTGGTGCTCAGTGGGAGAGCAGGAGATAGACACAAGATAGGACCTCCAACTGCAGATGGCAGAGCAGATAGATATCAACCTTTGGATTTGATCAGAAAGTTATTATTGAACATATTTCCTATTGCTGATATTATTTCTTCATAATCTTGCATTTCAAGGTGAACAGCTGATGTTTGTGCCCTCTCTAAAGGACCAAATAGACAGAGCCTTGGACGCTTTTTGCACATACTATAAATATATTTCTAATACTGTATATGGCCCAAATTGCTTTGTTAATTAAAATAAAACATTATAGGCTAATATATTAAATCCATCCAGTTTGTATAGTTCAACTTTATTCAATTTTAAGGTACTTTGAGCAATATGCGCAGTACCAACTTATAAAAGTGAAGTAAACATTTTAAATGCTATTTGAGAACGTTTTAATTGATGAAGGTAGTGATAGTTAAGACAGGGGATATGAGTTTAAATCCCAGCACTTGGAAGTGCCCATGTTGTGTTCCTGAGCAAGATCCTTACCCCTTAAGTGTTCATTTATATTCTGTCTCAGCTGTAAATCACTTCATATATAAGCATCAGGCAAATTAATGTATGTACTGTATATATGGTATGAATAATATATTTTAATGAAAACAGTGCGGAGAATATGTTTAACTTTTGTTGTACTAATTGGCATTACACAAAAGCTCCAATAAGACAAAATTCACAGCATGTCCCATGTGTCTGACAAAGCTACATGCGCAAATAAATATTTTCTTTTCATTAAACTGACATTGTCATACCTGTGCAGATTTGTATTCATATGCCCAAGAGGGACCAGTTCTCAGATCTCATCTGACAATGAAGGTAAAACACATGAGAATGATCTTTCCTTCAGGGCACTGTAGGGCTTCCTGTCCCTTTTAATAACAGTCCAGACTTGCCATCATGGTCTCATATCATACACTCCACACCTGCTCTCCCATTCACATAAAAAAAAAAACGCCTATGTTTTGCCTATGGCCAGGATTTTGACCCTTCTGGGTTTCTGTGTGATCCTCCATCACCAGGTTTGTTTATTTGTGTGGAAACCTCTACATTTTCACACCAACCTAGAGTAAACCGTCATGACTGCTTTTCATTTTGGATTATGTATAGTGGACTTCAAAGAAGCTTTTGGATGATCCAATACAGGTATAGATCTGACTAAAAGTATTTGAAAAGAATTTTGAATAACACTATAGGTATATAAACAAGATCAATACACATAACTCCATAACCATTAATATATTTTGCAATGATTTTATTCCATCAAAGAAAATCAGATAAACCTCCTGTGGATATTGTTCAAAGTTCTATACAAATAAATTAGAATTTATAGAATTTTCTGTAATGCCTTGAAGCCAACTCTTCAGATTTGGGGTTCCAGACACTCCATAGAATAGAAGCAGCTGCCTGGCAAACACTTTGAGACATTACCCTTTATAGAGGAAATTACTTTCCTGTCCGTTTACTTTGCCACAGCAATCCTGCTGCTCCTCTTCCTCAGTATGGGAGAAGCTTCAGACAAAGACAGTGAGCCTAGTTATCCCACACACCACTGGATTTTGACCCAAACCAGCTTGAACAGGATGGTGTAAAGAGCAATCCCTTGAGTGGCAGGAAATATGCTGGGAAAGGTTGCTTGAGTAATAGGATCTGCAAAGCCTTCATTGAAGTGACAGAGAGTCTTTAATTAACATTAGTTAATCTTCAAGGTAACAGAAAGCAAATTATAACTTGTTTTAACTAACCCAAAATCTAGCCAATTAACCAAGGTGTATTTGATGTTCTGCATTTTCTTTAGCTTAATACTGAAGCTAAGACGATATGGTAGCTGATAGAAATCTGTCACGTTGTTATATATATATTTTTTTTACAAATAATACCAGTCTTGATTATTCTAAAATAGCTTAATATAACACTGTTACATACAGATTTGTTAAAAGTAAACATTTGTAAAACAACAAGAGTAGTGTGTTTTAATTTTTAGTGGGGTTTCATTTTAAAATGCTTTATATGGATCCAAATAAATTTGTTGCCTTTTCAACAAGATGAATTTACACTGATTGCTTCATTAACTAAGATGAATTGCTATAATTGGACATTTTATAATTACAAATATATGCACTCTGGAGAAACTAGATTTAATTTTATGCTCTACTCTACCAGTAATGTCTGAAGCATTCTGATATTGTGTAGTGACAGTTCATTCTTAACGGAGTACATCAGTTTATTTTAATTGAATGGTATTTGCATTTTTAACAATAAACACCAGTTTTACTCGATCCAGGCGTAAAATTGGATTTACAGGAAATGAACTGCATTTACAGGGACACTTAAAGGAATCAGACTCAAAAAGGGAATCCATCTTCTTCTGGGTGACACCAGATAGCGGAATTCTAAATATTTGTCCTCTACTGCCTCATGATCTTTGTGATAACAGCAGCAGTTTTTAGGTATAAGTTAACAATAATTTGGGATTATCCACTGATGCTTGGACATCCACTGTTCTGGTGCAGTGCAAGTTTTATAGTATCCATGTTGAATCAGTGATAATAATAGAAATTTACATCATATTTCATAGAAATATGACTGTAAGACATCCTTGATTTAAGGATATTGCATCAATATGAAGGCATGTCAGACTTTTATTGCATTCATAAAGATATGAATTCAATTTGCCCTGTCTAGAGCTTGACAATACTACTGTACATTTCAATGATAAAATCCTATTAGCTAGTCAGCAGATGGACCAAGTGCCACAATGAGACAGTAACACTTCTCACAGCTGGCACGGACAGAGCACACTAACCCGGCATCTGTGGAACAAAACAGGAATTATGTCCTGAACAATAGAAAATGTATGTTTCAAAACTAATAAATAAATGCCAAGCACCAGGCTGCCACGTCAAACAATGGAGTGAATTAAAAATAGTTGCTTGATGCCATTGTTCTCTGTGCAGTGTCGGGGTTATATGCTTATGCCCGTATGAATGAGTGGAGCTGAGAAGGATCACACAGATGCTCTTGTCTCATACAGTGGTTCATGCATCCAAAACTCACAAGCATCCCACACATTATTTTATATGGTTGCAGAAGAAGTTTGTAGGGTTAAACTGTTATCAGAAATGTTTATATAAATTTAATCAGGCATACCTTTGACTATAATAAAGCAATATTGCCCAAGCAAAAGGTAAGGATTAAGTTATACTTAATATGAGGTCAGTTGTGCTTTGACATAGACATAAGGTTACAGATGGAGTTTCGCATTCAGTATTACAACACAACTGTGAGTTGCTTTTATACAACAGTTCCATAAACAGGAAATTGTTATAGACTGATAAAATGACTCAGTCATTTAAATATCAACATATTTAAATTAAGGGCAGAATGCCCACTCAAATACAATACATTGCTTGGCCAAAAAAAAAAAAAAAAAAAGTCACACACTCTAAGACTTCATTTAATCACCTGAAGCTTTGGTTGAACAGTGGCCAGTTCATGTGTGAAAACGATTCCTCATGCTCCCAGAACCACTTCACTGCACTTCACAATTTGAGTCCTGGAATATGGCCGTGCAACCAGGGAAGAAAAACTCCATTTATCAGGTGTCATTTATTACATTCAGATCATCAGCTGACTTTATTTTATTTTTACGTAGGGCTGATGAGACCTGAACCATCTAGACCGTTGCCTATACCTGACCAACTGAAGCAACCCGAGATCATAACACTGCCTCCAAAGGCTTGCACTTTGGCCACTATGCATGATGGTTGCGTGCTCCCCTTCTTACCCTGATGCCCCCTTCCTTTGCTCTGGAATAGGGCCAATCTGAACTCATTGGGCCACGTGACCATTTTCCATTCCTCCAAATTTCAATCTTTATGATCGCTAGCAAATGTAATCCTTATTTTACTGATTAGTCTCACTAACAAGTTTTTTTTTTTTTATGGCCACACAGCTGTTTAGTCCCAGTCCTGCGAGTTCTCGTCACATTGTGTGTGCATGGAAATGCGCTTACTTCCTCTATTAAACATAGCTATGGTTTTTACTATACAATTTCACCAAGTGTTTACATGATCTCCATTCATGATTTTTTTCAGACCACATTTTCTCCACAAAGTTGCCAGCTCATCACTATACTTCCAGGTTTTGATTTTCTTTGAAAGGTTCTTTACCCAGTTCCAGTAATTTCAAATCTCCATAGTTGTTTTCGATGCTGCCCAATAATTTGACCCTTTGGCAACTTTTTTTGTCCAGGAAATGTATGTAAGTTTAACAAATGTAAACAAGGGTAAATAATGGTATGACTATGTTAAACTCATTAATAAGGATTGCATACATTTACAAACTTAACTTATTGTAAAAGACATAATATATAAAAGCAACATGAGGCTCAACCCATTTTTAATACCATTGTCAGTAGTATAACTGATAGTTCAGACACCAAATAGGCAAAAGTTTTGTTTATTTTTAATCTTTTATTGAAAACAGATCCTGAAGAAGCCACACTTAGTGATAGCCTATCAGCTGAATGGCCAGTTTGCTCTTTGATGGACTCACAGTGACATATACATTCACAGTAAAAGTGCACTTAGCAAAATCTGACTCATATACTCCTTTAATTTTTTAACTGACAAGTTCTCTTATCTTAATAGATAGGGTGAGTCAAAAATTATCTTCAACTTGGCTGTCCTTGCTTTGAAATACATTTGGTCCTTCTGCCAACAAGCTTTCGTATTCCCTCATGTTTTAGGCTGAGCTGAAAGCCATAAATGCCCCACTATCCTAACGTCTTTATCAGAAGTGAATTTTTATCCTCAAAGGGCTGCTTTCAGGGACCAAACAGGTGAAATTCAGACAGAGCAAGATCAGGACTATATCAGGACTTTCCATTCTATACTCTGCCGTTTACTCTCAAGCTTATAGTGATGAATCTTTGTATTGTCACCAGTAATGTTTCTCTTTAAGAAACTCTTACCTTTCTTAGAGTATCTGTCCAAATTTTGTTTAAAGATAACCAAACACTTTGGTTTACTCTCTCCGGTTAATTGTTTTGGAACCTGGTACACCCGCAAACCACAAAAAATTTAACATGACGTAACACATTCACACCTCCACAGCGGTGACAAAGGAGACAGTAGCCTTGAAATGAAAGTGCTGATATGATAGTACAGCCAATGAAAGAATATTAGTAAAAAATTGCATTGTTTGTTATGACTGCTGATGATAACTATTACTAATATTATAAAATAATAATACAGGCAAGTAGAATGATACACACATCCCAGTGTGCTTATACTAAATATAACCACTCTTGGAACCCCACCCTTCTAATCAGATTGTTCAATCAGAACAGAAAAGTTACAGTTATTTAATGATATACATGTAAATGCAAAGGTCAGGTAGGCATTTTATTAGAGAATATTTACATTACATTATGTCACATTCAGCTGATATCATTATTATTTCTTTACTACCAACATCTTAATATATACTATTTAATATATTCTGAATAAGGCATTGAATACTAAATATTTTTGTCTCACCTATGTTAAATAACAGACAAAATTAATACTTCTAGTACCATTTATACTAACATTTAAACGTTTATTCATTCATTCATTTTCTATACCGCTTTATCCTATATTCAGGGTCGCGGGGGACCTGGAGCCTATCCCAGGAG
>JAQQZT010000012.1:16278042-16288633 GCA_030068275.1 Clarias platycephalus
CCCGAAGTCTCCTGGGATAGGCTCCAGGTCCCCCGCGACCCTGAATATAGGATAAAGCGGTATAGAAGATGAATGAACATAAGTTAGACAAATGTTATTTAAAAAGAGACCTTATGCATTTAGTCCTTGCATCACAAACAGGAAATTTAAATAAAATACAGATAAACATTGCAAGCATAATTTATTCCGGAAGTGTGCTTGTATATCAAAGCACTCGTATATCAGTTTCGCCATAAGAAATAATGGAGCAGATAATTCGTTCCACAACCCAAAAATATTCATATAAAAAGAATTAAATATAAAGTAAAAATAATACGAATGAACCTGCACTTTACATTTGAAAAGAATCACGACAGAGCAGTGTTTCCGTTAGTGTGTGTGTGCGTTCAGGCAGGGGCTACTGTGTGGGATGACTTTCACACACACACTACCTCTCTAATGACACTCGCCTGCGCGCACACTTACTGCTGTAAAGTAAAAATAATAAATTAAAAAAACTAATTAATCTGCATTTTAACTTTAAAAAGAATCCCGATAGAGCAGTGCTTCTATTAGTGTTTGTGTGTGTGCAGGCATGCGTGTGTGGGAGAGGGCTACTGTGTAGGATGACACGTGAGTGCGCGTACAAACACACAAACAATAACAGTAACCCTACTCTATCGGGAAGCTTGTTTAACAAGGAACTTCTCTGATGACACTTGCACACACACACACACTCATGGAATCACTGCTTTCTGACAGAGAGACTCTGGAACTTTAGCAAGGAACCTCTCTAGTGACACTCGCTTTTGCTTTACACGCGTGCACACACAAACGTGGTCACAATGTTATAATAAACACTACACGCGTGCACATATGTTGACTATGAGACTGAGCATGGGAGATGATTACCCATAATCCCTTAGCACCCGAGAGAAGAACCATTGGCTCAGTTGTGATCACATGACGCTCGGCAGACAAAGTGCATGCGTACTATTTGTATATCAAGCCCTTGGTGGTTTATTAAGTTACAATTTCTTTAAAAATTGTGCATGTCTTTCAAAACGTTCACAGACCAAGTTCCTCACAATCCAAGGTTCCACTGTATTTTTAAAAATCATTTCATGCAAAAATGTAACAGAAATGTATATTAGATACTGAAAGAAGGAATAAAGATCAAATCAAGATGCATCATGATTATTTTGTATGGCCATTCATGTATGATAATCACTGAATTAAAAATCTATTTTATATGCTTATTTTTAAAATTTATATATATATTTGCATTTGAGGTGGTAATATGTTGCAGTTCCTCTTTAACCCTACAGATGGTACTCTCTAAGCTATCCACACCGGCAGACAGCATTCTTAATTGTAAAATATTTCCTAACTTTGTTTAAAATTGCAACACAAGCTAAAAAGAAAATGTATACAGAATCCGAATATTGATAAAATCATGATTCTTAAAAAAAAAAAAAATTTTAATCACAATGCAAATCAAATCATCACCGAGGTATTGCGATAATATCTTATCAGGTGGTCCTTGGTGATTCCTATCCCTATAAAACACTCATGGAAAAGATGCATACATTTTTGGTTCCACAAAAATTATTTAGATATAATAAAAATTCCACTGTGGCTTCACAGACGGTTCAAAAACTTGGTGCCTCATAATGTATTAATGGGATTAAATGTTTATGTAAACTTTTCGTTTACAGTTATAACGAGGAAACACTTGTACAAGCTTAAGTATATTGTAAAGCCACCATGAATAAAAACACCATAATGACCGTACATAAAGAAGTATTTCCAGTTCTGTTTTGTTTCCAGCATGGGTGCATCAGGCATGAGTAGACGCTACACACTCGACTGTGCGATTACGTGGGTCTTGCACCGGTCTAATGCGCATGCGCATTGTTCCTCCATTAATGTGCGCGTGGAGCATGTTTACGCGATGCTGTTAGCAAGGAAGCATTATTAGTGTTGTTTCGTTTGAGTTACAGAGCTGTTGATTTGCAGTAGAAATCCGACAAAATGACAAACGAGGGTTCAACGAAGCTGTCGAAAAACCTTTTACGGATGAAGGTAAGTGTTGGTTTGTCGCTACAGAAAATTGACGCACGCTCACCCTTCCTGACTAACATGAAGCTTTTACTGAAGTGTAGATCTCGGATTTGTACGAGAGAGAAAAAAACGAATGTCTGAGAAACTTGTCTGACCTTTAAAGTCCGGAGGGGATAATGAGCGAAGTTAATACACCGTAAATGCTTCAGGTTTTGATTAAGCCAAACACTGATGTAGCCATGGTCCAACTTCACACATCAATTAACGTTAACGTTTTTTTTTCTCTGCAGTTTATGCAAAGAGGTCTTGATGCAGAGGTAAAGAAACAACTGGAGGAAGAAGAGAAGAGGATTATAAGTGATGAACACTGGTATTTGGACCTGCCTGAACTTAAAGCCAAAGAGTAAGAACTGACGATCTTTAATTTTTATCCCCCGTGGTTATGGTTTCAGTAAGTGTTAATTGTTCGTGACATTATTTCTGTTTGCTGTGAAGGAAATCTGTCCCAGGGCTGGTCTTTATGTATCCAATTCCAGTTGGCCTTCGATAAAATGTCAAACTCTTGAAAATGTACTCCAACAATTGAAAATTTCGACACCTTCTAATCTCATGGTTTTTCCTTTCTACATTGTAAAACAATACTGAAAGCGTTCAAAATATGCAATTTCTTTTGAACTGTTGATGTTGAGGTTTATCTGTTACTTATGACCTGTAAAGCCTTCATAACACCTCCAATCTGGGCTGCTGTTAATTGGTGATTTTTGAGGCTGCTAAATCTAAATGAACAACTTCTCTGCTGCAGCGGTACGTTTTGGTCTTGCTTTCCTGGGATGCTCTTAATGAGTGCCAGTTTCATCATGCTGCTTGATGGGTTTTGCCAATGCACTTGACGATGCTGTTTTTGCAAGAATTATTTCATAGTTTTGAACTCTCCAGTAATTTTACAGAATGTAGAAAATAAATCACAAAAAAACATTAAATTATAAGGTCTGTCCAAACTTTTGGCCGATACTGTATTTGAAAATCAGCATGAAAAGAGGAATCCTAGCCAAGCATGATGGACGTGAATGATCATGGAATGTTAAAAAGAGAGAACCATCAGCATAGATCATCAAGCTAACTATGTTTGAGAGTTATATATTATTTTATGTTACAAATATTTTACATCATTTATGAACTTTGCATTTGGGAGGTTTTTTTTTTCTTCTTCTATCAAATAAATCTGTTAGTGTATTTTTATTAGATATTCTTTTTCATATTAATCTACAGTGCTGTTGCTCATTTAACAAAACTTCAACTGTTTGGCTCATTTAGACTCACCTGAACTGTGTGTGTGTGTGTGTGTCTTAAATGTAGAAGCTGCATTGTTGAAGAAAAGAGTTATATTCCATGTGAAGACTTGGTTTATGGACGAATGTCATTTAAGGGATTCAATACTGAGGTTGAGGTAATCTCTGGTTTAAGGATCTGTTCCTACTTTCTGGTAACATTTTATAGTGTGGTCCTTACCATCTGATTGAATCCCCTGTAGAAACTAATGGTTCTAATGAATGCTCCCAAAGAAGAGGAGGATGAAGTGGAGGAGAAGGATATGACTCAGATGGAAATGGATGTAACTGATGAGGAGATGGCAATGAGGTAGGGTGTAGAAGATAAATATCAAATATTGGTTTTGGGCAATTTTATCAAAATAGTTTGTGTACCATGTACAAGTCAGTTAAAGCTATTTTCTTTCTTTCTAGATATGGAAGTTTGGTTGAAAGCATGAAACGAAGATTTGCCAAAAAAAGGGAACGTACATGTCTGAAGAATGTCGAGGAAGATCTCAACCATAATACTCTAGAGACACAACCTAAGAAAGCTTTCTTAAAGCCACAGGACTGAAGCATTTCATAGCCGTTAGGAAGTTTCTTTTTTTTTTTTTTAAATCCTTCACAGGATGTATATACACAGATTTTGGACTTTTATTGTTTTAATGCCTTTACAAGTGTTCATTGTGGGGTGGATGCTATAAAATGGCAGTGAAAATGGATGTTGTACATCCTTGTTTTTAAACAAATGTTTTTGAACATTATAATACACATCTCTTTGGACCATCCAGGAGAAGGTATAGTTAAGAATTTTTGAGCAAGAACTAAAATTTTAAGGTCTTGTTTTCCACAGCAAAGTATGGCAATTCCAAAAAATGCGTGGAGGTATGTGTGGATCTTGTGTTGGTAAAGTAAAACTCCAGTCACAGTATAATGTCTTGTGTTCAGGCACACCACCACTTTTTTTTATATATATATTTATTTTTTTTATGGTAATGGATCCATCTTATATATGTAGCTAGAACACACCTCTTCCATTTTGCTTGTGACAGAATTCCAAAAAAATCTATGTTTCAGAATCTGTCTTTATGACTCAGTAACATCTCAAAGAATGTATTAAGCAAAAACTTGACAATAGTGAAAGAAAATAAATGCATGCACTGCTAGCATAGCACTTTATTTCTTCTTAGCACTCCAGGGGCTCACATGCAAACACATCCAATGCCTGCTTCAGTAAGTCATGATCAGTGTCTCTTAGCTTCTCCAAGGCAAGACAATAAATTCTTAGTACAGAAGAATGTATTCATTTTATTCATTAGATATCGGATTCTACCTTATTTCAGAAAAAATGTAAATTAATCATTGATACATTTGGACCCTGCAGAAACAAGGTTAGCCCAGGCATTTGCTTAGATTCAACCCTGCTCCTGGAAGACTCTTCCTGCTTTCCTTATTCTATCACAATCAATTAAATTCAAAAACGGGTGGCAATTAGCTTATTTAACTAACTTGTGCTGAGAAAAAACTAAAATGTGCAGAGCAGGGAGACCAGCAGTGAGAAGCACTGGGTTACAGCATATAAAATATAAATTGCATTACTACTTGCACATTCTTACTATAAAAAGTGTTTTACTTTTTAATAGCCGCTCCTGCTGGACTGAACTCTTTGTGAGTACATATCCTTGCAAAAATGACATCAAACAGGCGTGTTGAACAGATCCTTTGTAGGACTGGAATGGCCCAGGCCATGGGTCCCGGATAGTAAAAAGCCCTTGGGTTTTTTGAAAGTAACGCATGTTGTAGCTCATCCAGCACTGGCTTAAAATTAGCACAGGTTTGAGTAGTCATTGTACTTAATCTGTGCACCATAGAGCCGATGTACTCCTCTCCATAGGCATCTATTACTTCTTGGGACTGGGTGCTGAGGATTTCCTGCTGGAGTTTACACCATTCCTCTTGACTGCCAAAAATGTCTGATGCACAGATAGTGTTGGGTGAAAAGGGTAATGTCAAAATCAATGTACATATTAAATACAATTGGTCATAGTGTTGAACTGATGCAAATCGTGTAAGAGTAACTGGTTCAGTACGTACTTGTCTTGAAGCCCCCAGGCTGAACAATGGACACTTTTACGCCCCAACAGGACATTTCTTGTCTCATAGCTCCATAGTAAGAAATCACAGCTGCCTTAGATGCTCCGTATGCTGCGAACCCAGGGAATGGAACTTCTCCTAGTAAAATCCATTAAAAAGTAATCAATTTACACTTTTAAATCTGCGGGTAGTGTTGAGGTCTACTTGCATTTCCTAGTACAATGAACACTACGGGGTCAAAGACAGAACAGGATATTTGAAATATAATGCTCAGCTTTTGAAAGGAAAACCAACCGAGATAAACTCGAACAAGACTACGTATACCCAATCCACTGGGGCTATGTTTTGACTGTATTCCACAATGTTGCTTTATTACTTAAAACTTAATACTAACATGGCAAAGTATGAAATACAAAGTCATGCTGGTAACCAAATCTTATCTGGCATGTTATCTTTAAGTGGGTTAGATTTTAAGATGAAAGCACACACAAAGCCTTTTTATACCTTTATTGGCTATGATGCTGGAAACAGTGCTGTAGTAACCATAATCTAGCGAAATACAGAATAGAAACCATATCATACCTGACATACTGGATACACACACAAGCCTTCCTTGTGCTTGTCTTATCAAAGGCAGGAAAACTTTAGTAACCTCTACACCAGCAATAAAATTCACATTCATAAGTTTTCTTAATATTCTCGTAGGAAGAAGTTCTGCATCACACGTATGTCCAAGCACTCCTGCATTGTTCACCAGTCCCCAAAGACCTGACCAGAGGGAAAGAACCTTTAGTCAGTGTCAGGGTCTCAGATACCCTTTAGCACTGGCATTTCAAATATAATGCCCAAGCCTTTCCAGTTTTCAGTTTTATTCCATCATTACTTGATGATTAAACATTAAAACAATTAAACGCTAATTTTGTCAACCAGTTTGCTTGTCTTTGTACATAGTGTGTCAAGTTACAAAACAGGATTTACTGTTGTCAAGCATTACTAATTGTAAACATTCAGCATTTTATTGTTGTAACAAATGTCTTATTTTATGTAAAATGAAATTTATCAAACAAGAATAGATCACTGTTGAAGAATAAACAAATCTCAATATCAGGGGGAAGGCATCAAAAAACAAAAAACTTTAGCTGTAATTTTCTGGCACTTAAAAAAATGATTTTTTTTTTTTTTTTACCTGTCTCTCCTATTTGACTCTTGATAAGCTTATAAGCTTCAGAGATTTGGTCTATGTTTGTGATATCCAGCTGTAGGATGGCAAGCTGTGCAGAAGAAACCTCCCTGAGCTCCTGAGCACCAGGTCCGAACTCATCCAGCACTCCTGCATACACCTTCATCCCAGCCTTGTCCAGGATTTTAGCAAGATTGTGGCCAAAACCAGAGTCACAACCTGTTGCATATAAACACACAGACACACACAGCTAATTTGTTTACAATTTGGAAATGACTTTCCATGCAGTTGAACTTTTTTTTTTTTTTTTTGGTCATTATTTTGAATTGTTCTCATCCAGAAGCAAACCGCTGGAAAAAGTGTTTCTTGTGTACATGTTGTACTGTAAGGGCCTAAAATGACCTGCTACTGTTTTAAATAGGATAAGTTCAAATTTTATGACTTTTCCTAGTATGACCCCAGATGAACACATTAATAATATATGTTTGTGATGAAATGATGATTAATAAAATCGATGCTAAGCTGCTTTATTTTAAGGGTTTAGTGAACATTAAACTACACACTACATATTAAAGTTAAACTTAAGAACTTAGAAAAGAACAATCTGTCTTTTTATTGAGATTTGAACACGCCCCACCCCAAAACACACAACTTATCAGATTATACTCCCTATGCTAGTTCTGAACTCATTTGCAGTTCACAATTAATTTCTTTAAATAATTAAGTCCAGAAAATAAGGTAATACCCATTTCGAAAGCACCTTAAGCTGAAGCTGCTTACCTGTAATGAGCACTGCTTTGCCTTGCACAGGAAGCATGTCCTCTTGCCTTGCTGCAATAAAGTGGAGTATGCAGCAGCCGCAGGTGGCACTCATTATTATTATTATTATTATTACTGCCACACTTCCACCTGATATCCAACAGCACAGCATCACCTCCACCACCACGAGCCCTACTAACCATGACCAGTGAGTTCTACTCCGTCCCACCATCAGCAGTGCAGCAACGGTAGCTACGATCAACACACACAGCCAGAGCTCCATTTCTCACCCACCACACCTGAGAAGTAAATAAGGTGCTTTCTCCTTCCTTAACCTTTCACATAGCAGTAATCTCATACAAGCCACGCCCTACACACAACCAGGGAAAGCTCGGATCTGCCTTTTTGATTTGAACAAGTTTAGATAGTGATAAGATGGCAGGTCCCAGCCAACAAACTCTAACTCCAGTAAAAGACTTTTTTTTTTTTTTTTTTTTTTTTTAAACAAATACCTGATGCATCTGACTGCAAAACTTCAAGACATCTCATTCTAATGCTTGTTCTCATCTTGAATGGTCATTTGTAATAAAATGTAAACATGCATTTGACTATATTTTCAAAATACGAAAAATGCAGTAATATTCTCTAATATGAAATTCTAGTACTCATGGAATTTTCATTGTGAGTGAAATCATTGAGTTAAATACATACACCAATGTATACTTGTGCTCGTCTTATCACAGGCCACCTTCGTACCAGTAATAATATTTACATTCCGGATTTTTCTTAAACACCCTCATTTGATGAAGGTCTCCATCACATGCATGTCCAAGCGCTCCTGCATTGTTCACCAGTCCCCAAAGACCTGACCAGAGAGACAAGTGAGTGTATTGTTTGATACACTGCATTTCAAATGTAATGTCTTGTCAGTAAAGCACCAACCTAAAATCAGTTATCACTTATTTTTAACATACAAAAAAAAAAACATAAAAAAATGGGCGATATTTCCCAGCAACTGGAAAGGTGCGGCTTTATTTTTTATGTTTTGGACATGTTCTGTCAAACATTTTTTGCACCAGTGGCGTGTCGGATAGCAGGTAGGCTAAATACATTTTGACAACCTGCAGTACCTGTTTATAAGCAATCAAAATGTTCAGAATCTTCTGGTCGATAACCTTAAGCTGTGCTCAACATGTCTACACTTCAGCATTTCATTTTTTTTTTCTTTTTCTTCAAAAATCATAAATGTCAAACAAATTTTTGTATCAGGTTTTCCAGTACATTCTTTAAATATAATATGAAAACAACTTGAATAATTTATTTTGTGCAGGTTTCCTTTTTGACTCTTTATAATCTTTCAAGCTTTGTTGATTTGTTAGTGATCTCCATCTGTAGGACAGAAAGCTGTAAAGATACAGTAAAACTCTTCTGGAATTGTGTGTCCTATAAATTCATTCACTGTCCATCACTTTATCTTGTATTCAGGGTCATGGGAGGCCTGGAGCCTATCCCAGGAGACTTATGGCATGAGGCGGGGTACACCCTGGACAGGTTCACTGGGCACACACATACACTATGGGCAATTTGGGAACACCAATTAGCCTAATCTGCAGGTCTTAGGACTGTGGGAGGAAACCAGAGTACCCAAGGGAAACCCACCAAGCACGAGGAGAACATGCAAACTCCATACACCCAGACAGGAATCGAACCCAGATCCTGAAGGCGCAAGGCGACAGTTCTACCCACTACACCACTGTGCCGCCTCCCATAAACTCCAACACTATAAATGTAGACTTCGATTTTACCTCAGGTGTAAAGTTATTTAAGAGGGCTTGGTTAGAACATTTTACTATAAAGAACAGGTATACAAGTTCCTTCAAATCAGGTATCATACATGATGTAAAGAAGAACAAAATAACAGAAATAAACAATCCAGTCAACAAAACTCATACAAGAATACAGTGATAAGATATTTATTTTGACCGGCTTGTTGTGACCAAGCAGATGACAAAGCATGTGGGAAGAGAAAGGTGGGGAAAGTTACACCGTTCTAGACCTTGCAGTGCATACAGGAACGGAGATTCCTTTCGCAGGTTAGAACGGGCAACAGAGTACAGTGAAACTCTCACAATGCACAAAGGTTACACGAGTAAAGTGCTTTTCCTCTTAGGTTAGGCCTAGACTACAGCAGGGTTTTATTGTAATCCATCGATTCCATCAGAGAGGAGAGGCAGGAGGTCTGACTGAGCAATTCATGCACGAATTTTCTTGAAGAAGCCGATAAGCCCGTTGGTGGACGAGTCGTGAGTGTGGACGTCGGAATCGTCCTGCAGCTCAGGCTCAATCTTCTTAGCCAGCTGTTTGCCCAGCTCCACACTAAGAACAGATCACAGAATTCTTTTAGAGGAGACCGTTAAAAAGGGTTCAATAGCGCACCCTAGTGCTCCCATTTTATTACAGCTGTAGGACTTTGGATTGGGTGCAGTACCGAGGTCATTTTTGCAAAACACAGTAAATGAAGTCAATGCAGGAAAATGTTACTCACCCCCACTGATCGTAACTGTTGATATTCCACATCACTCCTTGAACAAAGATTTTGTGCTCATACATGGCTAAAACACACATGATTGAAAAAATTAATACACGCACAAGTAGTGATCCATGTTCTCACAATTGGTCCATTTCATTGTTTTGTGATAGAAATGAAATTTGCTCCTTTATTTTGTTCTTAATTTAATGCTAGCGTATACAAATTCATAAAGCCAAATGATATAAAATTGTTGAACTGCATCAGATAGCATATAATGTAATTACATCCACAGTGCAACTAGCATCATGTTCAAGACTCACCAATCAGCGCTCCAAGCATGAAGGGAGTGAGCTTCTTAAACATGATGGAGTTGCTTGGTTTGTTTCCAAGGAATACTTTGTGTGGCAGAAGTCTCTCCAGGGTATCACCACTCATGCCAGCAGCCTCCAGCTCCTTTTTAGCTTCATCTGATGTTTTTCCCTTCATGAGAGCCTCGGTCTGAGCCAGAAAGTTGGCCATCAGGATCTAAAACAGATAATCTGTCTTATAAAACATCTCAATGATGTGCAATAACCCAATGGATCACAGTACGATTCTCCAGTATGTTATACACCATTTCTGATCAACGTCTGCACTGTTGGACATTTTAAAATATACAGAATAGTTGTTTTTATA
>JAQQZT010000012.1:16293641-16306195 GCA_030068275.1 Clarias platycephalus
ATCTCCACATCATTGCATTCAGTTTTTATTCACAATTTGTTAAGTGTCCCAACTTTTTTGGAATCCGGTTTGTACAACTAAAAGTTTGTTTTATAGGAATTGTGGAAAATAGTAAAGTGAGGACGCTCACCTGGCAGAAACCCTTCATTTTCTCCAGGACTCTGTTCACCTCAGGCATGACATCTTTTCCATCCACCAGGACAGGGGTGTTGGAGCGGTTCCTCAGGGCAACATGAAGGACAGCTCGACCCTGCTCACACACATAACTCAGGATTACCTCACACTCATTTGACTCAAATGGACTTCTTACTGTTATCTATAGCTTCTGCACAACAAACTTTGCCATTTTCTTCTGGGTTCACAGAAACCACCATGACTCTTGCATGCTCTCCATGTTTAGCCAAATTTGAGCAAAACTAGAACATCAGTTAGAACTTGATTTTATTTTAGCTAATTAACACATTATACTCATTACTTGCACATGCATGCTATCAAATCACATTGGCATGCTAGACTACAGTACTTGATGTTTTATATGACTTTATAACTGTGAGGCTTATTTATACATGGGAGGAAAAAAAAAAAAAAAATACTATAGAGTTGTTCTGATCCTGCAGAGCTTCACCAGGAAAACTCCCAGTCCTAAATGATACGCCACTGGGTGACACTTGGCAGTTAAATGGGAGAACAAAGTTCATTTGATTTTTGTTTATTAATCAGTTATGATATGCATGCTGACAGGCCCTTGAGTTATAATTAATCAGGCAACATGACTTTGCCTTTTTGTTGTTATGGATAAAAACTTTTCTTTAAATGCAACATTGGTCAGAAGCTACATTATCATGGACAATGTTTCAATCCAACTAAAACCATTAAGACCAGAAACTCCACTTTAAATAGATTATCTATTTTCATAGATGCTGATCTGATTACACATGTTCAAAGCAGCATTTAATGAAAATATAATGTGGACATACTCAAAGTGGCCTTCTCGGTGTCAAGTGTTTAATCTACCACGAATATAACAGAAGAATGAGAAGAATAATCAAAATGTTGATGTCAGATTAGGATTCCCATGTTTTCCAACATATCCCCCTCTTGTCCGATATAAGAATTTAGTCTCAGAGATGTTGCTTTTTTATTCATGAAATGGAGAGCCAAGTCAGCAATTCTTCCTCTACCAGAGACAGCGCATAGAGACTGTTTATAATCACAAGTTTAAACTGATTCTTCAGAGGCTTAAAATGTTTCAGCTGAATATTCCACTGAAGACCTGAAGTTTTTCTGAAGTACATTCTGCCTTTACTCTGTAAAAGGCCTTCAAGGCTGAAACCACAATCAGAAGACTAAATACTAAAAGAAGATTAAAACTAAACCTCTGGGTCTGTTAAGGTTTGTTATATAATTCAAGTTAAAATGCTTGCTAAACAAACT
Source organism: Clarias platycephalus (assembly GCA_030068275.1). Taxonomy (NCBI): domain Eukaryota; kingdom Metazoa; phylum Chordata; class Actinopteri; order Siluriformes; family Clariidae; genus Clarias; species Clarias platycephalus. Next base: position 16,295,076 of record JAQQZT010000012.1, read on the forward strand.
TTAAAAACTGAATCCTGGGCATTTGATAAATGACAAAGGAATTTTGAATGAAGTATTTAAAGACATCTAATCGTATAGTTGTTTGACCATACCTCAGTGAAGTTGATCTTTTCTCCACCAAACATGCGCTCCCTGGCTGCCTCCACTCCTACTGACCTCGCCTATGAACATGGTCAAAGAGAAGGAGGAAAAAATAAATATTGTTTACAAAAAAATACAAACAAATAAGTGACCTAAACATCTGCAGGATTTAAAAAAATTAAATGAGGAAAGAAATATTAGAACATAGCACAGTCCACTGGTTGAAACCAAAGACAATCAAATGTGGCCCATCTGCAACTCTGAAGCCTGAATTTCTCTTAAATGGAAATATAAAAAAAAAAAAAAAATTTTACATAGAAAAAAAAGTGGCAGTACCATCTTTATAAATGGGGTAAAATATTTAATACAAATATTCCTATTCAGTCTCCTCATATATTTAAAATAAAATCTAACTTATTGCATGCGCAATTAATTTTGCTCATCTTGAGGGACAGCTCTGGAGTTCATTACATTTAAGAGGAACTTAACATGTACATTTGGGTCTTTAGTAACTCTGGTACATTTGATATTCTTCCTCCATTTGGTTACTTAGAAGGAAGTACAGTTTGAACAGTTCAGAGACAGGTTCCCATTTCTAGTCTGCAGGGGCTCGCAAATTTTACATTTTGGTTTCCCCCCCTCACCCCAAATTCAGCACATGACCAATCTCATAATAAGCTAACAAACTGCATTAGGCTGTCCAGGATAAATGAAGGAACTCCATGTAGATGTTTTAGATTAACGACTCAATGAGATCACAGGTAATGTTTATGCAAAGAATCTGTGATGACTCAACGCACTGTCATTTGTCTTTGCCTGTTGAATGTTTATGTGATTGGTATATAACAAACTTGGAAAGAATATACCAAAAAAAATGCGCTAGGGATTTATGAGCTCATAAGCACAGCAACAACTGGAGTGTGTTTAAGACTGATGCAATCCGATAGTTGTCATAAGCGAAACTCCCCCCCCCGCCCCTCAACACGCTCCAAATGTCCTCGCAGCACTGCAGCAGAATGATGTGCACTAAAGAAAAGGCTATAATGTCTATTGGAATCTCAAACATTATTTTTATAAACATTTACAAAAAATTTAAATCATATATTATATAAATTGCACTATTTTTTATAATTGAATTCAAATAGTAAAACCCATTCTAGATTCATTACACAATCAACAAATATTTTGAGCCTTTTTAAATTTATTATTACAGGTTACAGCTCATGAAAATAAAAATCCAGTACCTCAAAACATTCTATTTTGAATCTGATTAAATTGCTATTTTGTGGTAGGTCTCTCGAGTTAGACTCCCAGCCAAAGCCCAGACCCCAGCCAAAGCCCAGACCCCAGCCACTGCGGGTCCCAAGGACAGACAAAATGGGAGGGTTGTGTCAGGAAGGGCATCCGGCGTAAAACATGGGCCAAGATGTTTTGTGTCATTGAATGGTCTGCTGTGGGAGCAGCCGAAAGACTTACAACACTTCCAGCTTCTATGCCAGTGCCAAAACTTTCACTAATTGATTTGATGGCAATAATACTCTGCCTGACCCCAACCCCATAGATAATCTATGAGCTACTGTCAAGGGGAAGATGAGAAACACCTGACACAACAACACAGATGAGCTGAAGGCAGCCATAAAAACACCGCACGGACTGATCGCCTCCATGCCATGATGCGTTGATGCAGTAATTTGTGCTAAAGGAGCCCCGACCAAGCACTGAGTGCATAAATTAATATACTTTTCAGAGGTTGGAAATTTCTGTATTATAAACCCTTTTTTGATTGATCTTAAGAATTTTTTCTAATATTTTGAGATACTGGATTTTTTTTTATTTACATGAGCTGTATGCTTCAATCATTGAAATTAAAACAAAAAGATGCGTTGTGAATAACAATACATGAGCCTCCATTGACTAGACGACTAACAGGATAAGAACTGTACCATATCCAGCAGCATCTTCAGAACATCTTCATTGATGAGATTCTTTGAATAATCCAAGAGTAGTTCTCCATCATTTGTCTCAAGGGTGACACTAAAGGGTAAAATTATTATTATTATTATTATTATGGTGGACTTTAAAGCATGGACTTTTCTAGATAAAAACGAACAAGAGATCACAAGAATGTGCAGCATACAAATATGATATAAATAATGCAAGATATTAACATTATAATATGCATTTTTTTTGTGAATCATGGGTATTACGTGTCTGTGCTTTATCTTGAGGGAATCCAAACCCTATACAGGCAACACACACCCAGGTACCTACCAACTGGTGAACTGGTCATGTGTTCGCCCGGTGCTTCCTGATGCATGTACTGTAGGTAATGAAGGCCTGTCTGTTCCTATACAACAGAAGACCTACTGCAGCATAAACTGCTAAAAATGTTAACGCCGGCTCTGATAGAAACGGGCCAGGACACACAGTGCATCACAGTTTACAGGGTGCCCATGCTGACCCGTGTCCACCACTGAAAGCACCTACAATTGCTTTGTAGAGCTTCAGAACTGGACCATAAAGCACATGAATCACATTTTTCTTTTACATCATGTGGGTGACTGGGTGCGTCGCTAAGCTGGGGGACTCCAGGAAGAAGCAGTGTGATGTTCTGGGCAATGAAATCTCTGGTGTGGATGTTATTTTGACACATACCACCTACTTAAATATAACTGCAGACCAAGTACACCTCTTTATGGCAGCTAATACAGTGAGAGCAGTGGCATGTTTCAGGGGCAGAACACTGCAGAAATGCTTCAGCCATGGTTTGAGGAACATGACCAAGAGCTCAAGGTGTGTGTGTGTAGGCTTGGCCCTCCAAATTCCCATGAGCGAGGTTCTGTGTGATGCATGGTGTATAGGACGTGATGACTAAACTCGGGCTGCGTGCAGCACCACACGTCGCTCTGCCACGCGCTCACCGGTGAGCGGCGCCGTGGTGCGCTTTCATCCTTATTAGGGCTCTGACAACACGGCGCACATAACAAAACCACTGCAGTTAGATAGAACAGATCACATTACACCAGGAGCCCGACATGAATATTTCTGGCGCTACAGGCAGCGGCACACTGGGATTTTAGTCGCGCGGGTGCGGGTGCGTGCGTCCGTGCGCGTGCGTGCTTACTGAAAACTGCTGAGTGACCTTGTACGCAGCTTGATGCCGCTTAGCATCAGCTAGCGTTGGTTAATGCTGGATAAGTCAGCTTCACTGAAGTGAGGGAGGGATGCACACGCACATATACACACTTTTATACGACGGACAAACTATTATTTCTACATTACATTTGATGCAATGCCAAGACAGACTCGTTAACCGGATATGTGCCAACAGGAATTGCACTACTGGCCCTGTGTTGCAATCCTGTGTCACGTCCACCTAATCAAAAGGTGAAGAAATCTTTCAGAAGTCACCCTAGTTATACTATAACTCACATTTGACATCACAGTTTTTAGGAGAAATCCACACTCTAGGTGCATTTACCTGAATTTTGAGAACCTGTCCTTGTCCGCCTCGAACATCTCCCTCATCTTCAAGCTGGCACCGTTGGCCTTGTACCATTGCTCCAGCTTCTTGTAGTTCGGATCGTTAGTCAGGCCCATGATGCTGAGATTTCGGCGGTGAGAGATTACTTCTGAAGTCGGTCGACTGGAGGAGCTGACAGAACGCTAAGCGTGACTGCAGCTTTAGTAGGAAGTAGCAGATGATTAAACCACGCCCACTAGGCCAAACACAGACCTACTGGACATTCTTGTGCACTTCATAGGGCGTGTAAACTGCTATTCTACGCCCTATACATCTAGTGCTCTTGTATAACAAAATAGATCCATTTGAGATTTAGCCCTAGTGACGGCGCTGCAATAATATTTCATTTGTATTTTAGTTATAAAGCAATTATACATACAGACACTAATAGATCAGTTATCCATTAGGTTATTTCATGATAAAGTATTTTATTATTCCCTGTTGCTGATGACATGTGAATCTACTGTATATGTCTTTATTCTCACAGCTGCAGGACAATCTTACATACAACATGAGCAATATGCACGAATGTCTTCCCTTGGCATGCTTGTATTTGCTGCATCTTACTTTATTGTATCCCTTTTTAATACTATAAATAGTACTTTGTATAGGCACGGTGGTGTAGTGGTTAGCACTGTCGCCTTGCACCTCCAGGGTCCGGGTTCGATTCCCGGCCCGTGCTTGGTGGGTTTCCTCCGGGTACTCTGGTTTCCTCCTACAGGCCAAAAATATGCAGGTTAGGCTAATTGGCATTCCCGAACTGCCCGTAGTGTGTGAATGAGTGTGTATGTGTGTGTGCCCTGCGATGGATTGGCACCCTGTTGTCCAGGGTGTACCCTGCCTCGTGCCCTAAGCCTCCTGGGATAGGCTCCAGGTCCCCCGCGACCCTGAATACAGGATAAAGCGGTATACAGGATGAGCGAGTGAGTGAGTACTTTATAAGTATTGTATCTTTTTTATGATTTCTTCCCACCCCTAAGTACTTGTGTATGTTGCTAGTCTGTGCTGCTGTAAAACCGCAATTTCCCTTTGGAAAAATAAAGACTATACGTTACACCATGTTGCCAAATGTACTGTATTCACTCACCCATCCAAATCACTGATTTGGTGTTACAGGTGTTCCAATCACTTACATGGTTACATGTGTATAAAATCGAGCACCTAGGCATACAGACCCCTTCTACAAACATTTGTGAAAGAATGGGTCACTCTCAGGAGCTCAGTGGATTCCAGCGTGGTATCGTGATAGGCTGCCACCTGTGCAATAAGTCCAGTCATGAAATTTTCCACTACTAAATATTTCACAGCTAACTGTGTGTGGTACTATAAAAAAGTGGAAACGATTGGGATCGACAGCAACTCAGCTATAAAGTGGTGCACCATGTAAAATCACAGAACAGGGTCAGCAGAGACGCATAGTGCACAGAGGTTGCCAACATTAAACTGAGGCTAGGCTGAGTTGGCTTCTAAGGGTGAAAATCAACGGATTTACCAATCACATTAGATTATACCATAATGCAAGAATTTTTTAAAAAAGCATAATATCTAATAAAAATGTGTGTCCTCTGCAGGATATAAACACATATAGAATATATTTTTAAAACAACAGGTCACATGACTTGAAAGTTAATGAAACAACTTACAAACAACTAACAAATATGAATTTACAATATTAAATATAAAGGGATGTGCCTACTGCAGAACATATGGACACAGCTCTTACAATTAATTCTGGACCAATTGGTCACATTACCTGAAGGTTTTGACAACAGAAATATATTATTTCTATGTATTAATAATGAAGATGCAAAGTCATACTACACCAATTTAATCAGTCAAAATTAATGGACAAAACCATACAGCTGAGGTTGCAGTGGGCATGAGCTCATTAAACAAGCTGAAGATTGGAAAAACATACTGTAGCCTCCACTAATGAACCTCAATTTCTGCTGAAGCACATACTGTAGATGGTAGGGTCATAATTTGGCACCAACAGCATCATTCCATGGACCTAACCTGCCTTGTGAAAATAGTCCAAGCTGGTTGAGATGGTGTAATGGTGGAGGAATGTTTCCTTCCCAAAGTTTGGTCTTGTTAATATTAATTAACCATCATGTGAATGCAACAGCCCATCAGAGTATGGTTGCTGACCACGGGCGCAATTCAACATAGCATGAATATGAACCTGGAAGGAAATTGTATGATGCAGTCATGTCAACATGGATTAGAATTTCAATGGGTTGTTGCCAAAGCATTTAAACGAAGGCTGTTTTGAAGGTCGAGTATTAGTACAGTGGTCCTAAAAAAAAAAGCAAATCCCTTATAAAACAAAGGCAAACAGATCAAATAATATCTGTACATTAAAGAAAAACTAAATTCAAAAGGAGGCAGGTATTAATTAACAGTTTATTGAAGTTTCAGAATAAAAATCCCTTTACACTGAGCTATACCCCTCATGCTTGAAAGACAAAATGTAAATTCAAACCTTACTGAAGGAAGTAGTGATATTCAGTCTCACAATAGTACATTTCAATAACAGTATCTACCCCACAAGTGTCACCATACATTATGACATGTTTTGTGGCAACACTAGCAGGCAGTGACTGCCCAACAATGAATAACATACCCTTACAAGAGTGCAGCTCATGAATGATTCAATCATTAGAACATTGTTGTAACATAAATGAAAGGGCAAAGCTTTATGCCTTGATAAAACCTGGATTTCACATTACCCTGAAAACTAATTTAAATATAGGACAGAACAGAAGCTGGAACAAAATGAATGAAAATTCTCTCAAATTAGTTCATGATAAAATTCTTATGTGCTCTTAAGGGATATCCAGTTATTAATTCTCTATGTAGCATGAAATATTTTATAAAATGACATCTACACAGTTACAGTCTGCATCTTCTTAAGACTGTGTGGAAAACTTAACCAATATTCTGAGTAAAATGAGCAATCTGAACTTGGACAGATGAAAATAAGTGCAAAAGTGCATTTCTAGATTATTTTGCTCAATACAAAAACATGTTTCGCCTTACGAGTTGCTACTTGTACTTTAGTGTGCCGTGGTGATGTATAGCACCAAATAATAATTGGTAATAATTGGTAGGAAAATATGATTAAATAACCAAAAATTATTGCTAATGCTAAGTTTTTTTTGACCAAAGTACACCAAACTGATTTTAAGTTAATGAAAAGTCTAACGCAAAATAACATGACAAAAGATTACCATATAGCAGTGCAACACTTCTAGTCCTTTTTATTGATGTTGACCAAAATAAAAGCAGCTCTATTGCACTATTTTTTTGGTATTTTACACATGATAGCATTCATTCTGCAAACTATTTAGTGATTTACTGAACAGGCAAATAGACATTTTGTTCCTTCACAGTCACAACCAACAAGTAATCAAACAATAGGCAGTGGAGGGTAAAAACTAACGATTTCAGGGTGAAAACACAAATAAGATTTAAACCTGAACTGATGTAAACAAAATTAAAACAAGTAATTGTGGTTTTATGTGAAAAACAAAAATTCTGAGGCTAGTATTTATTAAGTGTTGGTTTGCTGTCTAGAGTCTATTAGTAAATTTTTTTTCTTTCTTTTTTTTTTCTTTCTTCATCATGCATCTTAAACAAACTTTGTGATTCTATAATTAAAGCTATAGAGATTCGAGCAGCTTCTCACTTGTACGAGAAACATTCACAACTTAAATTCATTAGTCAGGCCAACGTTTACTCAGTTTTTTCTTTTTTTTTTTGGTGATAAATTTCTGATATAACCTTTATTCATAGAAGCCTGTGTGGTGAATTTAGTGTTAAATGGAGCATACAGACAGAAGACTGTTTTTCACTGTATCAAACTATTTGAGGTAGAAAAGTCCAGAAGCTTAATTTGAATATCCTGAATTGATAAATTTCTTAAAGATATCGGGGAGATACGAGCGCATCAGTAATAGCTATTTTGAGTATCTTGGGCTACTGCAATTACTTCCATTTTTTAACATTCTACCAATTAGATCAGTGATATTGAACAAATTCAAAAGGTTTGCAAACCAAACAAGAATGAAGCACTAATCAGGGAGTCTTTGAGAGGCTCATAAATGTAGTAAGAATACAAAATGCAACTAAAAATGGATCCATGAATAGGGTTCATACACACCAGATTGGACTTGAGTATACATTGTGCACATAGACTCTGAACACAGTCAAGTCAAATATGATATCCAGTCATAATTGATCAAATGAACATGCTTTTGAAACCAGATCAAGAAATATTAGCTCTATATCTAGGCGCCAACATTATAAACAATCAACCCATACAGTGGTGTAGACAATAATTACTTGAAGTAAACACCATTCAGCAGTTGAGGATATAAATCTTTATGCTCTACAGCCTCACTGCACGTTTACTTCCCCACTACACTGGGGAATGGGACAAGAACACAACTAATGCTCTGCACACCCCTAGTGGCCATTTTATTTCAATGACTTGCCTTTTAGCTGAACTAATAGTCTGTGCACCACACAACATCCAAGTACACCCGCATCACTGCTGACTTCAAACTTTAAAAACATGTGGCTATGCATGCTAAAGCACAGGAAGCATTGTGTATCATACACCATGCTGTTCAATACAAGATTACCTTATCCATGACCTACCACACAACAAATTCAAGTGCAGAATATATGGACTTCTCTATATAACAGAGCCAGTGCTATTCTTGCTAATAGTATGCTTTTTGCCTCAACTTTTTGTAAATACTCATATGTATGAAGCTGCAGGCCTTAGAACAGTGGGTGCAGCATTGTTGACAAAAAGTGCCTACTAACTGGTGCCATATGAAGTTAAATATTTCAGCATTGCCTTCTAAAACCTCTAACAATGTGGCTATGCATGGAAGATAATTCATAAATACCTTTGAGGAGAACAACAATTCTCATTTGCTCACTTCTCAACATCCATGTTTACTAGTCACACTGATTAGATGGTTCCTGTGATATTAAACACAACATACAATGTACCAGAGTAATTTGGACAGTCTAAGGAAATCCGACCACATGCTAGTTAAAGCAAACAAGTATAATTACAATTCTACCAACTGACTTCAAGAATGTGAGTAAGTAGAAAAATACAGTAAAAAGTTGGAACGGAAAAAAGGTATTCAAAATAATGATAAAGCTATTTCGGTGATCAAAGGCATATATACATTGCTCTGTTACAGCTAACTGGTTATTAAATACAAGTTAAGGACTGAGGGGGGGAAAACAAAAACATTAGTTTCTCTAAAATATGTTCATACACAAAGTACCCCATCTGGAAATATTCTTGTCAGATTAACATTTTCAAAGGCTGAAACATTTCCACTCTTAAAACGATATGGAAATTAAATTGCATTTTATCTCCTCCAGTGGTCTATACCAGTGCTGGTGACACGTATACATCTTTTAAATTTTTAATTCATTCTCCTTGTCAAAAGTAGTGATGAAACACCTCCTGTGAGTTACACCTTCCTGTGGCTCCAGCTTCTATTTTCACTATGCAGCTACTTTGTTGTCCTTCTGGATAAAGCATAAAATAAACACAACATCAGACCAACATTCAATATACTTAGAAAGATCATCCGCCAAAAAAAAAAACATTCAAATGTTACATTAGGTATATGATGGATTATTTCACTTAATATCCATCAATATTTTAAAACTGAGTAACATGAGCTCAATCCATCAAACAATATTTACTTATTTAATAGTAACTTATTTAAAATAGTTAATAGGATGAGAAGAATACTTTACCCTATATTCAAAATTTGCAAATTCTCTTCCTCCCTGGCTTCCTCTATAACCCCCTCTGAATCCACCACCCCCTGCATGTGGTGGCCCAAATGACCCTCTGCTGGCTCCGCGACCACGTCCTCCACGGAAACCCATGCCCCCACGGCCGCGGAACCCGCCTCGATTCCTGTTGTGGCGGAACGGGATCCCGAATGTCTCGGCATTCATTCGCCTCTCCTCTGCCCACGTCTGTCTCCGTTCCCTGTAAAATATTTACCCCAAGAACAATTAAAAGAAAGTATTTCAAATGACTCAAGCCCCAGTCTTGCATGCAAGAAATTATATGAAGGATACTGAGTAACCCGGCCAGCATAGCATGCATCTTTACGAGAAAACCCAGAAAGAGTTTAGCTCAGGGAAATAACACGACAGAAGGAATTGCAATCATCTCCATCCTTTCATCACTGCTGAATTATACAATACCCTAATAAGTTTTCATTGACTTGGTTTCACATTACACTGTTTTGCTACTGTTTGTTGTTGTAAGTTGTAGCGGGTTTACACTTTTTATTCTTTTCTTGAGTTGTTCTTAATAAATGAAAAAAAGAGAGCAGTGTTTACTACTGGTTTATGCCATTATATAACATCCCATTATATACACCGGTCAGCCACAACACTAACACCACCATCAGATGAACTGAATCGCATGGATTGTCAATTATATACACCAGTAAACTGGTGACATATTCATGGGCTTCCAGGGCTCACCCATGCCTGTGGGCACCAAAGGCTAGCTCATCCGGTCGTATCCCAAAGAAAATCAAATGCAGCACAAATCGCCCATGCTGGCCACGATAGAAAGGCACCAGAACATTCAATGCTCCACATCCCACACAGGGCTCATCAGGAAGAGAGTTCAAGGCTGCCAATGTAGCCTCCAAATTCCCCACATCCCAATCTGCTCTAGCACACCTGGAATGTGCTGGCCAAACAAGTCTGATCCACAGAGGCCACAACACACAGCACCCAACTAATGTCTCAGTGCCAGACACCACAGCACACCCCCAGAGGTTTTGTGTAGCCATGCCCTGAGGGAGTAGAGCCACCCAAGTGGTACAGAGGGAACCCACAAAATATTGGGCTTAAGGTTTTGCATTGTAATGTTATGGCTGATTGTGCACATATTACCAATATCTCAATTTTAATTTGGTGGTCTATTTTAGCCTTTGATATTCAAGTTTAAACATTACTAGGGCTGCAACAACTAATCGATAAAATCGATAATTATTGATAATGAAATTCGTTGTCAACGAATGCTGTTATCGATTATTTGGGCTGCGCACGTTACTGAGGACCGCAACCACAAGATGCACAAATACACAAAGATACACACAGCCGCATGCGCAATGGCGGTTACAGAAGCGTCTGCAGGAAAAAGCGCACGCCCCAAGTCCTCCAAGGTATGGGAGCAATTCACATTAAACGCCTCTAAAAAGATGGTAACCTGCACGCTGTGTAAGACCGAGCTTTCATGGCATGGCAGTACCACAGTCATGCACGAACACTAACAAAAAAAACATGTTGGTGTTACGGATGGCGAAACATCAGCAGAATCAGTAACAACTGTATCTCTTCATCGTGTAAAAGTTGTATAGTTTACATGCTTTTGTTTAAACTGTTTGCTAACTTCGGGACAGTCGCGCTAGATCTGTTCACTTGCTACTCGCTAGCATCACAT
>JAQQZT010000012.1:16327644-16340551 GCA_030068275.1 Clarias platycephalus
AGTCACATTACACCTATTTTAAATTTCTTTAAGATCCTATTAATCCTCTGTAGTTATACCATACCAAATGATTTGCTCACCAAGGCAAATTCATGCGATACCCTGCCAGCAGGAGGCAGCTTTGCTCCAAACCCCAGTGCAGGAAACATCTTATCACTGTCGTAGTCCTGAATGATCTCGCCCACAGCTCTCAGAGCCATGGCATAGGCATTCAACTGGTATGGGTTCATGTAGTGGAGAGAGGTAGGCTGGGATGGGTTTCCTGTCCACATATACAAAAGAAAAACCTTAATCTTTGACACTTTAAATGATGAACATTTCCTTATACACCGTATATATTTCCCTGACCCACTCATGTGTGTGACCTGTGGGTTGTGTACTCAGGTAGATACAGTACATGATGTAATTTCTGTGGTTTTTATCCAGTCAGGCATGAATATTATGTATTTCCCTAAAAAAAAATCATAACAAGTATAATGCAATGCAAATGGTTAAACAGGTATTAAGTAAGAGAAGGATGAGAAGTTTGTCACGGTTTGCATGGAGGCACTGAACAAACACAGACAGCTCACAGGAGCTATGAAGACTATGATAACATGGAATCGTCACATGAAGGCATTTAATTAAAGAATAATCTTCTGGAAAGATAAGCTCACCATTTGATGCGGTAAAATCGATTGCCACCGTGAAATTAAGCTGCGTGCTGCAAAATAATACAAAGTAACAGACTGCATGAGAACCTTTGTCCTTGATTACGGCTAATTAACATAAATTCATACTACGTTTACTTTCCTTAGAAATTTCAAATGCTAGACCTTTTCATTAAAAAGCACTGCACTAGTGCTAAATTTAACGAGGTACATCAGCCACAGTAAATACTAAATACAAATATACAATAAGACATCTATGCAACCCTAATTCTTCTAGTGTTTGTTCTCCTCTTTAAGAAGCAGGACCTGTGCTAAGAATAGACCAGGCTATTTTTAGCGTGGGTTGTTATGGCATCTCTAATGTAGCAAAGCCTTTTATCAGTGCAAGTCTTCTGAGAAGATAGGGAAGAAAAAACTGAGTGCAATAAAAATAGCTCTCCTTGGCTAAGTGTGATTGACAATTATTGGGTCAATGGCATCGATTAGGTAAACACATCATAAGTAGACAAAGAGAAAGGCAAAAATCCCTTGTGCCACACATGCGCACACAAAGAAACATACGGAGTGGAATCTTATGCGCATAATCTCATGGCTTACCCTCCTTTAATATAGTCCAAAAAGGTGACTTCAACATCTATGAGGCATGACAGCAAAGTCACCTGTTAAGACAAAAGTTTGGTAACACTTCCTATTTACAGCCCTTAAAAACATCATTACACTTTCTCTAAGCAATGCACACTTCATTCATAAATATCTTTGACAGACAGAGGTTCGGGCTTTGCCTCGGTTTCTCAACAGCAGAAACTGTTTCTTTCTTGGTCTTTGGCTCTGATACCTTACCGGTGCCACCTAAATGATCACACGAAGTGGCCGAGGTATCAGGAGCCTTATATAAACACGTCGCCAGGTGTGTTTGCCTGACGGCAACCGCGTGTATAAATGCCTGTTCAAAACTCCACGTGGTAGCAGCCTGCAGATCTGCTCGTTCTGAACAGTTTATGCGTGGCTCTGCCCCTCGCGCGACCCGCGTCATTACACAAACATCGTCTAATTAATGCAGTGATTAATATGTTTCAGCTGCCAATAAGTTATTTAACCCTAACAGATGCAGTGAGTAACTTCTCATTTCTTAAATCACCATGTCAGAAGACATATACTGTGGTTTTGGCAATGATGTTACTCTGTACTGAAGGGTAGAGAAGGGTCAAATTAATCATCTGCTTCAAGCTAAAATAACAACTAAGGACATTGCTGAAACTACTAAAAGAACTGTGCAACGTATTATTAAAACCTGGTAACCTGGACCATGAGGAAGACATGTGGGCTGAAAAAAATGATCAGAGATCACTTAAACGTTTGGTGAAATTAAATCGTAAAAAGGGACAACAGTAGATCTCACAGCTATGTTTAGTAGTGAAAGTAAGAGCATTTCCACATGCACAATGCGAAGAGAACCTAAGGGATTGGGACTAACCTTACGAAAACCACTTATCAGTGAAACTAATCAGAAAAAAGGTTCAATTTGCTAGGGAGCATAAAGAAAGGACTGTAGAGCAATGGAAAAAGGTCATGTGCTATGATGAGTCCAGATTTACCCTGTTCCAGAGTGATGGGTGCATCAGGATAAGATGAGAGGCGGATGAAGTGTTGCATCCATTATGCCTACTGTCTAATGTACAAGCCAGTGGGGGCAGTGTTAAGATCTGAGGTTGTTTCTGTTGGTCATTTCTAGTTTCAGCAATGTTAAGTGCCCAAAAAATGAAATCAACCGTGAAAGAGTGGTTCAGGGAGCATGGGACATTATTTTTACACACGGGATGGATTTTTCCACCACAGAGTCCAGACCTTAATCCCCTTTAGAATCTTTGGAATGTGTTGGAGAAGGCTTTACGCAGTGGTCTGAGTCATCATCAATACAATACCTCAGCGAAAAACTAATGCAATTCTGGATGGAATTACTATTATGACTGTGTATAAGCTTATCGAATCGAATGCATGCTGTAATCAAAGCAAAATATGGTCCAATGAAATATTAGAGTGAGGGATTTCTTTTTGGCCGAGCAATATATACGAATAGATGTTAAAAAATAGGGAATATGCCACAGTACTGTTCCTAATGCACAATATGTATGAAACTGTTTAAAAGACTATTTTAAAAAGCAAGGTAGGAGAAACCTCCATGGTACCCTGGGATGCACTGGGAAATAATCATTTATTGAAATCATCTTGTACTACAGTTCTGTGCATCTGCAGGGTAAATCAGGGTTATGGCTTCATATGTTATGGTTTTTTATTGTAGCAACTAATTCACTAGAATCTGGAAGGCAAGCACTCTGCGTAATAAAAAATATTTCATCACTAATATTCTACATATAGATATTTATTAAACACTGAAAGGAATCTTATGTGTCAATCAGCAGTAACTTGTAACAATAATAAACAGAAATGGTTAGAAATTTATTAAGATGGTTAGAAGTTTATTAAAATTGTAATCAGTGCCACATTGCTACACCATGAGAGTAAAAAATGTAGTTATATTAAAAAAATTAGATAATGAGGTTGCAACTCGGCATCAAGCTAAAATATTGTTTAATATCCTCAATATTGTATAATAACCTCATGTTTTATTCCTGACATATAGTCCAGCACTAACAACTGATATAATGCTGTCAATCACTGCTATACCTATAAAAAGTCATATAGTCACATACGTAGTCATTTATAAATGTTAATATTCAGTGTTGTGCATTGCTTATGAAGATATAATGTAGGACCTGCAATGAGAAGTCTTACCAATAATTATATTTGTTAAAACAAACATATGGCCTGTCTTGTATTTGGATATAATAATTGTAAAAAAATCACATCATTTTGCACTCACAGTTCCTGAATTGAGGTATTTCTTCTTCTTCTTTTTCTTCTTCTTCATGTTTAATACCTAAAGAAAATGCAGTTGTATTAAATACATAAAAAACCGAACATGACTTTGGGGTCTGAATCACACTATTAATAAAGACCACAGTGAACGAACAAGAAGTCACGTAAGTTAAAAGCAATCATCTGATTCTACAGTAGGTGAAGCTGGTGTACAGAAGATAAGAGAGAAAACGGCTTGCTAAATTTCCAGTTACAGATGGATATTTGTTGATAGACTACTGACTAGTAGCCTTGTCCTTGTAGCATGCTGTGCCCTTGAGTTTAGCCTAATCAGTGCAAGATTAATAGGGTGAGTCTAAATCTACAGGTTAGATGCTTCAAGGGGAAGCAATCAGTTATGAAAATGTGACCTTAAAAGAGAAGATATGAAACTAGGAGCTACAATGAATAAAACAGCCACTACGAGACATGTGGATAGAAAAAAGTGCTTCAGAAAGGAGCCTGTGCGTTGGAGCTTTTTCAAAACTGAAAACATTACTGTGCATCGTCTCGTCGCCACCCCATCCCTCAAAAATGCAAACTGAAGTTCCCATGATCCTCAGCCTACATCATCTGCTCAGTCAGTTGATCTCAGTATTCCTGAAAAACTCTATGTGTTTCTTTGTGAAGTCTCACTCTAGCATTGCACCTGTGAAAAGTCCAAGCTGCCTGATATGATTCGCATATACTATGTCCTACTTCCATTTTTATGAGTTAGTCTGATCTGTTTGACATTCATCTGACCATTTGCCCCCTTCATATTGTGGAGCATTGCTTATCCTTTTTGTTTGTTTGCTGCACTGTTTTTTAATAAAACCTGCACTTCTATGATGGACTCATCTCTCTTTCTTCTTGTGAATGCCTGTGTGTCTATTTGACCAGAAATAAAAATAGATAACGTCAAATAAAATGCAGCTTACCATATATAAGTTCAAATATATAATGAGATTATTATTATATGGCTATATCTGCCACTCTTTTTAATCCCGAGAGTACATTATCATACTATCATCACAATGTCTTTCGAAGTACCGAAGAGCGTCTCTGTACGTACTGTATTACTATGTATACATGAGCATGGTGAGTGTGTATGTGTGTCTCTGTGTGTGTGTGTGTGTGTGTGTGTGTGTGTGTGCGCCTGCCTTCATGTGTGTGACTCACTTCCCAAACAGTGAACTGAGACTGTCCTTTGGACAGTTCCCTATAGCTGGTTTTGAACTCTCCAATGTAGTCATGTCTATGAAAAAACAAATTATCACACAGCATTATACGTTCACCTTTAAATATATGCAAGATTTAATTTACTGTGAGAATTTTACCAAATCTTAGCTGTCTCACCCTCCATCTCTGTCCCAGTCATACACCTCAATCTTTATTGCTCTGTAAAACCAATAAAAAAAATATATCATGTTTTAAAATAATTTTTTTTATTTAAAAAAAAAAAAACTTTCAAGAAAATGATTCATGGAAAACTTGTGGCAGAAAAGCAAGTTTTGCCTATTGGTCTTGGCATAGGTACATTGTGAAAGGGTAAAAAAAAAAAGAAAGTTTTTTTCTTGGCATCCAAAGGTGAAGGCAGTGCTACTGTAGAACACCATGTACTCTGCTGTTAGTGTTAAAATGCAATATTAATTTGGCTGACATTTTCACACCAGCAAGCAACAAAAGTAAAGCTAACAACTACACGCTGAGTGAAAATGTTTGCATACACAAAGGTCAAAATAAAAGAATGCAAATTACCCTATTTAGCATATTAGCTGTCATAAGTGTTCATTACATAAATAAAGGAAAGGTTTTGTCTGTAAATTAGTCA
Source organism: Clarias platycephalus (assembly GCA_030068275.1). NCBI lineage: Eukaryota > Metazoa > Chordata > Actinopteri > Siluriformes > Clariidae > Clarias > Clarias platycephalus. The sequence goes on from JAQQZT010000012.1 coordinate 16,333,024, forward strand.
GAACTCGTTCTTTTAACAATATCTTTATGTTTCAGGACCAGAAACTTTTTGTGGCAGATTACCTCACAGCAGCCAGCGCTTTTTGGGACAAATATAGCGCTTTCGACCTCAAACTGGGTGTGGCTATACATGTGACTCAACAGTGCCAATCACCGCAATAGTTTATCATAAATACACAGAGTATGCGGAACACACAGTTATTACTGTAATGCCCCTACAAAGCCCAAATCCTCACGAAACACAAACACGCGAGACAGCATAGCTTACTCCAAAAAAAAAAGGTATGTATGTAAAAATAAATGTTTAAAGATGTATGGACAGATCATTGTACGTTTATTCTTCATGTGGGAAGTTTGAAACCAGTTCGTCTCATATGTTCCACATGCTGCTAATTAATGCAGACATGTGGAACGCCACTATGAGATAAAACACAGGACGTTAGAGCAAACATATCCGTAGCAGCCCGAAGTGAGGGCGTGTAAAATACCTGAACAGACATCCTTATGCACTCAAATCAAATAAAAGTGATAATGTGAACAGTCATGTGCCGGATGTAATAATCTACTTTAAACAGGGAGTGTATTTGGCTGATGACAAAATAAGTACAAGGCGTAAGATACTCAACCTTAAAAAAAAAAATTTCTTTGTATTACTAAGTTAAGCAGAAAGGTCTGCCGTACAGAAAGACAAGAATACAAGTACGTGAGCTTCAACCTTAAATAATATCTTATATATCATACATGCCAAAATATCTTGTGATCAAATGTTAACAGAGGAAAATCAAAATGATATTTTTAAACATTTGCATTTCTAAATGTGATAGAAATAAAATGTATGCCCATCCTTCTGCTTTATAAATGCTACAATTATCTTATTACGTTCTCAGAACAGCTCTTGTACATACTCACTTGTAACAATTCTTCAGCTAATTCTTCCTTGAATCTCTATTTTACCTCTCCCAAAAACTGACAGAATAATGGCAATGATTTTGTTCATTCTACTGTATGTTTAAGATTTTTGCTTACTGCAGCGTGCACCCCATTTAATACGACAAGACAACAATGTGTTACACCATATGATTTAAAAACTATGTGCCTTGTTCCAGTAAACTTACCTGTCATAGTCTCCATTGCACAGTGCTCTGACTGAGATTTTAAAGGCCTGCCACACAGGGTCCAATGTGTTCTTTACCACTTCAGTTTTATGGCAAATCGTGTATCTGTTCAACATCATTCATTAGACAGATACATATATCCAAAATTATCCAGAAAGAGTATACAATCACTGTTAACTTTAATATGAACACCTGTACACATACCCATACATGCAGTTACAAGTATCAGCAGCACAATAAACAGATACACAGTAGTTCACTCTCACTCACTCACTCATCGTCTATACCGCTTAATCCTGTATTCAGGGTCACAGGGACCTGGAGCCTATCCCAGGAGACTTAGGGCACGAGGTGGGATACATCCTGAACAGGGCCCACACTCATACACTCACAAACCCATTCACACACTACAGGAAATTTGGGAACGCCAATTAGCCTAAACTACATGTCTTTGAACTGCGGGAGGAAACCCACCAAGCACGGGGAGAACATGCAAACTCCATCCACACAGAGACGGGAATCGAGCCTGGCCAGGAATCGAACCCAGACCCTGGAGGTGCAAGGCGACAGTGCTAACCACTACACCACTGTGCCGCCTACACCTTAAAGAGCTTTAATTAAAGTTTATATCAAAAATCAGAATGGGGAAAAATATAAACATTGCTTCCAGATGGTGTGGTTTTAGTTTTATAGAAACTGCTGATAACAGGTTGCTTTGGTGGAAACACCTTGTTGATAAGGGCAGCCAGAGGAAAATTGCCAGATTGGTCAAGTAATCACTTTTTACAACTGAGGTGAGCAGAAAAGCATCTCAGTATGCAAAGGACTGAAAAAAGCTGAGGACTGGAAAAAGCCGGTAATTAAACAGCTGCATGAATGTGCAGGTATACAGGCATTTCTATTCCTATTAAAGTGAGTGTACAGTATCATCTAAAGTTTGGACACACCACTCCAAAGTTTGGACAGAAGTCTGGATTTCTTTTCTACATTCTAGAACAACATTGCAAAGATGTTCTCGAATAGTTCTTGCAAAAACAGTATTGTCAATTGCATTTGCAAAACCCATCAAGCACCATGATGAAACTGGGTCTCATTAAGAGCATCCCAGGAAAGCAAGACCACAACTTACATCTGCTGCAGAGGAGGCGTTCAAAGTAGATTATTGCATATTTTGGATGCATTTGCCATTGTTTTACAATGTAGAAAGAAATAAAAAACAGAAGAGACCATGGAATTAAAAGGTGTGTCCAAACTTTAGACTGTCAGTGTACATTCAATTACTGAATAATCAAAGTGTTGATTTTAATTAATTCAGAGTTACAGTTATAATAATATAATATAATATAATATAATATAATATAATATAATATAATATAATATAATATAATATAATATAATATAATATAATTCTGTTTGTAGTTGATAAAACACTCACGTTCCATCTTCATTGCTGCGGGAGAAGACAAGAAATGGGTCTGACTTGCCGAAAAAGTCCTTCTTATCCAGGTTGTTTCCACAAAATTGAAGCAATACTGCTTCCTAACAAGCAAAACATAAACAGCTGTACACTGGGCCTTGAGCATTAGCCTGTGTGAGCATCTGAGCATACTATAAATGAATTATTCAACAGAAATGACCTTATGGAAAGGACAGAAGTACAGCTGTGAAAACTGTCTAACAGAAAATTAGATAAGGAGGGTTATACTGTATGCACACCCCGTACAGCAAATTTATTGGTACATTACTACGTCTTCATTTTTTCTCAAAAACCATAAAAGTTATTTACCCGACAATTTCCAAGTTCTTCTGCTTGAACAATGATGGTTCCACAATTTTTTCCAGGGATGCCCCTATAAAATACATGTTAGTTTGTGTTACAGTATGTAGCATTCCCTTATTATATTATACTTTTCAGTATACTATAATTCAGTATACTATAAAACATTGGATAATACTTTGTTTGATGCAAATGTGCATAAACAATTACAGACTTATTTTTTATGATGCTTGTATACATGGTTTTCAATTCTTGTGGTTTTAACATTTGTATGGTTTCATCTTACACCAAAAACAGCACAGAATGTACAGTTCATAGACTGACTTAAAAAAAAAAGAAAAATTTAAAATTAAAATCGTGTCAAATGTCTAGGAATTCACTGTAGCATTGGTTGATGAGTGTCTATTAAACACACTTGAATCTGACCTGTCCCAACATCTGATCCCCCACCCAGGTACTGTATATTTTAGATCTGTTGAAAACACAGAAAATCATTTGCCCTAAAAGCACAGCTTAAACAGTTCCGCTTTAATGAAATAAAAATATTCCGATCGATTCTTTGCACAATAGCTGAACACTTTAGAACTGGTGGTGGAAAAGTGGCAGACAAAATCATAAAAAGATCATTAAAAAACAATGCAGCAATATCTGATGCTTTGCCTTTTAAGTTGCTGTTTCAATTTTGCTAAGTACGTTTTTTTACAATATCAACAGATGATGGAATAGAGTGTAGCAAGAAATCAATGGATAAATGAGACAAGTCTTTAATCTGGTTCGAAAGTGCACTAGCTCTTTTGGTGCAGCGAGATGGCCACTTTGCTAGATTGCCACAGATACACACACACACACACACACACGCACACGCACACTTTTCTTTACCTCTTCAGGAAGAAAGTCAGCATGAGATAGTAAAAAGAGGTCAATTATAGCAGTCTTGTTTCCCCTTGATTTTAATGGTTATAGTTCACTGTTAATGAAATGTGATTTAGTCTGTGTGGTGTATATCTATATATTATGGCTCTATCTATATTATGTATATGTATATCTATATATTTAATAAAGAGCCCGCACACTGCAGTGTAGTTTGTAAGAGTTGGTATATACTGTGCTGTATGACTGAATAAGTAAATGAATATGTACAGTATATGTTTAGACTATGCTAAAGGAACTCCAGTATTTTGATCTAAGCTTTCTACTGCGTCTATAGCTTAAATATAAATTACATTTCATTTGATAAAATGTGTTCTTATTGTATGACTAACCAATGCAGTTGTGTGTCTGAGTGCACATACATACAACAAAGCCTTCAGGAAAACATAATTACCAGAATGAATTTTACTGTGCTGCTCCAGAGGTTGATGGATAAAATTACATATCAGCGCCTTTGGTGAGACACTCGTATCTGTCTCATCAAAGCCCTTTAGTGTTTGAGTGTAATTGCTGTTATTTGTGTTATACAGTTGTGTATTTAATTAAAACAATTAAAGGTTGTTGATGAAGTTTCTAAAATGCTCAAATTGCCTCGAGGTGGGAATAAACGTATGAACGTGTTCCTAGGAAAAGTTCTGTATTCACCACAACCCAAACCAGGTAAAAAAAAAAGATGAATAAAAAGAAGAATGAATTAAGATGACATATACGTACAAGTACAGTAATGTTTTATTCATTTCTTAGCATATGCCACTGTGTTGTATCACTTGGGCATCACAGTATGATGTCCTCCTATGATGCCCCTGGAGCAGAGATGGTTAAAGGCCCAAGAGCTCAACAGTGGCAGTTTGGTTCAACCCACAAGCTTCTGTTCAATAGTTTAATAAGAGCCTTAAGTACTGAGCTAGCACTGCACCAGATAAATGGATGGATAAATTTAGTCTGCGTAATCAAACTCTTTCTTGAGGTGTACAGACATCCCAAAAAATTAGGGATCACCTACTTTGAATAAAATTGGCATTTTGTAGGACAATGTTAAACTTTTGTGAAATCTATCTACAATAAAAAATGAAGGTATTTCTTTGAATAATACATTATGAATAAAAGATGGATGAATAAATAAATCTTCTTATATAAGTCTTGGGAGAGGTTCATTCATCATCATCATCATCATTATGTATAGGGTGTCTAGACATGCCCATATACACTAAGCCTGTAATTCACTTATCTACATACACACACACCCCAGACATGAAATATTAATACGTTCACTGATGCACCACTGCATACAAAATCTAAACACACATGTACTGTAACTACTATAAACATGCATTAATAACACTCAAACAAACTCAATGTACAAAAAACATACTGATGAGATTTGAACCAGATGCTCATTAAATTACTTCATGGGGCTGCAAAACCATCTCAAAGGCAGAAATGAGATCATGGTTTGAGAGAACACAGTAATGTAAAAGGTGAAGTGAGAGCTCCAAATAAATACTTACATGAGTGTTCTCTCCATACGACTACCTGGGGAGCCGACTACCTCTCCAAGAGTGCAGTACATCTGACCCAGGAAATCCTGATGACACATGCACAACATACACATTTTTATCTATATGTGTCTCTAGCAGATGGCTAATACATTCTCAACTGCTGAACGCTAATTTGTCAACTCAGCCAGGTTTGCTTCCTAATCAAATCTAAAAGGGTTTCCTATAGAAATTACTTCCAATGTAACCATTTGTCCAAGGTCGTCTTCTTCTTCTTTTTGTTTTTGGGACTGTAATAATTAGTAACAATATGTGAAACAATTTCACAAATACATCTTTTGGGCAAGGTACATTTAAAAAAAAGGAAAATTGGAAGGCAATTTAGAGACAACGCTCCCAATTTGAATACTCTGTGATTTAAACCTGATCCAGATAATAATGAAACCTGATAATTTTATAAATATGCACAGTTTTACATGAAGTAGAATAAAAGCCTGTTTTTTTGTTTCATACTGAATAAATAATAACCTATTATAGAACTGCAAAAATAACTGCAATATCCATTTTTAGTGGAATAACTATGATTATATATCTGAACATGCAGATGTGCTATAGTGTAACTGCAAGTAGTAGCTTTACTGCAATAACATACAGGTACTTAAATTTTCGTTTTAAATGTTTGTGCCATTTGTCACAGTGCTAGTAAGCAAAAATCTGGAAATAACCATGTGTACAGTAAGTGTAAATTATACACCATCCTCACCTTACCTTAGTACACACATTAAACATGCCAGCCAGCTCAACTTCTCCACTTGCTGATGCTCCATGCATGCGCAATTAATTGTTACTCACATGGGACACTCAGAGGCTAATGCCTTCCTCTCATCTAGATAATTGTTCAAGATCACTGCTTCATTAACTCAATCTTTCGTACAACTGATGATTCACATTAGCCTTTGATTGCGGATGTGTAACAGCAGAATGTGGAAACCTCAGCAATTATTTCCACTGTGTCAGCTCCTTAATACCGAGCACCGGGCCCGGAGCTTCACTTGACCGAGGAGATGAAAAACACAGCAGGTAAAGCTGCTCTCCCCAAGGACAGGCTTTTCATAGCACAAAGCAGCAATAACCGAGTCAGCTTTATGATTCGCCCGCACTGTAATATAGCTGCAAAAGCAGCACCACATACATTTTTGAGAACTGTTCTAAACACAAGGGTGTACTTACAAGAAAAATCACAATAAAAACAATTTAAGAACAACTATATGCCAGACACCTTTCCACTGACTCTATAATATGGAGCTGAGCAGGATTAACATTCTACACTGCAGATCCTGTACTTTTTGCAGTTTCTGTGTGAAGTGTGTATTATCTATATTTATGAACATGAATATTTTTCTCAAAGTCTTGTCTTGTAATCTAAGCAAATAAAAGGGGCTTTAAATAATGGGATACTGTGTTAAATGTGTGTAGACTGGGAAGAGAATTCAGCAACATCACTAATCTGAGCTTAATAACAATCACAGATTATTTTATCCAGCAGCGTCGAAGATCGGCAAGATCTATAAGATGATATAAAGGTATTTTGATAAAACTGTCAGTCTTGAAAAAAATCCTTTTTGAAACACTACTTTTGCCCAATTCTCCAAATGGATATTAAATGACCCGTATTCCTGATGTGTTTCATTTTCATTTACATTTAGTGTCTACATACTCATATACTACTGTAAAAAAGAAAAGAAATCTCTTATATATCACCTCTTTGAGATACACATGAGTATGTTTAGTGACCCAGGAAACCTTTAATATTTTTTATATATAGTTATATTTTGAAAACTGGACTGAACCCCATTTCCATTTTGCAATAAGGATTACATCCACCTTCCTGATTAAAGCTTGACATTCACTGCATGAGTTAGCGAGGATTTTGAAATCTTTGAGCACACTGCCTCAGTGATTTGCCACAGCATTTATTAAACCAGTATTACAAAATATACAATTTTATATAAAATATAAGCATAGGTGAAAGTAGGCTGGTACGGTCTGGTACTGCATATCACTCAAAGACACAGTGGCAGGATGCAGTACTGGAAAGAGGGGAGAGAAGCTACCTGCCAAACAGTGGCGGCCGGCCCCCTTAAAGTTAGGCAGAGAAGAATGCTACTTTAACATGTAATTATTTAACATAATAATTATTTATTTTAATAA
>JAQQZT010000012.1:16341075-16366434 GCA_030068275.1 Clarias platycephalus
GCAAGGCGATTGGACGAAGAAAGAAAAAAAGTTAAAGAGCTTGGACCAGATCGACCTGATCTTCTAATTAAGCAGCATTCATGTGCTTTTCCAGCACTTCTTATGGCTATTTACAGGCAATTATTAAAAGTTTAATAATTAATGCTTCTGCCAGGATGGTGACAGGTTCATGACTCACCTCACTGCTTTGTTCGAAGAGTACCAAGTTGTAACACAAGGATCAATTCTAAATCCCTCTCAAGGGGTAAGGGTTTCTACACACTAACCTAGTTTTCCAATTTAGGTATCTTGTGTTCCAACCACTGTTTTTTAATTTCTGATTATAACAGATTATAACAGATTATAAAGCATTGTTACTCACTTACATGTTTGGAAAGATTTTCACTCTTTGAGTCGAGGTCATACCTGCAGGCAGAAACAAAAAGCTTTTTTGCAGATTGTGTTCACTTAGTCCACGAGTATAACATACATCCTCCCCTGAGCTATCAGTGCGCAATTCCTATACTCAACAACGTACGACAGAAAGCAAACAAGCAGCCAGAGTGGGCTCTGCACACTTCCACACTGTACCACATTTCACATCCTCTCTTCTAAGGTTTATGCCCTGTATTGTTGCTGTCTTGCTGTTTGTACCCAAAACAGTGTATGTGAAGATAAAAGATAATTCACAACCAGATATTTTTAACTGCAGCAAGAGAAGCCTCTTTTTTATAAACACAAACTACAATCCTCAGCTTTTGTCACCCAAGACTGGCCAACTGTATATTATTCTTGTGTACATATGTATGTGTATTTGTTCATTTTTTAACCTTTAAGATGGTTTATATAATGTTTATAGTTTATAAGTGAGAAGATAAACTGATCTCAAAGGGCATACAATTAACTAATATATTAAATTAACTTATTTTTTTAACAATTTAAGCAAAAATCATGTATTATTTTTGTTTTGTAAAATTTTATAAGTAAAGAAAGGAAAGGAGCACCATGCTAATGTCTGGGCACCCCAAGAGAATTTTATCATAATCTCAAACTTTAATTAGCTTGTTAGCGCAGGAAAAGGCTATAAGAAGAAAACAAAGTGTTTGGTGCACTGTTCTATTGTGCAACAACAGCTACACAAATATGGCATTCTTGGAAAATTAATCAGAAAGAAAACCTTACCTGTGACCTCATCACAAAATTCTAAACTTTGCAAATGAATATAAAAACAAGTATGAAGCATTTTGGAAACAAGTCGTATGGAATATAATTAAATAGAACATTTTGGCCACAATGAGCAAAGGTATGTTTGGATTCTTTTCCCTTTACAGGGTCTGTAGATACAGTATGTGCAGCTTACATGCGCAGTTGGTTACATTTTTTCAGTTGAAAGAACATTATGAATATGCTTTAATAACAGTAGGATGTATGGGGGAGGGTTGATCTTTGCGTGGGATGACAACTGATGCCTGAATGAAATAATGCACGAATTAAAATTTGTGGTTCTTGTAAATTACATACTTCAGCAAACTTCAAGCAGGTTTTTCCCCAACATTTAAGTGTTTACGGTATATGTGAGTGAGCGCGTGGGTATGTGTGTGTAGCATACTGTTCATGTGTCTGCATGTGTGTACCCTTGTGTGCATGTGTATGCTAAAACTCGGAACATAAAAGAGTATTTCCAAACATACGGATTATTATTAAAATTCACTTTGCTTTATTATCATACAGTACATGTTGAATAGTAATCAGTGCTATCAGTGTAGTAGATTACATTTAACTTTTTTTAAGTTTTAACACACACACACATATATAATATATAATACAGCTCTGGAAAAAGTTGAGCTGTTTGCTTTATTGCAAAAAGAGTGGTATAAAGTTACCCATCAGCAATGTGAAAAACTCGTGGAGAACATGACATAACGCAGGAAATCTGTAATTGCAAATTGCAAATTATTCCACCAAATACTGTTTCCTTAATGTTATTTAGTCAAAGCATTAAAAATTTTTTTTTACAAATTATTTGCATTTTGTTTTATTTCAGTTATTAAAGCTCTCCAAATACTGCATGATCTTGGGTTATTTTGTGCTGTGATGTAATTTCCTTGAAATATACACTCTAAATACCAATTAGCTATATTTAGAATTTAGGAGAAATATTGTCAGCAGTTCACAAAAAAATAAACAAAACTGTTCATCTCACCAATACATGCATTGGTAATTAAAAAAAAAAAACTTAAGAAACTGATTATTTTGCTGTGGTCTCTTTTTTTCAGAGATGTATATTAAATTAATTCTAAGAATATTATATTTAATTGATTTTATATGTCCCACAACTAAAAGTATAGAAGCCACCACATAATGGATATACAGGTAGCCCTTACCAACCATATGCTACAGTTCATATCAACAGTTCTAAACCATGGCTATCTTTTGCACTAAAAGGCCATGGTGAATTTCCGTAAGTCTCACACACAATTACACTCAACACTGTTAACACTCACAGGTCAAAGCGTAGATTCTGCCTCTCTTCGAAAAAGTAATCAAGGATGAATTTTCGAACAAAGTCTGGGTTCAGGGTGTTACTGATGGCCTCGGTTCTCCCAAACTGCATGGAACAAACATACTCTATGAAATGTGCAAAACTATTACCACTACACAACATGGAAAAGCTTTCCACTCATGCTAACCACTCCTTAAAATTTTTATGACCTGATTTGTTACAATATCAATCATTTATGCCTCTTACTGTCATATGTACAACATCATCATAATATCATATCGATACCCGTAACTATTAAACATGCCGAGCAGTATTCTTAGTTGGCATGACCATGGATTTTGGTAGGGAAAGACATAATTAATAATTAATAATGACATAGCCATAAAGAGAATTACACTTGACTAATGCTATGGGCTACTAAATAGGGACATTTAAAAATAAATAAACAAATATTATTTTTAAATAAATTATTGCCAATTTGAATTTCAGCAGAATTTGAAATGTACAGTAAGGCTTAATGAACGCGGACTTGATGAGAAATGCTTGTTAAATCAATTCAATGAAATGCCACTGCAAATTATGCTTTTCGGGACACTAATGTACATTCGAAGAGTAGTGTTAGAGTTTAGCAAACAACAAGCATTTAATCCCCATCAGAAGATTGATGAGGCAATTACTTCTAGGTTCCACACACATTCACACTCACCTCTCTCCACTCCCTGTTCGCCACCGTTTGAATGTAAAGCACACAAACTGCAGAAACACAAGAGAAAAAAGAGAGAAAAATGACAGGTATGTGATCCTGAGTGCAGAGGGATGAAGTTTTTAGTGTTTGCTTGTCAAGCTCAATGAAGACACCAAACACTATTATGCAAATGGAAAAGCAGTGTCTGTAAAATGGACGTATCTGCAGAGTTTAAATCTGAAAGGAAAACGGTGTGGGCTTCCTTGCACTATAGACAAAGAAGTGCTAGTGGAAATGTATTAAAGAAGAAGGTGAACTCAAACCCATTTTTTTAAGTTTAACCTGCATCCAACAAGAGGAAATAACAGTTTAAATGTCTTTCAAATAAAAAGAAGTTTTGCTAATCTGCATACACATAGTACTACAGGAATAAGCTGAAGAAAGAGGCTGGTCTGTGGCACAGACATGCTACTGTATGCTAAAACTGATTGAGAAGTCTGAGGAAAAAAATCAAAAGGAAAAAAAGCTGTTTCACTAAAAAATCGAAGACTTAGTTAAGTGCTGTGTGTGCAAGGTGTTTCCTGCTGATGCTGTGAAAATGTGTCTTTCAAATATCCGTCTTTCAAATTGCCTTCAAATATCATTCAATTATATGTGATAGTGGAACTAGAAGAAACTCCTATAACCGCAGAGCACCAAACAACAAACTTTAGCATAGAATGACTGGATTATAACATTTTCTCTACACATATGCTGCTGGTTACTAGGTGCTACTGAAATTGCCTTTTCAGATCGGAATAGACTAGCTGAAGTACCTGTCGTTGACGAGAAGAGTTTGTAGAAATAGTCAAAAGGTTAAAGCTAAATATAAGTCCATCAGCTATAATTTAATCACTGATGTTATTATTTCAGGTTGAAGCCCATGTTCATATCTGCCTGCTACAAGGATGAACCCTTATTTTGCATAATTGTTTTTATTTAACTGTAATTTCAGAAAGTCTAGTTTGGTGTGACAACATTATATGGTGTTGGTTTCCACTGGATTGGTGGCTAAATATTAGGAAATTGTACAAAAATTTACCTAATTTACAGCAAGATTTTTAATCTACAGTCTTTCATCTTATTACAATAAAGAGGAAAGAGAGAATATAGAAATATGTTTTTATGCCTAGTTTACACTTTCTTTTATTTTCAGTCAAATGTGCAGGTTGAACTTTAGGCAAATACCTAAGGACTACAAAAGTTTCATTAAACTCTGACATACAGACAGAAATTTAAAGACAGAATATAAATATAAAGACAGTTTTCGGGTCCTCCAATGTAAGAAACATAAGATATCACTGAAAGAGCAAGTTCTAACCAACGTACAGACAAAACCTTTATTTTATGTATATAGATTTTATTATTTAGAATCATTTGGTTTTTATGTTGTTAGTGGCATTAAATTTTTGGGTTTCTGTGATTTGCATGATTGTTGACGAATGAGTGGTTTAATGTTTGCAATATGAATATGAAATTATCACTGTTCATTATTATTGTCAACCATTATCATTACTTTTCACATATTATATTCATTTTTAAACAAGTTTGCCTAATCTCCAAAATGTGTCTGTTAATGTTTCATTATGTCTGTTAATTTTTAATTGAAACAACATTTTCTGGAAAATTTAATTTCCTTCTCTTCCTCTCCTTTTCAAGGTGATTCAGTGTCTAGAGCTTCAAATCAAGTGCCCCTGAACCCCCTTTGAGGAAGTGCATTTTCCTTGCCAATTGGAATGCAGGGACTGTAGCTGCTAGCTGTTGGCCACTACCTGATAGCCTGAAGACCAATCTGAATGTCTAAAAATGACTAAAAAAGTGATTTTTGTAAAGTAATGTCAGGTATTCTAGTACAGTGGAATCTCGGATTACGAGCATAATTCGTTCCGGAAGCGGGCTCGTATTCCAAAACACTCGTAAACCAAATGTAATTTTCCTATAGGAAATAATGGAAACTCAAATTCTACAGCCCGAAAAAATAAATACATACAACTAATTAACACGAAATATAAAGTAAAAATAAAACAAATTAACCTACACTTTACTTAAAAAAAAACTTAAAAATAAATCCCGACAGATAAGTGTTTCCATTTGTGCACGCAGGTGCTGTGTGTGTGTGTGTGTGTGTGTGTCAAAACAAGAAGCGCATGCGTGATACATGATACACTGTGCTCGTAAACCAAGACAATACTCGTTTTTCAAGTCAAAATTTATTAAAAATCTTTGCTCGTCTTGCTGAACACTCGTAAACCGCGTTACTCGTAATCTGAGGTTCCACTGTATATATAAACGTGGTCCAGTATTAAACTGAACTGTAAGTCTGAGGCTGACTGAAAAAGCATTTTGCAGTTCAGTCACATTAAGTATGGTGTGGTGTTACATCATCAAGGCATATTCTCAATAGGTCAGCAAATTTTTTTAAAACCCTTCGTCAGACAATTATCAAAATAAGAGCATTGAAAAGGGAATTTATAAGAGACTTTTTCAAACCTTATAACATAATGGTAGAAACCGATATGGTGGGTTTTTGTCCCTCACATAGACACCAACGTTAAACACAATGTGTCCAAACATCATGAACACATCATGAACACATACGGTATGTTAATACAAATTAATTTATTATTAATATATTAATAAAGCTAAACTGCAGGAAAACACCCCCTTGATACATCCTACATGGCCACTAGCAAATCCTCACTGGTAAATTCAGTCTTGCTGTTATAAGCTGATTTTCTCAGTAGGGCGCTTGGCAGGGATCTGGAATAATTTGGAGCTTCTTTCTTGTTCTGTCCATCTGCTTGACTGTTCTTCCATCACGGTGCTTCTAAAAATATGCCTAATTAAAAAGAAGCATTATCATCCTCGTAGTGTGTGATAATCTCTAACCTGCCAGTGGAACTGGACCCGAGAGAGCTCAGGAGTTTACAATGTGCTGCTTTATTAAGCTCTGGAGCAGTCTCGTCTGTGGATGATGAGATTGCAAGTGCGTGTGTGTGTGTGTGTTTGTATGTGTGTGAAAAATGTAACTTCAGTAGCTTAACACGCACTAATCTACACACACAATGATCCATTTTGTACACTTCATTATTTGTAGACAATACCATCATACACACACACGTGCACACACACAAAATCACACAGGGCCCGACTGCCCAGCATGAGAATAGGTCTATATTTAGCATGCTGGAACCCCAGAATTTAGTGTCTTTTGGCCGGAATGTGTAGTCAGGCGCTCTAATCGTGTGCGACTGGCCCAATCACGTCAGCAAGGGTAAGAGATAGAGTCAGCACAAGTGCCTCAGTGTATGAGAGCAAGGCAAGATGCTGGAGCTTCTACAGGCACACTACTGCTGCAGCTCATGGCCCTGTAAATCTCACAATGTGCCCAGAAGCAGGGAATGAATGTGTGTGTACAGTATGTATGAGAGAAGAGAGAGTGAGAGAGAGAGAGAGAGTGCACAACTTAGAAAAAAAATAAAGAGTTTAAACTTTCCCTCTCTCTACTTTCAACTGAACAAAGCAAGCTATGTCACACACTTTGGCAAACCGTCTTCATCCCACTATTAGTTAAAAAAAATAAAAATAAAAAAATCATTTAGTCTGAAAAAGGAAAAAAAAAAGTAGTGGTAGTTAACAAACAGCTGAAAATATGACATAAAATGGAAAGACTCAGCATGTGTGTACAGTATGTACAGTATGTGTTGGAGGCTTAAGTAGGAAGAATGAGGTGTGAGTGAATAATGATAAGCCTGTAGTCACATGTGTCTGTATGTTCATTAAAGCTGTGATTAAAAGATGCCCGTCATCAGCTGGAACACAACAGCTGCATCCCTCAGGAAAAGAACAGACACGTTTATGCTCCGTTTCTGTAGGTTCCTTATGTTTTTTCTCTGATATATTCTTTGCCCCAAATTTCTACTAAATCACCGGTTTCACTTTGGCTACACTGACTACTTTCCGTCCTGTCCAACAGTTTTGAAATGAATGACCGTGCTACTGTACTTTGCCCATATTGTATGACAGCTTGTGTGAGAGTGTGTATGTCTGTAAGTTCCCAGAGGTTGGGGGTCCTCAGCAAATTTCCATCCCCTAAAACAGCGACCACGGTGTGAAGTCAATTGCAGCCGGTCATTGCAGCCGACCATCTCTTCTCAACATTGGTTTTGATGCATGGACGGTTAACTAGTTCTACCTTTTTTGCTTTATTTTTTCTTTTTGGCAGGAATGAATAAAATGAATACCAGAAACTATGTAATTTGCACTATAAATGCAGCAGACCAAACCATCTTACAAACCAAGGAAATATTCAAGATGCACATGAGGTCTAGACTTACACTACGTTTTAACCAACACACCTTATACGTAATCTAGGTGGTTTCATTTTGCAAGACTACTAATCCCACCTGACTTTAGCCTGGGACAGATCCCCTGGTTGTCCCTCAATGAAATTGTGCTATTTGTTACTATTAACACATGTCAATAGCAACACTTCATGATATAGCACAGTGTTTCCAGCTTAAACAAACCAAGAGTTCTATTTTTAATACCATCTAAAACATTAAACTTACTTCAGACAATATTAGTTACAGTAATATCTAATTAATATATACACACCGTAAAACTGTTTTACTGTCTTTGCATTGATAGATTTGGGCCTTTGGGTATAATCAATATATTTTTGTGTGTTATCTGAGTCTCAGTCTGACACGGAGTCTGACAAGTCTTTTTTCCTTTATACCCTGTCTCTGTTCAGTGCTCCTAAGCCCGTCTCGGGCCAGTACTCCTCCCCAGGCTCAAGTTCCTTTAATATTACAGTAGGTTGTGTAGTGAAAATGGGCTCAGTGTGTAGTTTGTCTTTGGGGAGCAGTAACAACACAATATATTTCATAACTGTACCCATTGTGGTTTCAGCATTCAAGCACAGCTATTCGTTACTGAGGTAATACACAGGTGGACATTAATGCTACTGTTCACTCTATATGAGTCACTGTGTACAGTAAGTATAAACTCACTAATTGGAGGCCCTGGTTTACTGAAGTTCCAGATAAGGAGGGAAAATTTGCTCAACTAATAAATTTGATAAACTGCACATCTGAAGGAGCAATTTTTAAAATTTATTGATTTGATTTAAGCAGTTCACCCCCCCTTCATCAAACACACACACACAGATGTAATATATGACAACCTTTGTGAATAATTCATTGCTGTTTGTAAGAACAAAACGAAATGAACTGAGGGGGGCAGAATATAAAGCTGCAAGAAATATTTTGCACATACACTAAAAAGGTGCCCATGTCTCTATATTTTAAACACTTAACATGTTGTGATTGTTTAAAAATGTCACTTTACTGTGAAGGCCTGTTTAAACCATTTTTCAAATAATGATTTTACAACTATAATGATAAAGTTGGTTTTATTTCATATTTACAACATACTGTATGCATGTCCTAATGCATTAAATGCATCATTAAATGTTCAAAATAATATTTAAAACCAGCTTTTCCATTGTGTGTTTAGGGTACCGAGTCATAATTTCAGTCTCTGTAACCCTCACATTTGAATATTTCCTCTTCTCCTGCTTTATATTCTGCACCAGACTGGCCTGTGAAAGTTTGTCTGAGAAGCAGCATTCATCAAGTAATCAATATGAATTCATTTGGTGTAAGTTTATGAATATTCATGAGTAGTCAAAGTTCTCAAGAAAAAAAAAAAAACAAGCTCTGAGTTGGAGAGCTAGTTAAGTTGCAAGTTACATAATGTGTGTGTTTATTTCATTTGTATCCAGAATATTTTAATCTACACTATATGGCAAACAGTTTGAGAACACCTGACCATCACACCCATATGTGTTTTTTGAACATCCCAGTCCATATTTAGTTACTTCGCTTGCTGTTAAAACAACCTCCAGTCTTCTGGGAGGTTTTCTACTAGATGTTGGGGTGTGGCTGTGGGGATTTGTGCTCATTCAGCCATAAGAGCGTGAGGCACTGATATTGTGTGAGGAGGTCCCAAAGGTGTTCAGTGGCTTTGAGGTCCACACAACTTGAGTTTTTCCAGCTTGTGTTGTGTACGGGGGTATTTCATGCTGAAACAGTGAACAGGGAATAATGCTATAACATACAAAGATATCCTACACAACAGTGTGCTTCAAACTTTGCGGCAAGGGTGTGAAAGTCAGGTGTTCACTAACTTTTAGCCATGTTTGGTACATGAGCTACATAAGGAAAGGTTATGGCTTTATTCATTTGCATTTGTACATAAGCGGTTGGTATATTGAGTGCTGTTTGTGATCAATTTCTCTATTTATTTGTTTTCTTTCTCTCTCACACTCTCTGCAGGTCCCCCACAGAATTGGATGGCATGGTGTTATATATGCTAGATATGCGAGACTACAAAGTATTAGAGTATATTAACCATCAAAATCTCTCTAACATGTTTGAGAACAAGAGAGTGCTATCAAAACCAGAGGGGACACACTGGGACTCAATTAAATGGATCACTTCACCTAAAGAATGCCTTCTCGAATAACAAGGCCAGTCGTAAAAGCATAAAAACACTTGAGCACCCAGGAAGGTGCGAGACTGGTTTAAACCAGGAATCCACAGCTGGAGGCCAATTTACTTGAGCTAACACAATAACACTCACACCCTAATGCCTGCCTTACTCAAATGTAAAATAAGTAATACAAAAATATTTTTAGCAAAATAGCTTCAGGATTATTATGTGATTCACTAAATCATTTACAAGTCTTCAGGATGATTGATCGTTGGCAAAAATAAAAAATAAGAGATGGACAAAGAGACTATATAGTACTGTATATGCCATTAAAGATTGCAGTAAAACTAGATATACACAGAACATTAAAATCAATAAAAACCTATGAAATTTCCTTTCAGCAAGAAATTACCCTGCTCTACTTGCTACCACACCACCTATCTTAAAACCCATAGTGCCCTCTTCACAATAATGGGCAAAATGTGATCATATAAATTAAATCTTACATGCAATAATTTCAAATTTCCACTCAAATAATGGAGGAAACTGATAGGCTTTCCCAATAAAACGTTACTGTAATTTTACGTTTCTAGGCTGCCTAAACCCACTAAAGTACAGTAAAGGGGTGTTAATATCAAACTGGAACTCTTGATTGTGCAGAATAACAGAACACAGTAATGAGAGTAAAAACTCTTTATTTCTCTACATAGTCCCCGCTACAGTAAGGCGCTCATCTCAGTGTTTCTCAGGTGCATGGACACTATCAAGGTGGTAAGATTTCTCAGTATTCCGGAGCCATGATCAGACTGCCTGGGGAATTTTTTTATATAACTGCCAGCAGAGTTACTGTAACCTGCAGGTGATGTTCAAGAATGCTTGCATGTACAGGTCCCACAGGACTCTGAGCCACCTCGGGCCGAGATCATTATTAATGGAGGTACGGCCATCTTTAAAGCATTTCTAAAATAGTTCTAGTGTGGCTAAGAAGAATCTTATCAGTGTACTGTGCATGACATCTTCTGTAAATGCCAATCAATTTTACATGTTCATTCATGAGAAATTTCATTAGAAAGTCCCGGTTTGACTTGAACACCCCTCTTATTAATACATATTAATATAATTGCAAACAAATTGCTTTTGGTATTCACAAATAATGTTGTGGCTTTTGATGAACTCGACTGTTACCTAAACAATTTCATGCTCTCTTTTACCTTAGACAAAAATAAGAGTATTCATTACGAAAATAGACAATGTATACAAATTGTATTAAGTTAAATTAGATAATTTATTCCCAAATCAGTTAATGTTTTTAAAAAATGCAACAAAAAATATCATGCAGAACAATTTATCCCAGAAAAACAGGACATAGTTTGTATCAGCATTGATAGCACTATATATTGTATTGTATAGAATATTCACAACACAAAATGCACTTTTTGCAATGAGCCAGTGGTCCTGGTCTTCAAATATGAGCTCTATGAAGCCACACATGAAGCAGCTTAAAAACCTCTGTTTGGAGAACCAATCCTGTTGGAGATTACATGAAGAGGCTCAGTGGTATTCAGGGAAGACTTTAGCGAAGCTTAATGGTAGAGGTGCAGCTAATGTTTTGTGGAAAAAAGTTTGCTTAACTGTATGGGTGTACCGGAATACGGATAATATGGTCAACAGATCAACATGCCTATTCACACAAAAGAGAGTATACCATAAGAGCTTGGATTTTTACACACATGCACTTTGATTTTGCACAAAGCGTACAATATTATCAGTGATATTATCAGAAATGCTGTTGATGCATTAACATTGCCTGCCACATTCGTGTGTCATGCTCTGAGAGTGTAATATAACTTGGGCCAAACTGATTACTGATTCTGATTATTTTGCTGCACAGTGGCAACGTAAACAGATTTGTTTTTGTCTCTTTTCTCAGTGAAGGTTCTGAATAAAATAGTATCTGGTGCTGTGAACAATGATGACTACACTGTAGCTGAGGTCCACTTAAATGAACCAAAATACCAAGCTATTTTTGGTATGTGAGGACTGAAATAAGCATGACATCACAATTGTAGCATTTGGATTTATTTTTTTTAATATCCTGCTCAGGGGGGAAATGGTGCAATCACATTAAAGATCACTCAAGCATGGTAAAGCAATGTTATTAAAGATATATGGAAGGTATAAAAGAAAGAAATACTTACTGGGATCAGATTTGGAGAATGTGTCTCTGTCTAATAGGTTTCTGTAAAAAAAAAAAAGAAAAAAGAAATATTGAAATAATAAACAACAAATATGTTGTAATGACCGTGTGTGGTCATGCGTGTTTCTCCTGTTTGTTTTTGGCCCCGGAACTTAATCTGTGCTTTAGTTCTTGATTAGGCAGCAGTGCATGAGCTTCCTAGCAGACGCCATAACATCAAACCGTTCACACAGTGAACCTCAGATTAACACGTGTGTGGTGAGAAATAGAAATCTGGGGTGAAAATACAGTAACTACAGGGTTATACAAATATAAGGTCTTAAACAGATACACATGAGCATGAGTATTTATTTGATGAAGCACTTACAGTACCTTTATAGGGATAATCTAAAACTGCAAGGTATTAAAACTGGGTCTTAAAATTTTAGAGGCAGAACATTACTAACTGCAAAGAAAACACTTTTATAAGTCGCTCTGGATAAGAGCATCTGTCAAATGCCTAAATGTAAATGAAAATAAATTAATGCTGCATTTCCAATAACTTATACTCACCGTTCACCGTTCTACTTTTGAACACCTTGCTAGTACTGGGTTGGATCCCCTTTTGCCTTCATAACTGCCTTAATTTTTCCTGCCATAGATTCAACAAACTACTGGAAACAATCCTTAGAAATTTTTATCCACATTGGCATGATAGCATCACTCAGTTGCTGCAGATTTGTCAGCTGATGAGAATCTCCCGTTCCAACACATCCCAATGGTGCTCACGTTCAGCAATCAAACTCAGGAAGATAGTGGCATTTAAATTATGCTCCACTGGTACTAAGGGGCTCAAATTGTGGCAAGAAAAATGGATCTATGTTTTCATATTGGTTATGCCAAATTTTTATGCTATCATCCGAATGTCACAGCAGAAATCGACCAGGCAACATTTTGTCCAGTCTTCTATTGTCCAATTTCAGTGAGCCCATGTGAATCTTTCAGTGAGCCCATGTGTTTCCTGTTCTTTGCTGACACAAGTGGAACCTGGGTGTGGTCTTCCATTGCTGTAGCCCACCTGCTTCAAGGTTTAAATGTTGTGCATTCAGAGATGATCTTCGGTTGTTTTTCCATCAGCTCCAACCAGTCTGGCCATTCTCCTCTGAACTCTGGCATCAACAAAGCATTTTTCGCCCAGAGAACTGCTGCTCACTGGGTATTTTCTCTGTTTCAGACAATTCTGTAAACCCCAGAGATGGTTGTGTGTGAAAATTCAAGTAGATCAGCAGTTGTGAAAATGCTCAGACCAGTCCATCTGGCACCAACAACCATGCCACGTTCTAAGTCACTTAAATGACCGTTCAAATTTCCCCATTCTGATGCTCGATTTGATTTGAACTCCAGCAGCTCGTCTTGACCATGTCTATATGCCTAAATGCATTGAGTTGCTACCATGTGATTGTGTTAGATATTTGCGTGAACAAGCAATTGAACAGGTGTTCCTAGTGAGATGGCCCTCCTCATCAGTTGCTCAAACAAAATGCAAATGTAACAAATAGCACCTCAACAAAGTCGTCATATAGCACATATGTAAGGTTGAAAGAGAATGACCCAGACAGATCCAAAATGTAGCATCCCTCCTCTATTTCCACAGTCTTACATTAACGCATAAAGCTTTCATGAACATTCCTCTGGCTGAAATGCATTTTCAGAGCCAGGAAAAGACAATATTACTTATTCAGGGCTCCTTAAAAAACACAACAGATTTTGGTAATGACATGAAAGCCATGAGCAAGTTAAAACCTAGGACAATTTTCGCAATTTATAAGGAAACATGGAAACTTAATGCTTCTGAGAGGAATTGAAATCTGTGTGGTTGTTTGAGAAATTGATGAGGAGGGGTGCATCTAGAACAGCAAGCCTCAGAAAAGCTTTTGGCTGGAGGAATTATGTCAGTGTATGTACAACTTCTCTCATTTATTACATTATGGAAACTGATAAAGAGTGATAGATGGTTCCTCCATGCTCATCTAGTGTGTAGGTTCTACCATTATAGGCCAGAACGATTTCAAGAGACATCACTGCAAAAAAGGAAAAACAGGTGCTGCAGGTCACACTAAAGCTTAATAAAAACTGTTATAAAGGCTAGGAAACTTAAAATGTCCAGCCTATCATACACTCTATGCAGAAGAGTAGTGAGAACTGAAAGCACTGAACACTCAACATTTATGGCTCTTTCAGCACATTATAGATCAGAGTCTATGAGCAACAACACAGAAAAAGCAAAAGTGTGTAGACAACCCTTCTCATGAAAGATTTACACTCAGGCCATACCACAAAACAGCACATTTCCATTTAAAATCCCAGAACAGAGTCCTGCCATGTCATTTAAAATATTATATTTACCCAGAATAGCAGGAACCTCTACAAAAGTGGTGTTTCATTCATTTTCATATTGTCATATTTACTTGATCTCATGAGAAACCTGTATGATCCTTGGATGTGGTTGGATTTTCTACAATATCACGAAAATTAAGTTGGAGGTAGTTAAGGTATGTAGCTCACTCCACTCTTAACCGATTCGACTCATAATATAATATAGCTATGGACATTGATACACATTTGCAAACGTAAGAGCTTGGTAAACCTTTCTGCCCATTCGCATATTTATCAAAACTGTTTTAATGTCAGTAATAAGAACTCAGCATCCCAACTCAGTCCTTTTTTATTGCTGAGGAATTTACTTTAACTTAATATAACTAGTCAAAACAGATTTCTTACACACACACACACACACACAAACAAAATTGCTTTCATGATTCTTAAGTCCATTATGCTGTACTGATGAGAAGAAATGGGCATCACTTTTGCATGTTTAAATGCTGAAAGCAACAGAAAACACTCATACAAAGAAACTAATGCAGCAGTAGATGTGGTTCTGAAAGGGACATTTCGTAGGAGAAATCTGCATATCCTTTTTTATTGTTATCTTCAAGTCTATGAAGGAAATGGTAGAATAGTCTTTGAAGTCTGCTGTCACAGGAAAATGGATTACGCTTTTAAAACATACTGTATAGAATGAAACATGTATTACAGTAATTATGATATACATAATGAAATTAATGATATAGCCCTTATAGGATATTATTATTCTTTTTACATATAGGGGCTAATTACAAATGACACTGAGGTTATTTCAACAGAAATTGCGATTTAAACTGCAATTTAACAGCAAATAAAGGCACTTATGATTTTGTTAAAAGGATGTTGGCCAATACCGTGTTTATTTATATATTTAAAAAAAATACTTAAATTACTGGCAAACTCTACATCCATTTCCAACTACATGTATATTACCTGGAATAAAATGCAACCTTTTGCAACTAAATTACTGCACTTGCGATTTTCAACATTTATGTGATTATAAGATGCATTTTAATGTGCAAGCATTTTGAATCCTAAGCTATTAGATACTATAGTCAATACTATATTTGCTTTAAACATGTTCAAAAAACTTTGTCTAGATTTTGTGGAATAGCTCTTTAATGTTGTGATGTTGTATTGTGAGAAACAGGAGCTGAAAAGTCATGATTTTTGAAAAAATGATCTATTATATACATGATTAGAACTCAAAGGTGAACTCAGATGTAAGGAAGATGGAACCTATTCTTCCTGGAAGTGATTTGTTTACAGTCAGATAGATAAGGTCAGCCAGCTGGGTTAGAGGCTGGCTGTCACCTGCAATTGCAGTCTGATAAACATAGGAATGCTGCTTGTGCACTCTTGCCTTCTTTTGTCGTCATCTGCACACTTTCTTATACTTTACAGAGTTGCTATGCCTACTTATTCGCATTTTAAAGAGCTCCTTGTAAAACATTTATGAGGTGTACAATTATCTTCCATTACAACAGAAAATAATATTTGGTACTGAACTAATCTATAAAGGTTTGCCAGTGAAAGTGGTTGATCGTAAACAAGCTAATATCCCTGGCTCATTGAACTTGTAAGTATACATTGGTTCCAATTTGGTTGGGATTTCATTAGATCACAGGCTTTTGCCATTAACTGCATCCACTGGATGTGCAGGAATGCTAGGAACACGTCACTTGATTATTCAAAGGCTAAAACCTCATTTGCTGATCAGTTATAATTAAAGGCTATTTAATGGTAATATTGAGTTTGTGTCGTATGAAATATTTTGTATAATTTTTTTTCACTTGATCCATGTCTCTTTAAAAGCCACATGCAAATTTGTACATGCACCATTTTCGCTTCATATTCCTGAGTAAGAAGAAGTTTGTATTTGTTACACATACAATGCACTAAAATTATTTCCTTCGCATGTCCCATTTCATTAAGAAGCGGGTGTCTGCAATGACACACCTGCCCAAAAGCATAGCCTTTAACCAATGAGCCACCACTCAGACAAAGACTGAGACTGCTAAGTCTATAAGGCTGTATATTGCTCCTGAATAGCAAATCCCACCATAAGGCCATGCCCTGACTCACCATTTAAAAATTGCCTGTTTCAAAGTTGCCTGTTTGCACCTCTTTTAAACCCTGTACACATGGCAATATCCCTAGTGCTGAATTGACACCCAGGGTGATGATTTAACACTTTCATAGTGCATTTGTGAACATTTGGTCCTATATATACTGTATATATATATATATACTCAGTTTGTCAGTTCAACACTAGAAAGCACGACTACCAAAACGGTTTGTACAATTCATGAAAAT
Organism: Clarias platycephalus; assembly: GCA_030068275.1. Lineage (NCBI taxonomy): Eukaryota > Metazoa > Chordata > Actinopteri > Siluriformes > Clariidae > Clarias > Clarias platycephalus. Next base: position 16,357,696 of record JAQQZT010000012.1, read on the forward strand.
GTTGACTTGTGAGCTAGATAAAGCTGTTACTGGCTTCAAAAAATCATAAAAAACATTAGTGTTATCTGCATGTTAATAGGTACATACTGTAGAACATATTACAGTTTAACATTATAAAGAGGCTTAAAGTCCAGAATGAGGTTTCTTTAAAAGAAATGCAGGTAACTTAGATCTTGTTATTTTTCCAATTCAAACACAGAAAAGCATTTCTAGTTAGTTAATACACAAATATTTATCTAGCAACCAAAGACATTTAATCTATACATCAACAAATCAATACAGAGCACTAACTTCCAACCAATCAGCACAACGATGTCAATCCTACCAGTCACTCATGTTGCCTGTCAATACAGTAAGCTCTGTTTCTTACACTAACCTTCATGCATTTTAGCCTGGGTAACATCAAATTTTGTGGAATGTTGATCAGATTTTGAGCCAGTGTCAAGTAACTTTTGACCATCTTTACAAGATGCACAACCAATTCAGGTTCACCACAAACCATTTCAGCACATTACGGCTTGACCATGGTGGTAAGTAATTCTATGCAGCTTTAACTATTGAATTAAAAAACATTCGTAGCAGTGGTCATTTTAAATTTGACCATTAAAATGTAATTTAAAAATGGCCAGCAGAGTAAATTTAATACGCAAGTCTTTAGAAACTAATATACGGTCTATTACAGTAAGTTATGTAGGCAAAATAGCGACTGCTATATGTTTTATTCTGCAAATGCAATAAAATAATTTTTACTTCAAAGTGTCAGTATTTTAATTTTAACTAATTACTCAAAGAGTAATTATTTTGTATTATTTCTCTCAAGTATTAAATTCACTTGTATGTAATGTAGGGCTGTTTTGACAGACACAAACAGTACAGGAATCAATTTATTAAATATCACATTTAACCACTGCTACCAATGTTTTAATACATACCAATATACTAATGTATTTTAGCTGAAAATTTCTCTAACACTTCGTCAGATATTGCACGACTGGCAAACCAAACCTACATTAAAAACAAACAAATAGTGAAACCCAAAGTATGGGAATGTTTAAAGGCTGTTCAGTATTTTTTTGTTTCTGTATTTATTTTTGATATCCAACCTCATCACCTTGATTTTTTCATTTAAAGTTCAACTTTTTCACAGATCGCTGAACTGCAAAATGTAATAATTTTTTCTGGTCCACAAAAGACCAGACTTGACTTTTATTATAGGTATATTTTTACACAAAGTGCTGTATACTCTGATTGAACCTTTCTGTTAAACACCTTTTATTCCTGGGTAAGTGAAAGCATAAACTACTTACACAAGCACATATTAAAAAATAAAAATATTTATATTATGAAAAAAAAAACGAAGAGCATGTCGGTATACTAAAATGATAGTTTATTGTAAGACTTGTATAAGCAATTTATTTATAGTTTTGGTTAGGTAATAAAATTTCAATGATTGCAGAAATAAATGTTCCTCACCTCACCAGATTTCTTTCCTCGCCCCAGACTACAACACTAATTGATTGTCATTTCAGTGAGGATGCTCAATCAAACCAGTGAGCATGATATCTTGTCAAGGGAAATTAAAAGACTTTGTGGAGACAGATTCAGATTTCAACCAGACAATACTGAATTCAGAGGGGCTAATGGAAATTAATCCAGAGACTGCAATGGAAATAATTATAAGCGGAAGTTATGAAACAAATAAACAAACATATATATGCTACTAGGAATTTATTGCATACCTATTATACCAATAAAAGCCATCAGATTTGCTTTTTTATGCAATATTGTACTTTTTGGTGACAACCAACTTGACCTTAATAACCTGAAATGAATGATCATTTTATCAGGAGCCACTTGCATCTTCAAATCCTAAATAAGAAACTACATATGAGGACTGTCTTCTTGGAACAGTAATATAATCAATCATGACCAGAACACCAGGTATGCATAAAACAGTAGCTTAAACAACATGCATATGTAAACTGTGCGTACAGTGTATAGACAAACTGCATACACAATGCATACAGAATATATGTAGACAAACAGTGCATAGAACTGGAAGATAACTGTAGCATGAAGCCTCTTAACACACAGCAACTTAGTGCAAAGCAGGAAAGAAATAAACATTTCTGAATTCAATAAACATGTTGTTATGTGTAAAGCGTGATCAGTCTACATCTTGCTTGTGTCAGGGGACTCCTCTGTACCACACGAAGGAGGCACTGGAGCACCCGACAACGCGTTTCTGTGGCTAGTTGTGGCGGGAAAACAGAAAATACGCACTGATATGTAAACACATCGCGTGAATAATTATCAGGAAACATCTCCAACTGCCGCTTTTTAAACCTTTCCCCTGGTTTCCTGCGTCCGCGTGCGCCAGTCACAGAGACACCCAGAGCGCGAGCGCGCGCGCGTCACTCACCTGCACGACACCGTGAGCTCAACTTTGGTGGCGGGAATGGCTGAGATCAGAGGCTCCCAGTCGCCGATACTGGCCAAATTCGGGAAGCTGTTTGTCGAAGACATGACTTAATGTGGCACTAAGAGATCTGCTGCTGAGGAGGAGGAGGAGAGCTCGTTTCCATCCTCGGCGCTGCTGTGGCTCGGCGGCGGACACGCGCGCGCGCGCTACGTCACAGACGAGCTGGTAATTCAGGGGCGCGCGAGCGAGAGCGAAATAGTGAGCACCAAGTAGCGTGATTACTATTTTTCTCCCCCATATTCCATGTCACGAATCATTACATTTTTGAAAGGTACTACAGCCTGACCAGATGACATCCAGGTGACACCTTGGCATCTGTGCTGTTTTGGTATGAGTGTGCATTTCTAACACTGCCCTCAGACCCAAGGTAAATGGTTTATACATTTTAGGAGGCTGTATATACATTTACATTATATTATATTATACACCACCTGAGACATCTCACCTGAGATGCACAGTATTTTACAATACGACTTCTTTAAATTGGTCCTTAAGGTTCAATTAGATACCATGTATTGTTTTTATTAAGATATAAAGATGCACACCAAAGGTACAAACATGTACCACAGACATTCCATCCCAGCAACAAGGAAAAACTCCTTTTTGCTGAAAGTGTATGTACACTTACTGATCAATTTAACAAAGCAATGGCAATGTCATGGGAGAAGGGGTTAAGGCATCTCTTCTAGGATTACAGTTGTAAATCTCATGGTTAACATGCATCATGCTCCGTCCTTTATCAGGGTCAGTTATTGAACCCCAGCAATTTGACTGGTTAAATTTTTTTGCACTAGAGAGAGAGAGAAAATAAGACACACACGCGCGCACACACCCACACACACACTAAGATACCACTGTCAGTGTGCTGTGGAGTCCACTAGCCTGATTGGTCATTGGTGGCCATACAAAGGTTCATTGAAGGTCAGGGTAGAGAGGATCCGACAAGCTGTGCGAGAAAGAGACTCAGTTTATGCACTCAGTAACTGTGCATTCACATAGCAATCATATGCTAAAGCAATCATATTCTGCTCATGCTTTCAAAGACATTGATGAATTAAAATGTACAGTAATATATGAGAAAGATGAGAAGATGTGTGACTCATCCTTAATTCCATCAGGAAGAGAGAGTGACTTGGCCTTTGACCCTGTTATGCATCAGTGCTTTTTCCCCTTCAAGCAAGTCTAATTACATCATATATTTAACAGAACACATTTTAAAATGCTAACACAGATGACCCTGGTTGTCACCCCCGAAGAAAAACATTTCTCAAACCCTCACATGGACATCAGGTCACAACATCTGCACTGCACAAAGTCACTGATGGCTTCTTGGTATCCATGGGTTATGAGCTTTGCGACTTCAGCTCAGTTGCAATCAGATGCTAGATTAGCATGGCAACTGCAATCTAAATGTTAATGAAGGATTCATTGGCAGTTTATTGAAATGTTACGCAAAGAAAAACTCCAACTGTGAGTAATCACACAAATTAGAATATGATCATTGGCTTAAAATCATTCACTAAATAACTAAGGATTATTAACAGCTCACATGCATGCTTATGAGTCTTAATGAATGACATTGGGAAGATGCCTGTGGTCACCTAGAGGCAAAAACAGCTTGGCATATTTTACAGTAGAAAGATTCCTTGCATACCAATGCTGTAAAGATAATGGAACAGGCCGATGCATTATTAGTTTTTTCATGTTTTATTCAGAACTGCAAAGGAAACTTAAGAGTAGTACAAGCCAAAATGACAAGAATGCACAAAAGATTAAAAAATAAAAAATTACAGCGAAGATGAAACAATTTTGACAGCAAGGAGCAACTTCTACCAGAGAAAATGCCTTTTATACTTTCATCATAAATAATTCACCTATGCAGACGAGTAAAACTGTGTGCATTTTGACATCGCCATTCAGACAGGAATGAAAAAAATATCTTCAAAGACAATAAAGTAGTCACAAGCGCATAGAGGTGATAAATATTTCACCTCGGCCATGATGTTCATGCTTTTGTTATAAGGACTACGCCATAGAACGAACAGTCGGCATAGAATGACAGTCCTAGCCTTTTATTCAGCTACTACACGCTTCTGAACCCAGGTGCAGCCACATTATCATAATATCGAGAGACAAGCGAGACAGGAGACAAGCACCTGCAAGATAATGAATAACACGGATTCTTACAAAAGAGCAAAAAGTGTCCACAGAGCTGATTCTTCAAGTGTAAGTCAGACTTGTACACAAACAGAAGGTATAATAGAGCTAATGGGATCATTCATATGAGTGTTAGAGGAACAGAGGTACAAGACCTCCCTCCAGTGGACAAAATGGTTTACTGTTGCACAGATCACACACAGGTTAGGTACGACTCCACTGCAAAGTGGCCACTGGAATGCCCACAAACACCCACAGCAGTTTGGTAGAAGCTATTTGCAATGTCCATTGGGTTAAATTTCAGTTCCCATGATTTGCCCTTACAATAGCCACACACACACACACACACACACACACACGTACACACTGTGGCATGGGATTTTGACAGATGGCCTTTAATTTGTGTGGCATCTGACATTTAGCTTGCTGGCATGTCAGTCAGCATTAAGCCCGGTGAAAAAAACAGGACATAAACACATCCAGTGAGCTGAAAACTTAAACCATCAATACACATTTCTGTCCTTTACAAAGAGAAGGTTTAAACTGAAACACTGCAGAGTCATTCCTGGTCTACTGTTCCTGGTTATAAGCCAAACGCTTCTCTGTTTGTTAGTCGTCTACAGGCTAAGACATGATCTAAGACATGATTGCACACATACTTGTAGTTTTCTACTGTAACTACATACATCAACACTACTGAGATTATATATGCATTTGTGCCAGAGATAACAAGAACGATTATGACAGAAACAGAAGCAGGTGGATATGCACACCAGCACACAGACCACTACACTCCTCCTATTTCCACATACATACGACTAATAAGTGTATGAACTAGTAGGTGTATCTACTGTAAGTGTCAAAGCTATTACAACCTCAGCCAGGTGTTAACAAGAAGGCAGCGAGGACATTTAACACAAGAGCTACTATACAGCTTGAGGCTGAATTTGTTTCATTTACCTATGTTCGGTAATGTCATTTTAAGGGATTTCATTGGTCAGGTTAAAGCAGCTGTGTTTTGTGTAGTAAATATCCAGATAGTCAGGACTGACATGTCATACTGTATCCTTGATGTCAATGTGGGAATTGTGCCACTTCTCCCAAGTTTAGATATTACACCAACTAGTGTACTGAGGGAGAGCTACAGTACAGTATGTTTGACAAAACACGGAAGGTAATCAATGTGCTTGGACATTGGACAGGTTCAGCATGGTAGCAGTGTTAAGATCATTTTAATTCAAGATAACTTGACAGTACTTTTAGGACAATCTGAAAATAAATTACCTTCACAAGGTAAATTAATCCAGCTTGAGCAAGGCTTAAGACAAAGAAGGAAGAAGAAAGAGAGAAACTTTCGATATCTACATTATGCATTAGAATTGGATTTGTTAATAAGTTAATGATTGTAGTACAGCTGAGCTTCGCACTTTGGTCACCAACGACTTTCAGGCTCAAACGTATAGACAGAATTTTTAAAGGCATGGTGATTTCAGTTAGTCCACTTAATGCAAAGCTACAGCTACTCAGTATGCATCATGTGTGTAAAGCGCTCAGTGCCTGTGCAAAAGGTCTAGAAGCACGAGTTCATATATGAGCTCAGAGAACCGGCCTACTGAAGCCAGCTACAGACAGGAACCGGTTCCTTCTCTCCTCATATCCAACTAATCCCCATGCAGCAGGGTTCCCCCAGTGGTTAATCGTGATCAATATGGAGAAGATGCAGCGCCTAAAGGAGTGTTACTTTATAATTAGATTTGCTTTAGCTATGTTCCATAGCATTGCTGCGCTATTAAGACGCCACGCGCAAGGGAAGTGGCTATGGTGAAGGAGAAGATTCCAATCTGTTTACATCCACTTTTGCCATATTCAGGCATTAATCTTCTAGGTTGGTATATATCAGGTGTCCTGTTTTAGTGGGTGAGGGCAAGGGGAAGTTAGCCACATGAGACAGAAGGGGACAGTCAGTTGCTGCCAGGCTCATCAGGAGCATCGGCCATGTCAGTGCTGTCCAGACCTCCTCTTGCACGCCAGATCTTCACTGTCCGATCACTGAACAGGAAGAGGAAAACACAAAGAAGACTTGGTAAAATATTGTGTTGTAGTCCTACAGTATATCAAATGTTCAGTATAGGAATATTAATTGGATGCTGCGACAGATAGAGCAGGGATTTGTTTGCATTCATGTTATGTAAACTGTGGAACTTCATTACATTCATAAGCAAGTAAATTGAGGAAACTATGTTCAAATTTTAATGAGCTTTCATGTTTTAATTTGTTTTAATTAATTTGCATTCAGCAATTTAATTGTTGATGTTACATTTTACATTTTAGTAAACGAGACATCAGAAGATGAAACTTCAATTCTGCCATCTTCAACTTAAATAAATAAAAATATTTGTATTTTTTCCCCGACATACAACAATAACTAAACTCAAATAACTTCATGTTAACAATTTATAATATATGCCACTAAATTGCATATTCTTTATGTTCTTTGTGTTGTGGTTTAATATGCCTAATAAAAATGTGTTTAGATTTCATTCACACTATGTGAGTGAGTGCAGTAAATGCTCCTTATATTGTTAGCTACTTATATTTTAATATCCTATATGAAACATTTTTTAATATAGATATTACATTACATTTTCTTTTTATTTAAAATATTTTCAAGTAACAAAAAGTAAATCATAAGTTTACTTAAGATTTGAAAACAGGATACAAATTATTAAGTGGTGGATTATTTTCTCTTGACTACATCAACATTATTAAGTAAGTACTGTAGTATATGTGCTATGTGTGTGTGTGTGTGTGTGTGTGTGTGGTTACTCACTCAGATGCAGTAAACAATAAGCTGCTGTTAGTGGAGATGCTGTTGATGGGGCTCTCGTGTCCCCGGAGTTCTCCAAGCGCACTCAGTGTGTCCGTGTGCCAGAGTTTTAACACTCCTCCTCTACAACCGCTCAGCAGGGCAGGAGAACCTGGCACGACGCCCAGCGCACACACCCAGTCTCGATGAGCGTTAGGGACTTGCTGTTCAAACACACACACACACATTTCACTTTTCCAATCCAATACCTGCACTAATAGAAAAAGATCAGTCTCAAAAAACTCCCTTTCATCACTCTCAGCTACTTCATTGATTTAGTTCTATAATTTACATGCAGCACTGCAGCCTTGACAAAAACAACTTACTGCATGACTGAACAATAACCTTCTCTGAAGCCTGCAGTAGGCGTCTCTTTGATTTATCGGGCTTACCTGCAGTAGGTCTTTGCGAGCCAGGTCCCATTTTTTGATTCCATTATCTCGGGAGCCACTGAACAGACAGTCTCCCTGCACCACCACCGACTCGATGCCATCGTAGTGCGGTGGCTCGAAGTTATGCGTAGGACTGATGCTGCCTAGAGCTCCTTCTGTTACATCAAACATCTACAAATACACAGCAGGGATAGGCATAATGTTTGGCATGAGTTGTAATTCTCTCTTGGAAAAAGGTCAATTGATTTATGAATGTTAAAAATGTAAAAGTATTCCCTATTTAATATAAATTGTTATCTCGTTATATCTTGGGTATAATATCAGTACAGAACTTTCTTACAATGACCTTTATTCATCAAAGTTATACGAGGGGTGTTCAAGTCTAACAGGGACTTGTGATGGCATTTCTTGTGAATGGAGGCGGAAAACCGATTGACATTTAGAGAGGACTTGTTGCTGAAGCACACTACAGTGATGAGACTTAGCCACAGTGTAACACTTATTACAAGTATGACAAGTATTTTAAAGGAGGCCGTACATCTATAAATGACGATCCCGGCCGAGAGCTCTCTGCCTTCGACCGACACAAAAGATTGCTAATTTGCAATAAATGAAAATAACATTTTGACTTAGAAGGAATCAGAACTTACTTTCTACCTTGATAGTATTCAACACTGGGATAAGTGTATTATTGCAGAAGAGGATTATATTGAGAAATAAAGGTAGTTTTTACCATGTTGTCTTAATCTGGACAATCAAAAGTCCCATAATTCGTTCCGGAAGTGGGCTCGTATTCCAAAACACTCGTAAACCAAATTTAATTTTCCCATAAGAAATAATGG
>JAQQZT010000012.1:16366534-16384501 GCA_030068275.1 Clarias platycephalus
AATTCTGCAGTGCAAGAGAGAGAAAAACCGTTGGCTCAGTTGTGATGACGTGACGCTCGGCGTCAAAACAAGAAGCGTTTGCGTGAAACATGATACTCTGTGTTTGTAAACCAAGACAATGCTCGTTTTTCAAGTCAAAATTGATTAAAAATCTTTTCTCGTCTTGCGGAACACTTGTAAACCGCGTCACTCGTAATCCGAGGTTCCACTGTAATCAAAAGCGTATTAAAAAGGAAAAACGAACCAATTAAAAAGTTTTCCAAAGTGTATTAAAACAACACACAGCCTGGCAGAACACACACCTTGATGTAGTGATCCTTGGAGCCAGTGATGACCAGGTCTAGGCCGTTGCCAGAGTGATCCACAGTCAAACACATGACTGGGCCGAGATGACCTGTGAGTTTTCCTGTTGAGGCAAACCTTAAGAGAGGAGCAAGAGAGAAAGAAAATTTATTACTTTTCTCTCAACAAGCTGAGACAAAATGAACACATGTGCTTAAAGGCATACGAGAGCCATTTTTATTATTATATATATATATATATTTTTAATTAATTAATTAATTTTTATTTTTATTATTATTTTTTTATTATAACATATCATAACATTAGCAGGTTTAGTATCTAAGAGTGTGTACCTTCTCAAGTCCCACATGCGGACAGAGTTGCCAGCTGCCACATACAGCACTGTGCCTGTAGGGTTGATTGCGATCTGGTTGATCTGGTTTTCTCCAGCAGCTGTAGTCACGGTGCGGCTGGTGTTAGCTGCACATGCATCACCTGTGCTCACCTGCCCGGAGGATCTGCGAAAGAAAAGAAGACACGTCGGCATTTTCATGAAGATGTTTGCTTTACTTGGTGCAGTTCATTCTAACAGCATGCGGCACTTAGGTTAAGAATATGGATTCTGACTAAGATCCCTAAATCAGTAGTTTAATTATTATCCTCATTGTAACATACAGTGGACAGTGCAAAAGTATTCTCCCCCAGAATTTATCAGATTTAGCTATTACAGATTTTTACTTATAATTTATATTGCTATTAAATGAAAGTACTAAGATAACTCAAAAAGCATTTCTTTAGCTTTTTATTTCAGGAACAATTTTTCTAATTCATTTTCATAGTGTCTGTGCATCTAAAATATTTTTTAAAAGTTTGATAGTTTTGAGTGGATTTATTAGAATGCTTGAAAGTTTTAGCAGTCTGACATACTTACCAAATTGCACTGATCATCCACAAGAGGTCACAATCTGGTAGTAAGTACTAACCAGAGCAAAATTGCTGGCAATTTTACTGTGGGCCTTGTTTACTGCAGGTTATTTAATCTCTTCTACACCTATACTACAGTAGCTTTGTTGAAATTCTCTTTATGTATTTTATACATTGTTCATTTTGGATTAACCATCTATTTACTTTCTGATGAGGTCGTTGAATTACGTTATGCGCCCTATAGGGCTAACGAGAACTCACGTGAGTGTGCGGATGCACTTTGCAGAGTCACGGATGTCCCACACTTTGATGAAGGAGGTGGAGACAGTGAAGACCATGCTGGAGCTGTAGCGTACGGACACCACGTTGTTGGGATGACCACCCAGAGACATGATTTCCTGCCCAGTCACCAGATTCCAAACCTTACACGTACGGTCTGAGGGGAAAGGTAGACAATGCACTAGTCAGTAAAACAGGATTAAAACCACATCCCAGTGGTGTGATTTTGTGAGCATTTGTAACTTGTCTTTTAAAACACGGCTGAATTTTGTAGCAGTACACTGATCAGACACGCACTTCATTAAAAATGACAAACCATCGTGACCCAATTCACAATCGGCACTTTTCATAAATCATGTGAAAAGTATATACTGTATGTGCATGAATTAATGTTACTGATAATTTTTTATTGCCGTTTTTAAAGCCATTTCTGAGATAGATTACATATGATAGATGACAACTTCATATGTATGTTATTAACGTACATGTCAATTTTAAAACTCATCATTAAAACTTTACAAATGCTACCAATTATATGCGTTAATAGGCAGTGTTCACATACTATTTGATTGTTTTCTTCCCCTCTATTCTCATTCTAACATCAGGTTTAATTATAGCAGAAACCGTGACAGTGGTAGAAAACTAACCAGCTGACTGAAGGGTATACTTGGGACATAAATCATGTCAATGGCAACCCAAATAAAATCTCCTGTGTCCCACCTCTGGGTCACGACCCAGTGATTCATAAGCAATAATATAAACGGAATAATTTTATCTTTAAAGGTTTTAAAGGGCATTAAACTATATAATTTAATGTGTAAGCATTCAGCTCAAACACAAATTTCTCTTTTATTATTTGACTTTCATTCAACTTCATTAGTAAAATAATAACCATATTATTATTATTATTATTATTAACAGTATTATTATTATTATTATTATTTCATTTAATTAACTATACTTGTACACCTGTTTATGTTTTTCAATTAAGTTTCCTTAAAGGACAGTAAACGGTGGTGTGAATATCAGCCATCAGGACTGAAGCCAGACATGCAAAGCAGACCTTTAGATCCAGTAAAGAGGAGATCATCAGTGGAGTCCACACACAGCACAGCTTTACTGTGGCCCTCAGCCACATGCACACATTGCAGAGTACCCCCGCGATTGCTCTTCGATGCAGGTACTGGATTTATCACTCCTCTGAGAAACATACACACACACACACACACACACACACACACTGTCAGACCAACGAAACAGGGCCGATGTCATCCGCAGTAAGCGACTGATTTTGCATGCGTTTCTCCACACAAACAAAAGCCATCATATTTAAATATAGTAATATGTAAGGATTAAAACACTATAACAGAGCATGCATGACTCTACATGCATCATTGTTCAACATTTCAGCCACATGCTGCAACATAAAAAGAAAATAAATCATAAATGGACAAATATGGCACTAAGGTATGACTGAAACCAGACCTTCATCTCATGAAATAGAGCCAACCACTGTCTCAGGTCCAGAAAGAACCTATGCGCATTTTATAAAGGCAGAACTGATTTATTGCACTGTGAGTCGAACATGGGTTGCTGCTTTTCCAAAAACAGGAATATTATGAACAAGCGTGAAAGATAAATACTGAATAATCCTAAGCATCTTGAAATATAGAAGCTAAATATGAGATTATTGTTATGATATCATAACTTATGCACATGAAGGTATATACAGTGCAATTTGTTGCATGTGTAACTTTGTGACTTGGTTATATACAGTAATGTACAGTAATCCCCATAGTTTGAATAGTCGCTCAGTATTAATATTTGGGTAAAGAGAACACAATACTCAGTGAGCACTTTACAATATGACAAAACTAAATAACATGCCTCGCTTTTACACACACGTGATTCTAAATCTTTCGGCCCTGTTTTCTCCTACTAGAGCTTGCTCTCAACCATCATACAACAGGTGATGCGTAAACTAAGGCTAACACATGCTTATTCCCAGACATTTAACACCAGCCAGCACAACTACTGTATGGCTCATGTTAAATGACGAGGCAACCGAACACACTCGGAGCTTACATTCCTTTTGCCACAAACATGAGCACACTCTCCTGAAAAAAGCAAAAGCTTTTTTGTTATGCCACTCAGACACACTTTGGATTTAATTATATAACCTCCAGCTGAAGTAGTGCTCTTGCTCCTCTGTATACTGCACTTCCTTCGCTGAGGCTCTGATCACATGAACCACGGTGCCAGACACATGAAAATATCTAGCTTGCCCTGAACACAGTCCTTCATGTTAAACAATTATGTGAACACACATATGCACTCAGCTAGACTATGAGCTAATTCTCGATGATATGAGGTAGAACATACTCAGATACCTTATGACTTTTATTGCTAAAGAAATAAAAAAAAACAGGGGGGGCGGGGGGAAACTTCCAGCCAGGTTTGTTTAGCTTAAGCTGGCTCGCTGTTCTGGATGACTTCAGAGAAGCAGGTATAGTGCGTTCACAGGGTGTTATTGCAGGATTAGGTATCACAGGGTAAATATTTGTTGTGGACTTGAGGGGCAAGTTGAACACTGAATGTTTAGATCTATGCACTTAAAATTCCATGAACATGTGTATAAAGGGCACATTCTTGGCCACCAATTATACATTATTTTGGCCCCAAAACACACTGTGCTATTCAGGACACAATGTGCTGCTATGGGGCAAATAAGCCCTTTACTAATTTCAGACCAGGCTGTCAGACATTCAGTGTAGGACTGCTCACACCAGGCAATGTCGGCTCAGCAAAACAGCATGCTCTTTTTTTTTTTTAAAAGCAGGGAAAATGGTCAGGGAGGAACATCTCTTCGGTTCCAAATTGAGTTTCTGCTGTGTGTACTGCTCCCTGGCCCACCAAATGCGGCAGGTAATTGACACAAATTTTAGTTCACACAGACAGCGGGAGCAGGATTGTCCTCCAGCCACTAGGATGGTTTTAGATCTTACTGTTTGATCTCTTGGGCTTTAGCCCTGTCGGCTGCTGCTTGTCCCTTGTCATAGGTCTTCCTGCGGGTGAGAGGGGAGGCTTCCGGCACTCGCTTTTCCAGCCCCGATGGAGGTCTGGAGCCAGAGTTTCTAGTTTTATTTCCGTTAATAATGTAAAAGACAGAAACATAAAATAAAACACAAACATCCACTGAACATAAAAAAAAACATAAAAGGGACATTGAAGCCAGCATGCAAAACAGAAGGAGGATACAAACCTGTTACCTGATTAAAAAGATCATTGGAATTGCTCTATTATGCTTATAAGTGAGTTAAATTGTGCAAAGCCAAGCCAGAAATTCACATGTGACCCTTATACAGCAGATAAATATAAATAGGCCCTTCAGGCAATCAGGAAGCAAACAAACAAATATATAAACAAACAAATAAATAAATAAATCTATACCTTTGTATACAGCATACCTATATAAGATCATAAATCCGTGGCTTTGTAATGTAATTGTTTTTTAAACTTCTGAAATAAAATAATTTTGTTCAGGGCCTCTGACATATGAAAGACATACAGCGGAAGAATTTTACTTAGTAAAAATAATTGTTTTATGCAAACTGTATTTGCATAGTGTGAGGAATGTATATAGTAGGTGTGCAATCAAGACACAGATCCTTTGGGACTCAACTAAGAAGGCACATTTCATTCAATACCTGTGGGAAAAGTATCGACACACAACTACAGACAATCATTTTAATTTCTGTTGTTGGCTATAGTATTTCAGTCTACATTATATGGTAACATTATATGGTAAAAAATGATGATGGTCCAACTCATGAATCAGTCCAGAAGGACTAATGATTTAATTCAATTCCTCAGCTAAAGCCTATCTGTTTTACTCCAGGAGTAAATCATGCCATGGGGCTAATAAGCAGTAGAAAAGCATTGGAAAGCATGGATGCTATGCAAATGCTTTAGGCAAACATAAAGCCAAGCAACAGCAGTCCTGGTGCATGCATAAGCTGAATTTTTACCCGACTTACATGCCACCCATTCTAGAGGATAAGGCAGCAGCAGGGACCATGTACTCCCTGAGTGTACTGCTCAAAGGCTCATCGGTGCCACCTTCAGGAGTTTCAGCCATCGGGTGGAGAGCGCCGGTGAATTCTCCACTGGATGCGTCAATGCCAGTCTCACCGCTGTTTGCATAGAGTAACTCCATTTGTGTGGTGGTTCTTCTCCGAGCCTGTTTAAAAAAAAAAAAAAAAAAAGTCAGATTTGTATTCTATAGAATTACAGAAACACTTATAAGCCAAGGTGAGCAGAATCAACAGAGATTTTTTTCTCTGGTGTCTATTCTATTAAGTGATGAAAATTACACTGATCAGCCATAACATAGCAAGATCAGCCATCTGACTCCACAAAACCTCTGGGGGTGTGCAGTGGTGTCTGGCACTGTGACATTGGCTTTTCTATGGAATTGGGGCAGATGAGCCGGCCTTTGGTCCCCATAGGCATAGTTGTGCCTTGGGTACCTTTGATCTTGTCACCAGTTCACTGGTATATAATTGATAATTGATTAAAAGGAGGGTTTTCATATTAATCAATTGTGATTAATATGATTTCATAAAAAATGGCTACATTATTTTGTGGTTTGTGGTACACTGACACAGGAGTGCCTCTATTTCTGCTTGATAGTGCATGTACTTTACAAAACCTCAGGGAAAGTGTAATTAAATAGACAGATTTATGCTTTATCAGATTTAAGTTTAAAATCTGATTTGGGTAAAACTACAGTAAAACATAATTTTTCATGTTTGAGTCATTCTAAGGTTTATATCATTACAGTACTATAGCTGTATGTGAGTGGTTTTTCTGTTGCAGGCAGTGGGACGTGTTGAAATTGTCTTTGGTAATTGCACGCACAGTATAGATGTATGAATAGATAAACGAATGAATGGAAAGCTTCATTTCATTTGGCTTATCCTTTTAATAATTTAGTTGATTGTAAACATTTACAGATGCCCAGGACGCTTACTTTACTCTTGGATTTAGTCTCTCCACAGAGCTTCATGAGGTCAGTGGCCATGGTGCTGCAACAAGACAGAGTAAATAAGACTGTTTCCCTCTTTCAACTCATGGGACAACCAAAAAAGGGCTGAGATATTTTTTTAATCAGTTATATATCAACCCTAAAAAAATGACTAGATCCTTTTTGCTGACTTACTTTCCATCTGCTGCAGGACTCTGTGTTGATTCATCACTACTACTGTCATCTTCATTCTCTGAACAGGACCAAAGCAAAGTAATGGTCAAAATGTATACACGTACAGTATATGAGTACTCCAGTTGTCTGATTCTACATTATTTCAGTGAATAGTCACTATCATCTCGAGTTAAAGCATTTATTATTATTATTTCTTAGTTTTGCTGTGTATTAAAATCACAAAGAAAGCAAATGAGAATAATATGAAAAAAAAAAATCAGTGTCGCCATGCTTTTGTTGTTCAGCTTTGAAACATGGATCCATACTCTCCAGCTGGGTCGAGAAGCTATGATGTCCAATTTACATGTACATGGCAAGGAAAAATCAGAACTACAGTAGGTGTCTTAAAAGGAGCATAAAAGGCATTAGGGTGCTGATCAATAAGTACGAACCAGCCACTATGGAAGGTTCTTCTTTAACAAGTCATGGGCTTGGGCTTTCAGCTTATACTAAGGGTTAATGTGTGATTAATTGTGTGGTTGAAGCACATGTAAGAGCCACTGGCATGGAGAAGGGAGGAAAGGACGGGAGAAGAGATGACATTAAGGCTCACAGCAGTACATTTCATGCACCTGCGGTCTGTGGTTAGTTTAACACAGGAGACTCATGCTCTCATAATGTGGTACAGTGAAGATGACATCCGGTACTTACCCAGAGGCATGTTACCTAGCTCTGTTTCAATTCAGGCAATAGGGGGAACAGAAAAAAAGGCAACACCCAAATCAAAAACATGTTCCCCCAACTGTAACAAACATACACAACCAAATCCAATCCAACACAAAAACACAAAAAAACAAAGTGGTCTAATGCTGCTGAAGAGATGCCGTCAAAAACTAACAAATGTCATTATTAAAATTTTTTTTAACTGATATTATTTTTTTGAGCATGTAAAGTCAGTATCTATTTAGCAGCGTAACCAGAACATTTGTGGTCAATACATGCAGTGTGCTGATCTAACCAGCTCTGTTAAAAGTAATATTTCACTATTATCAATAGAAAACATTGAATTGCATTTATATTACTTGAATCTGTTTGAACATCTATACCATCTATACAGTAAGTTGTCACAGGGCTGGACAGAACAGCTGAGAGAGAGCTCTCTGATGCTTTTTAGCAAAGAGACTCACCTTGCAGAGCGTTTCCAAGCAGTGCGTCCAGCTCGGGATTAAACTCAGCCTTCTCCTTCAGCATGTGGAATAAGAGCTGGTTCTGAGTGGCGCTGTTGATTTCAGTCTGCTTGAGCCGACCCTCCATCACCTTGATCTGAGACTCCTTCTGGGCCGCATGGAGCCCCTGAGACAGCAGATACGGACTTAGACTAGTGTATGGTGTCACTTTGTCTTAAAACTGGATGGAAAGTGGTAAAAGGAGTTACAGTACAACCATGTGAAGATTATAACAATGTAAATGAACCATGAAATATAAAAATATGAAAAAATATGAAATGAGTATCAAAATACATCAAATGTATATAGATATATTTAATGTTTTTTTGTTTTTAATTCTATGTTTGATATATATCCTTTTTATTTAATTATTTCTTTTTTATACCAATATATTTATTTTTGTTTTATTAAATTTTATGCTTTTTTTCACTTTTTTTAGTGGTATTCATTGGGGGACAGCAAAGGAAGAATTTCATTGTACGGCGGGAACATGTTTCTTTACTGTGCATATGACAATACAGTATACTTGAAACTAAACAAACCATGAAGTGTTACAATGTAGACTGTAAGGCTGTGTTCAATAAGACATTCGGCTATCTGTCAGAAAATTTCAGAGCCGTGCATAGATAGACAGCAGGCATTAAAACATCGTTATGTGTAAATATTCCACTTAAAGCCTTTGATAGAACATCAATTGATTTAATTATGCATTTGTCCAGGAAACTTCAATCATCATCATCGTTTCTCACCTTTGCCAACCTGGGAAAGCTTTTACTACATCATAGCCCTAACTGACTTCTTCTATGTACAAGAGCTTACAGATATCCATGATATTCCACCCATCCAACAGCAAGGTCGGTTTTGCTCCATAAACAGAATGCATTTCCCGTTGTCTCCGTATAACACTGCTTGGTACCTTATTGATAGCCATGGACATGAAATGCTCCAAGAGGAAACGAGCCTCCGAAAGGGTGCAGGAGCTGATCACAGCTGAAACATCCATCGTCTCACCCTCCTCCTACACACACACACACACACACACACATACACACACACACACACACACACACATTCTCTTTTCAAAATATCTTGATACTCCCTGTCCTTGTAATGAAACCATTTGTGTAACTGATCTCGAAATGTACAAGAATGTGTTATTTGTTATAATGTAACACACCTTTGCCTCCTCCATCTGCATGATGTTGGCCTGACACTCAGCAATGCAGTCGTTGATGTACTCGATGTTGGCTAACAGGGACTCTAATTCCTCAATCAGGGACCGGATGGCTTTTTCGGCTTCAGGGCCCTCGGCCGCCATCTTCTCCTTCTTCCTGCTCACCTTGTCTCTCCGCCGTGTCAGATCCTCCCGTTGCTGTTGACAAAATGAGACTCTTATTGTACATCTGCTCTGTGCTTTAATGCTTGAACACATCTTATTATATTATGTATATTTAGTTTCATCTGTAACAAAAAAAAATGTAATTTGTGAACTGAGTAAAATATGGGCACTCTTATGATCGTATACTGTTTTGTTTCTTTTACCTTGAGAAGGCGATTCATATCTGCCTCCATGTTGGAGATAGTCAAGCGCTGCATGATGATGTCAGAGATGCGTCGTTCCAGGCTCTGCCATTTAACGCGTGCTACACGAGTAGAGTAAATCCCCACAGGCCTGCGATGGTACAGTCTGGTGAACGCATACAGATTACCATAAGAGACATGACCTTGCAATATTTTGCACACATGCAGATTTATAACACTCAGACCTGGTTCCATTCGAAGCTCCTGATCCTGTGTGTGTGCGTGTGCCGGGCATCCTGTGGCCAGAGTCCTGTACAGTGTCGGATAGGAGGACCTTCCTGGTCATCTTTCCTGAAACGGGCCGAACCTGTCGCCTCAAAGCAGTCACCTAGAGGACACATCAACATCCAGTTACGACATGTGTGTGTGAGGAGAGAGAGTGAGAGGGGGGGGGTGTCAATAGCGTCAATTAGCTACATTAATTATATCAATGGAAGGTCCTAACATAGATAATAAGACAAATGTAGTGGTGTGTGTGTGTGTGTGTGTGCGCAGAGTGTGCTTTACCTCCTCAGTCTTCCGGCGCAGTATGAGCTCCTGCTGCCTCTTTTGGGCCTCAAGCAGTTTCAGCTGGTGCTGCAGTATATTGAGCACAAAGCAGAACACTCATTAAGACTACAGCTTTTTCTTTAACCGGAGCTCTGAACATGCAATTTTACCATTAAAAATCATTTAAACTTGTATAATCAAAGAATTTTACTCTCTAGGAGCATACTCAAATGCAATCAGACTTTCGTAAAGGATGCATGTCTCTATTAATATGCATGAATATGCAAATTAGGGCCACCCTCATGTTCTACTGCTGTCCAATACCAGCCTCCTTCCCTGTTAAGTCATTAGATTCATGGTAAATTCTGTTTTTTATATATAAAAAAATAAAAACACTGGTAATCACCCTGCGTTTAGTATTACTGTACCACATTTTACTTCAGGTACATTTAACACTGAGTTAGCCGGCTATACAACTGTTATCAATTGTACAATTTCAGCATCAAAAAATATGAATTTACATTTTCATATTCTGGTTAAAGCATGTGAAATCTAAACATATACAGCCTGGCCAAAAAACGTCACACACTCTAAGATTTCATGCAATCACATTTAGCTTTGATTACAGAACACAATGTGGTGGCCAGTTTATTTTTGGATATGGTTCCTTATGCTCCCAGGACAATCTTTCACAATTTGAGTCCTGGAATATGCAGATCAAACATATGCAGATCATTCAGGACATTCAGGTCAGAGTCATTTCTGAGATGAGACCTGACCAACTGAAGCAGCCTCAGATCAGAACACTGTTTCCAGAGGCTTGTACTGTACAATGGGCTCTATGCATGATGGGTACATCGCTTCATGAACTTTCCTTTTTAAAGAAAAGGGTCAATCTCAACTCCTCAGACCACATGACCTTTTTCCAAGTCCAATCTTTATGTTTCCTAGCAAACTGAAGACTTTTTCCCAGTAATAAGCCTCAGTGATGAGTGATTTGCTTATGGCCACACAGCTATTTAGTTCCAATCCTGTGAGTTCTCATCACATTGTGTGTGTGCATGCAAATGTTCTTACTTTCACTATTAAACATAGCATTTACTGTATTGATTGTTTTTTTTACCATGCGACTTCACCAAGTGGTTAAGTGATCTCCATTCATGTTTTTTTCTGACCACATTTCTGACCACTATATGATAATGTGTTGGTGGGTTCTCAACCCAGTTCTAGTCTGCTGTATAGTTTTCTTGTAAAAATGAGTGAACAGTCCCATAATTATGCGTCATATGATGAATAAAGGAGTGTATGATTAAATGATTAATGCAGCACCTCTTGTTTACGCTGGTCCTTCTTCAGCGTGGCGATCTCACGGTTCCTGCGCGTCTCTGCCAGACGGTTCTTTTCCTGCTGCTCCTTCATTTGCTTCATCAGACGCACCTACAGTAGCAACGATCAACACAGAGAGAGTCAGTGCAGAATGTCTACACACACTCATCAACAACCATGAAGAAAATGTGTTTCAGAATGATTAATTATTTGTGTATTTCAGCAGTTGTCATATGAGTAATACGGTTTTTAAAAAGAAATAAAGCTATACTTTGGTCTTCTTCATCTCCACGACTTCCTGTTGGAGTTTCTTAAGCTGCTTCTCATACTGCGACTGATTCTTGAGCAGACGGGCGTGTTCCTTTTGCGCGGCTTGAAGTTTATGCAGTTCTTTATTCATGATGCTCAGTTTCTTTTCATACTCTGCCTTTATTTTCTTAGACTTGTCCTCAGTACAGGACTCCACGGTACCTGGATGACACATACACAGATATGGAAATATGTCATAGCATCATGACAGGTGTGATGCAGGACCCGTGGCATCCCCTACCCATGTTTTGCAGCACACGGTCTCTCTCTAGCTGTGTGTCCCGGATCTTGCTCTGTAGCATCATGAGTTTTTGCTCGTATTGCTGCTTGAGGGTGTGAAGACGTCTTTGGCTGTTTTCCAGCTCGTCGATCAGCTTTTGCTTTATGGCGATCTCACAAGTGATGTTGGCCAGGTCTGCCTGGAAGTTCTCTGTTCCGTACACACGAACAAAATAAAGTTAGGACTCTTTTCTCCCCAAAGGACACCTTAATCAGAATAAAATAAAACTATTAATCTGTATAAAAAAACTAAATTCCTATTGATGACATATTCAAAGTGAAAGTAATTTTTTAAAAGACTAGTCCAGTTTAAAGGGCATATTGTATTTTAGTGCACTAGGCAATTTCTGCTGATAGCCTTATGTATTTTATTCATTAACTGCAACACACAATGTACTGTACACTAAGGAGTGTTGACTTATCTCACCTTCAACCTCTCTCTCTCTGCACTCCATACAGACACGTTTAACATGCACATAACCATGGTTAGTACTGGGTGATACAAGCTTAAATCAATACCACAATTAATTGAATATTTTACCTCAATAATTATTAATGAATGCTTATAATAATAATAATTAAATTTGTTGTTTGTTTGTCATAGTTCAATGACAGAGATTGTTAATTAAGCTTAAACTATTAAAGATGGTATATTATTTTTGCCTATGTTGCTTCTGTCGCAGACTGGTCATGTGACTACAGACGCGGTAGTGTGTTTTTATGAGGGCAGTACATGAACATGCACACAGTTGGAAAAAGTATTACCAGAATTAAAAAATAAATATTAACAGAATTAAAAAAAATATTAATTCAAATATTAATTGAAACAGAGTTTTGATTAATTTTCAATTAACTGCCCAGTCCTATCCATGCTGCAATATCTGACTAATGTTTATGTACAAATTATGTTTAATTATATGTACTGTACCAGTGTGTCTTTTCTTCAGGTGTATGTATCTTATGCTTTTGTACAATATTGTAAGCCATTTATTGTTAATTTTGCATACTGTAAATGCCTTCTCATACTTGTATCATACTACAACACTGTGCAAAAGTCTTAAACCAACATGCATTTCATTATATTTTGCTAGGA
Organism: Clarias platycephalus; assembly: GCA_030068275.1. Taxonomy (NCBI): domain Eukaryota; kingdom Metazoa; phylum Chordata; class Actinopteri; order Siluriformes; family Clariidae; genus Clarias; species Clarias platycephalus. Next base: position 16,379,523 of record JAQQZT010000012.1, read on the forward strand.
TTAGCTCTCCAAGCTCCCTGGAGGACTTTTTTTGGCTTTCTTTTTTTGGCTCTCATTTGAAGTCCAGTCCTGTATCTGACCGGTTTCAGAGGAATAGTTTTGTTTGTTAAGCCACACTGATGTTATGCTAATGATGAATCTTTCAAGCTTAAAAAACATGAGCTAATGAGAAACAGCTGCAGATGATGACAGACAGATGATCAGGCCGGTGATTAGTCTACTGGTGATGCTGAATGCTGAGTGGTCAGAACAGACGAGAGGGGAAATGAGGCTGCTGCTGAGGTTGTTACCTAAACAATCATTTTTAAAATTGTACCTTTACGCACTGTTTAGCCTATCACAGTAAAACATATTCCCATTTCTTTAACTTAATCTGCAAATTACATTTAATATGAAGAAATGATGGGCTGCTAAAGACTTTTTACAGACTTTGAACTGTAAGTTTTGCAATTAAAAAGACTGGTGTACGTTTTAAAACAACAAACCAAATAAATGGAACTTAAACCATGCTTAAATGACATATAAATGACATAACTCCCAAATGGTCCAGGTTTAATAAGCCAAACTCCTGTGTGAGTAGTTCAAATTTTTTAACTTTATATAAAAATTTTCATTTTTCACCAACTGCATGTGTTTTTAAATAACACAGTTTTTATATTAACACATTAATATTGTGATTTAATGAGTGCCTCTCTAACCCTCATGAATAATACACCAAATATTGAATACACATCATAAGCAATCTTTGGAATTATTTCTCTATTTATAAATTGACTGTTTGTTTGGTAAATATAAATATTTTTTATAATTACTGTCTCCTAAGAACAGAACTGGATAGAACAATCTGAACATGATGATATAATCCACAGTAATGTACCTTTCTCATCCAACTCTGAGTCAGAGTCATCTGAACTCTCATCAGCATCCAACTCCTCATCTTCATCCTCCTCGTCTTCTTCCTCAGCCTCCTCATGATCGATGCCTTCCTGGGCCTCCTGCTGGAGTACAATTAAAATACTTTAAAACTATTCATTATTTGATATTTGGGGATTTTACATATTAAAAGAATACATTTTTAAAAATGTTTAAAAAAGACTGAAGGCAGTTGTACCTCTGCTTCCTCAATCGCTGGCTCAAGCTGCTCTTTCTCATTCCCCTTCTCTTGCTCATTATCAGGGATTTCCTCCTTTACAACACTGGACACAAATGCATATATAATTTTACTTAAAAAGAAACATCCATTTTCTTAATGTCTGATAAACATAAATTTAATGATACTCTGAGATTTTTGAGACTTAATCTGTTAAGATGAGTTAGTCTTTGGGATGCTTGGATTAAAAAAAAACATTAATTTATAGACAATAACTGATTCAGAATAAACAAACTGAGGGCAATCTGACTACAATTTCTGTCTGATAGAAGACACTGGGTAAGCCATTGAACAGGAATAAGAATTAACATGTGAGGCTGTCTGATCACTTTAATTATAAACTACAAAAGTGCAACCTCTCTCACTCATTGTGTACAGGGTCAAAGAAGACATGGAGTCTATTCCAGGGTCCATCACAGGGCACAAACAAACACAAACTCATACATTCATTCACACGCTGTAGGCAATTTAGAAACGCCAATCAATCTACTACTGTATGCATACATTCTTTGGACTGAGGGAGGAAACCGGAGTTCCTGGGAGGAAACGCACCAAGCACGGGGACAACATGCAAACTCCACTATCAAACTCAAACCCTCAACCCTGGAGGTGGAAGGCCACAATGCTAACCACTACACCAACATGTTGCTATGGTGTAACTTATTTAAAATAAATGTAAGGATGGATGAGCTAACTATTGTTTTAAGACAGATACAAAACAAAATATGACATCAACAAAAGTCTGTCAGACAGTGAGGATACAGAACATTCACATGAAAAAAAGGTCATTATACCAATGAATAATGTGTTTGCATTATTTCAGCATGTCAGCCAAATATGAAATGATGATAAACAACTTATCAGCGGTCATAAATACATCATTTACTGTGACAGACATCATTAAAAACTTAAGATTAAGATTTTTTTATCTGATATAATTATGCTTTTATATACTGTATCTATTATTATCTCATACAGATACAAGTATGTTTCTAATATTTGTACTGTATGTATTATTGTAACTGACAATAACTCCTGTACTGTATATAACTGATCAGATCTACTAAAAAATAAATAAGATAAAAAAATTATTGAATAAAATAATAATTAAGAAAAAAAACTTTTACATACAGTAACATTTACATTACAAAATCATTGAGTATCATTTATAATATCTGTAAAAAATATAAAGTTAGTATTTAAGTATGTCATAAATCCATTGTGGAAGCTGAGAACAACTGAAATAAAACACTGCTGCATTCAAATGAAATGAAAATAAAAAGCGCATTAAAGGCCAAGGCATTCTTGAGGTCCTAAATAAAAAGCAGGGAAAATTAAAAAGAAATTAAATTTCTTTTTTTCTTGTTATGCTCTGAAAACATAACCAAAGCAATGATAAACTAATGATCAGGTAGTTCCCAAACCACAATTTAAAAAATGAGACTCGTGATATTCAGGTCACGAAAAATACATGTATATGTTTATATAGAATCATATAAATATATTTTTATTTAAGCTGTAATAATTAACCACATGCTTAAACCACATGCTCTTTTGATGGCTCTCTTCAAAGTGTGGCAACTACCTTTTTAAAAAAAAAAAGAAAAAGAGAGAGAGCGATAAAATAGCCAGGGTCAGGGGTAAGAGGACTTCAGCGTGAAGACACTCTATGGGCAGGTGCGAGACAATGACAAACCTGTCTTCCTCCACCTCCATCTCCTCTTCCTCCTCCACTCTCCTCTCCTCCAGCAGCTGCTGGAGCCTTCACAGGTCAGAGGGCAAAGGTCAGGTAGAGGAGAAGAGGAAGGAAGAGGACATCAGTGAGCGAGGAGCAGGAAAAGCCACAGATCTATGGCTACGTTCACATTACAAGCCGCGCTCCTCAATTCAGATTTTTTGGATCAGATCAGATGGACATGTAATGACGGTTCACATTCTTATTTACAAGTGACTTTTTCTATCGTGGACACGTCTGTCTGGTAAGGGAGCAACCTACAGTACGCATGCGCAGAGGCAAAAAGTCACATGAATTCCGATCTTCCCATTCTGATCCGAGGCGCATGACCAGGTAGCAGATATATAACCGATCTAGGACAACATACAAAAGTGACTCAGATCCAATCAGATTTAAGCAGTCAGACAGTCGCATTAGGGAATAAATCGGATTTGACTCACTTGAGGCTGGTAATGTGAATGTAGGCTTAGTGTATTATACTGCTTACCCTCTCTCTCTTCAGCTTTTGTAATTCTACCACATAGTTGTTTCTTTAAATGAAAAACTCATCAGTGCCCCGAAACAGCAGGCAAGCAAATGTTACTTCAGTACATTGTAATAATAATAGTCATTAAGATGACATTCCACTGTGTAATTGTAAACCTGACAGTATCCACACACACACGCACATGCACACACACGGCACATCAAGGAGACGATGTTACCAAGACAACTTCCCTTCCCCAAAACCTCTCACACAGACAGAACAAGCCTCACGTTATTCATTACTGTCTTTTCTTTTACCTTTTCTTTTTCTTCTTCTCTCTCCTCTTTAGTTTCTCCAGATCCTTCTTAGCCAGCTCGATAATGTCCGTGGTCTCTTGGGACGGGTCAGGACCGAGAGAGAAAGCTGGAGTCCCTCCGTAGAAAGACGACCTAGTGGACGCTCGGGACAGATTCTTCCTCAGGTTCTCATTCACTGCCTCACTTTCCAACAATTTTGCTCTGAAATACAAAAAGATCGATTAAATGCCTATATCTTTATATCTGCCCATAGTTTAGGTGTAGCCCCTCCAAACACTTTACTATACTATATCTATAGAATAGGGATACTGTATACAGCGTTATCTAAAATTCTATATCAAAAGCAGTGTCTCAGGAATGATTCTTCCAGGTCATTGATGCAATGATATAAAAATAAAAAAAAATCTTACCTCAAATCTTCAATCTCTTTGATGTAGTTCTGTATCATATTCCCGATTTCCTCACTGCCTTCCCCTGCACGCAATACACAGTGCATTGTGCATATGACAGAAACATTGCAATAAGTCACAAAGCAAAAGCTAAAGCTTGTTATACTATGACTAAACATTATGGAAACTGAAACACACAGCCACACAAAATTAACATACCAACTTTAGCAAGAGCCTGATTAGCCTGATCGCTGAGGAGCTGAGTGAGGCGAGCTCGCTGGACGTCTATAGTCTCCTGCATGGCTTTCACACGCACTCGTAGGTTCTGGTTCTCCATCTGCAGCATGGAGTTCTCATGGTACATGTCATTGATGCTCTCCAGGCCATCCTCACCAACTATGCGCTTGCCCTGCACACACGGTCAAACACAGCATAGCACTTTACACTGGACAGTGTAGACTGGGATTACTATTGAGTTTGTAAACATCTGATCATTAAAGACAGAAAAATGGTGGTCTAGCAATATTCCATTGGTATTATGTGTTGTTAAGTAACGCTGGCGTCCTGGGATGTAAAAAAGAACATTTACGCTTTTAACAGACGCCCTTATCCAGAGAGACTTACATTTTTATCTCATTACACATCTGAACAGTTGAGGGTTAAGGGCCTTGCTCAAGGGAACAACAGTGGTAACCTGGTAGTCGTGAGCCTGGAACCTTCCGAACTGTAATACAATGTCTTGACCACTGAGCTACCCCTGGCCCTAAAAACTCACTTTGTGTAAAGGATAGCCATTATCAGAACTAAGACCTCCAGCACTGTAAAAAATCCAACTTGCAAATTGCTAACTCAATTTAAAATTCCAAGTTAGGTGGACATATTTTTGAGCACAGTGTTGAATTTACTTATAAAATCTATTTAA
>JAQQZT010000012.1:16387822-16412942 GCA_030068275.1 Clarias platycephalus
GTGTGTGTGTGTGTGTGTGGGGTGTGTGTGTGTGTGTGTGTGTGTGTGTGTGTGTGTGTGTGTGTGTGTGTGTGTGTTTTGGGGTGGGGGGTCAAGTCTGCCCGTGTGTCATGACCTCATGGTCTATATTCATGAGTACCTCGAAAACCTTGTACTGTACATGCTATAAAAAATATTAATTGTATACCATTTGAAGTTAAAGATCTGATCAGGTGGATGTGGGTTTGAACCCTTTAACTAAAAAGCAGAGCAGGTCTTGGTGTAGACTGGTGAAGCCCAAAAAGCAGGACACAGAAGACAAATACCTCCAGGAACTGTGCATTAATCTTGAACTCGGGTATAGGACGTCCTTGTTCTGTTGCGGCCTGCCGTCTCTGCTCGATGCCTTTAAAAAGGTGACTGACTGCTCGTGGGATGATGCCCAGCTCGACCTCCGAGATGCTTACGTCAAAGCCAGTGCCCATTGTGTACGTCTTCCCTGAACCAGTCTGCAAAAAGAGAAGTGCTGATGGGTCATAAATAAATAGCTTCTATATATATATATATATATATATAAAACTTCCTAGGTATGATTTCAGTGACATGGGTCAGGTTTAATTACCTAAAGTAGGATGCATTTGAGTGGTCAGTAAATTAATACATGAGGGTGAATACATTAGTGAGTCAGTGAGTGAGTGAGTGAATAAATGGAACCCATGAGTAAGATAGTGTTAAGTGAGGTGAGTGAGAATAGTGGGTGAGACAGTGAGTGAGCTATTGACTGAATGAATTATGGAGGAATTGAATAAGTTAATGTACTGTACCTGAGTGAGTGTGTGACTGATTGAATAGACAGGTAAGTAAATGATTGAGAAAGTGAATTACTGAGCAAATAAATCAGTGAGTGAATACATGCATACATGCATGAATGAGTAAGTGAGTGAAAGACTGAGGAAGTTAATCACTGAGTGAGCGAATAATTAAGTGAGTGAGTGAGTGAGTGAGTAAGTAAATAATTGAATGAGTGACTAAGTGAGTGAGTGAGTAAGTGAATAACTGAATGAGTGAGTGAGTAATTGAGTGAGTGTGTGATTGAGTAAACAATTGAATGAACGAGTGAGTGAATAATTGAATGAGTGGGTGAGTGAGTAATTGAATAAGTGTGTGAGTGAGTAATTGAGTGAGTATGTAAGTGAGTAAGGGAGTGAATAATCAAATTAATGATTGAATGAATAATAGAATGTGTGATTGAGTGAATAATTGAATGAGTGGGTGAGTGAGTAATTAAGTGAGGGCTTAAGTGAGTGAGTGAGTGTGTGAGTGAATAATTGAATGAATGAGTGAGTGAATAACTGAATGAGTGAGTGAATGAGTAAGTGAGTGAATAATTGAGTGAGTAAAAAATTGAGAAAATGAATCAGTGAGTGAGTGAGTGTGTCATTGTCTGAGTGAATGAGAAAGTGAGTGATAAAAATGAATCAGTGAGTGAGTAAGTGAGCGACGAGTGAATGATTGAATAACTGAATCAGTGTGTGGAAAATGTCAGCATTTCCTGCTATCCGGTTGACTGGTTCACTACAGTCACTGTTGTTAAAACAAGGATTAATATCAGGATGACTAAGTCCAGAACAGCTAAAATGCATGCACAGTAGCCTTGAGTACTGACACCATGTGACATATTTATTTAAATTTAACAGGTTGTGATAAAAAAATTTTAAAAAAAAAGTCTTCCTGTTCTTTTAAAAAGTGAGAACAAGAGATGATGTGATAAAAGTGTCTCTCAAAAGGCCATTTAATGGAGCTCAGCTGTCATGGCAGTGAAAAGAGCCAAGGGAGGTGAGAATCCAATTCGAGAAAGAGAGAGAAAGGAGAAAGAGAGAGATTCAGGAAAAGATTAGAAACAGACAGAGTAACAGGCAGAGCATTCTGCTTTTCTAGCATGGATTAAATACACTGCAAGGACTTTAAATTTGCCATGGAAACAAAAAGTCTAAAGTCAAAATGCCTGATGAAGTTTTACAATAGAGCATTTTCAATAGAGCAGGTCCATTAAAATCAAATATAGAAACTAATAAACAAGAAAATTTTTCATTTGTCTTGTTGCAATGTCATTGTCATTAAGGCTATTAGATATGCAAATCAGTAGCTCAGTTTAATAAACCAAAACAGAACACGATAACACCACGCTGTTCCTGGCAGTCGGGGGGGAACCTTCCTTTTATCGGAAAAGAAATAAGATATTCCAGATGTTTCTGAAGATTACAGTCTGCAGTTTGTTCAGCATATTTTATCGTGCTATTTGAAAGTCAGATAACACAGTGCTGTATTTGCAAACTAATCAAGATCTGAACTATATTGGACCTGACAGCAAATCAGTGACCATTATAACGTGTTATCTGTCCTTTACTATTTCATGTACTATACATACGTATAGCGAGATAGAATATGTATTACGGGACCATGCATCATAAATTATGTATGTACAGTATATAATATATACAGCATATAGGGCATATTATGGTTTAGGGTTTTACAGAGAGCCATTTTGTGGTCTGCAAATTAAGAGCCTCGACTGGTGTAGAGAGACGAGTAAGACATCACTTAGGGCCCGCAACGCTTTGGCTATAAAGATACTATTGAACAACTACTAATTCAAAGAAGTGCTTGAACAAAAATGTTGTTTTTACAGGAACAGCAGAATAGCAGAAAGTGTGAGACAAAACAAAAGTGTGTAGGGCAGGGGGTCCTCCAGGTCCAGGGTTCGGAAGCACGGACCTAAGGAGCAATATGAGCCACTAAAGATTTTCATACAGTAATTATCTGAGGTTCTGAAGTATTTTTGCTTGTCAGAATCTAAAGGTTCAGTATGGCATAAACAAAACACCCACCTGTCCATAGGCAAAGATAGTTGCATTGTAGCCCTCAAAGCAGCCTTCTATCAACTTCTCAGTGCAGTTAGAGTAGATGGTGTCCTGCTCGGTGTCCATGTCAAACACATGGTCAAACGTGAAGGCCTTGTCTTTTCCCAGAATTACCTGGGGCTCGCCAGAGGTCACAAATGTACAGATGTGACATCCCTCTATCTTCTCCCGTGCCAGCTGGGGACGGATCCTGAGTAATGAAAAAAGTGAAAGACAAAGAAAGAAGGAGGAAATACAGTATAAATCAACTTCTTTCATGTTGGAGTTGGTGATAATTGCTTCGATTCTAAGACAACTAAAATTACCCATCTAATTAGCAGAACCGTTTGTGATAATGATGTGTCTGGCTTGCAGCCAATCTTTCACACACCACTGGCTAAATATTATTTTCACTTCAAACACTGAAAAAGACATAAGTATAAGTTGATTATCTATATCCCACTCAAATACTTATGTCACAGTGACCAATAATCAAACATTTTTTTAAAATGGCACATTTGTGAAAAAATTATATTCTGTCTCTCTCTTCACAGTCCCGATATTATCTACTCAGAGATATTTTTTATTCTGAGGGTTAGCCCAACAGGAGACAAAAGCATTAGCTCTAATTTAAGTGCATATACCGATCAGCCATATCTTTATAGACATTAACATTAAAATTGGCTACAATTTAGGTTCTGAACCCTTGGGGTCTGGCTACACAGGACCTCTGAGAGTGTGCTGTGGTGTATGGCACCAGTTGGATCTTTTGGGTGGTGTGGGTTTTGGGGTGAGGCCTGTGTGGATGAGTTAGATTGGATTGAGATCTGGGGAATTTGAAGGCTGAATCAACAACCTCAAACTCAAACTTGGCCTGCTAAGCCCTATATGCGGCAGACAGTAGTGCACTGGGTGTTCTGATACCTTTCTCTCGTGGCCAGCGGTCCCTTTTTCGCCGAGTGGGATCGAGTTGGCTGGCCTTTGGTCCCTGTGGGAGTAGATGGGCCTTGGGTGCCCATGATCCTGGTATCAGTTTACTGGTATATAATTGATAATCAGTGTTGTTCAATTCAAGTTATGGCTGACTGTGCATACTTTATACATTTGGACTGAGTAATGATGAAATCCTACAAACTCTTTCTTTTCATGCCTAGTCTCCTTTCAATTTGATGAAACCATATTGGCCAGACTATTAAAATTATATTTAAAGTAGTACTATTTGCAAGTTTTGCAGTTAATAGGTGCCTGACGGTACACAGTTATCCCAGATGAACTTATTATGATATATTATTATTATAATTAATTATTATTATTAATTAATTATTATTATTATTATATGAATTTAAAAGATTTCTGAGATAAACGAGGAGCCTCTGCAGGTTGTGTGTGTGTGTGTGTGTGTGTGTGTGTGTGTGTGTGTGTGTGTGTGTGTGTGTGTGTTGATGGAGCTTTGATGCTGTCTGTGTGTCTAAGAGCTCTTTTGTGCAGCCTGGCCTGTGGAGGACAAAACACTGAGGGCTGCACAGAGCTGGCATTGTGTCTGTATGTGTTACTGGATCTGGACACTGGGACAACCATGCACCGGACACTGGAAAGAAAGTCGCGGATGGAAAAAGAGATGTAGGTGTGTGGTGGGTGGACGAGCTCTCGGAAGGAAAAAACAACACGGCGGAATATAAAATCTGGCAGTCCGAATGAATCAACAAGTTACTTCTAGTGGAATTTTTTACTTTCTAAATGAAGTGTTTAGTTTATTAAATGATAATAAAAAGATCAAAAGGATATTAGGTGCTAATGATTCTTTTTTTATATACATATACAGTATGAACCATTTAGACTCATTTAAATCTAAGCTGTCGTCCAGCTAAGACAGTTACCCCTAAGCGGTTATCTGGCGTACAGTATGTGTGTGTCTGTGTGTGTGTGTGTGTGTGTGTGTGTGTGTGTGTGTGTGTGTGTGTGTATAAAAGAGAGAGAGAGATGGGCCTCTGCCAAGACTGAAGCGTTATGGCCAGCAGCACTATGCACATTCACTAGTACTTAAGGCACACTGAAAAGAGACTAAACTTAAAAAAATATATATATATAAATAAAAAAATTACTGACGATGGACTAAATTATGAACTACATCCTTGAGCAGGTCTGTCCTGTGTGACCTGTATGATTACTGCAAGACCAATAATCAAAGGCCAGTCATGTGCAGAGTAATAAGCTGCTCCTATTCTACAGCAAATTAGCACACACCCACCATGTTACTCATCAACACAATATGAATATATAATGGGAAAGAGGAGTAAATAATCTAAAATGAAATCAAATTGCGAGAAAAGTGTACAGGTCTTCCTTTCCTCATATGCAACTGCAAAAGACAGGTCCCTACCTGTCATTCTTTTTCCTCTGCAGCTCTCAACTAGCTTGGCATAAATCATTAACAGCAGCAAGTGGAGGATCCTGGCCTTTTATTCCTGCTAGGCTTCAATCACGTTCCTCTTCTTATGTCAAATTCTGAACAAAAAAAAAATCTGGCCTGTCCTTTATCTATGACACCAAGAGAATGATTATTAAAAAAGAAGAAGAGTCAAATGTCCACACTTGAACAGTGTATTATGTATGATATATACGTGAATATATTAGATATAGTGGCACATTAGACCTACCGATAACAATAACAAAACCCATGCAAAGACTGCATATGTGTCTGTGTTTTAACATCGCAGTATGCTGTAGTTGTAAAGAGCAGTACACATCCCCCGCCCCACCCCGACCGCAGGGAAAAAAAGACAAAAGAAGTATAACTCTGGAATGATTGACAGTTGTGCAGGTGTAACTGAACTACTGGAATCCCTGTCCCTTTTCCCCCACTGTGCAGAATAATCTCTTGACTTGATTTTCCTGCTTAAAAGGTAACGCCTTTGCTTTTCAGTTCAATTCATTAGAAATAAAATCCATTAACGTGTTTATGTATATACAGTACTATACTCGTTGTTAGTTTATTTATTAGGAATGCCACAGAAAATGTAACATATATATAACAAATAGTCAACACAAAAGCCATATTACAGCTCTATAGTGTGGACACAACTGATGGTCAAGGTCGTCTTCAAAGGTCCCCAAAATGGTTAATACTTTCATTCAGAATATATTATTTTAGCAAGATTTTATAGGCCTGTCTGTTATAGGCCTGTTTTGATCATAGTGATATCCAAATGACCTACAGACCAATACCTAAAGGAGTAGAGCTGTTGCAGGGATTACAGTTATAAATACTAGAGCTTTACTGATGCATAATAATGGCACACAAAGACTGAGGAGGCCTACAGTACAGATTGAAGTCCAGGCGTTTATTCGGTGAAGACAAATAGGCCATACAGGCCACTGGACCCCCAGTGCAAGGAGTGCATCACTAAAGTAAATGGAACTCAGCCACTGCCTAAATGCAGTATGGGATATATTGGGTGTAAACAGATACTGGGTCAACTCAAATGCACCATGGAATACACGAGAATAAACAGAGAGTAGGTCAGACCGAAAATGGCCTGGGAAGCACTGGAGCAGCCTCAAATAGACTCCTTGTTCACTATTCCCTTAGCAGGCGATTAAAGCTTTCTTCTGTGCATGGCGTCTGTAATGAAAGTGCATGTGGGTGCAATCTGGCATCTGGAAATCAAGACTTTTCAAGACTGAATCTGGAGGACAAACCAGGTAATGCGAAGATAAGCACAACTCTCTGAGGAGCCTCGTTTGTTCCAAACCCAGACAGCAATCTCAGGGTTACTGCACAAGTGAGCACAAATGTCTAAACAGAAGACAATACAAAAGCAAGCATGAGGCAGAATGGCACATTAGACTAAAAGGGCAAGCAGTGGCCTCCAGGAAAGAGCTCTGCATTTTTTGAGAAGGTCATCTGAATATGTAAGCCGATAAAAACAGCCTGCTTTGCCAAGACAAGAGGACAGTTTTCTGGTGTTTCCTGCACGATTATTTGTCAAGTAAAAACAGGTTCTCCCTGAGGAGTGAGCCAAGGCAGTCACGAGGCAGTCAAAAATCTTTTTTCATACAAAAAAGGAAAGTGTAAGCTACAACTTTATTGCATAACTGATGGTACTAATTATGTATCAGAAGCACTGTTATTATACACCTAATCTAGAGAAACCTGCAGTTTGGAAGGAAGAGGTTAACAAATAACACTGTTTTCCCACCCAAAAACACATACACACACCTCTTAAATAGTAAATCACCATATGTGGATAAGAAACATGTGTTAATGATACAGCATCAAGAAAGCTCTAAAAGGGCTGGGGTGGCAGGTCACGGTACTTTAACTTTATGTGTACACTTAAGTGTAAAAATAACCAAATGGTGTTTTTCCTCTCTCCCAGACCTATTCTTTATGCCTCCTTGCTTCCCAAGGTCAAGAACGTTCCCCAAGCTTTGCAGTAGTGTGCAGTGTAGGAAATCAGCAGTCGGGTGCAGATGAAGTTGGAGATGTGGATATAGGCGAAATGTGAGTCTAGTTCAACATTATATGGCAAAAAAGTTCTACTATAATAGTTTTTCAACATTTCATTTTGCAATAAATACTACAAAATTAGGTGTTTTTAATATATAGGATACTATTGTATATCTCAGTTAACCTTAGATCCTTGTATTAATATATTTATTATAACAATAATCTATAATCAATTATAATATCTGGCAAATATTTTTTATACTTCTCACTACACAAAATTCAAACTTCATAAACAAGAAACAAAGTGAGAAAAGGAAAGTGTTCAGTTTCTTAGCTAAACTAAAAAGTCTGGACTAGAACTCTGACCTGGTGACCTGGTGACCTGGTGAAGGGCTCTAATGTCTGTGTAAACATGACTTCCACACGCCGGACAAAGCACAATGGCTTATGCATTTGACATCTGCAATGAGCTGGGACTGAGTGCCGGGCTACGTTTGTGTTTGTCTATGTGCAGGTGACAGTAAATGATTAAGAAAAATGCTATTTGTCTATTTCGCTAATTTTATGGAAATTTATGAAATTTATTTCAAGTTATGGAAAATATGACAAAGTCAAGGACAATGTCATACTTTTTGTTCACAGCAATGTCCATATTTTAGAATTATAACTTTAAATTGAACCTTTAAAGCTACATATCTTTAAATTAATTTGACCAAATAAGCCAAACTAAGGGTTTAAAAGCTTCTACAGATCGATTCCTATAGCATAACAATAATGAATTATATTATAAGGGATGTACTATAATGTAATATTATATAAAATTACTTTTGCAAAATAACTTTTGGGGGGCTTATTTATTTATTTATTTATTTATTTATTACTGACATACACTGTGAACCCACATAAGTTGGCTAAACTCAAAAAATTTGAGGTAATAAGTTTTTTCAGTAATGATGTTTCCAGATTTAAGTAAATGGAACTATCAGTTTTTGAGTTTGTTGTACTCATTCATATTAATAATTCTTTACTTGCATTATTGAGTAGGATAACTCATACTATTTAATAGCAATTATAATTTTTTTTAGTTGTTGCAAATCAAATAAATTGTTGTTGGTCTGTCAGCTGCTCCCGGCAGTGGGTCGCTACAGCAGACAATCCGGTCCGCACACAAGCTTGGCACAGGTTTTACACCAGATCCCTTCCTGACACAACCCTCCCATTTTATCTGGGCTTGGGGCAGGCACTTCATCCAGTTGTTGGGAATTGAACCCGGGCCTTTCGCATGGCAGACTTACTCTACCAATATGTGCAAATTGAATGACCTATGTCAGTTACTAAAAAAGTTATGCCCAACTTTGTATTTTAAGTAATCTTGTTCGATGATCGCGAGTCAACTACTATTATGCTACCTGTTACCTTGTAATTATTATTATTCCTTAAAAGTGTAGGCCATTTGACATGCCTATGCACCCTGCCCTTTCTTTGCTATTAACCCAGATTATCAACCAAACACAAAGGTGAATTTATTAGGGATTAAACAAAAAGTAACAGTCTAATAGTATAATAATAGAAAGCTAAGATGTTTGAGATATGTTCTAGATTCAAACTAAATGGAGAGAACGTATTTAGTACTCTGAATAGCTATTTATTCAATATCCTTTAAGCCTTTAAAACAAAAAAATAAAAAGCTCAACTACAATTTAAGTAGTTAAGTTAAATTTAAGTTCTTATTGTGTAACAGCCAAATGCATTAAAATGTACCAAAAAAAAAACTGAAAATAAACCGATAATTCACGGGGTAATGAGAAGTGCTAGGCACGTGTGTGTGTGTGTGTGTGTGTGTATGTGTGTGTGTGTGTGTGTGATTAGTGAAATGCTTAAATATGGGTGGGGAATGACAAGCAGGTATGTTTGGTGTGCGTGGCTGTGTAGGTGTAGTGTTAATATGAACTGTCTTGTTTACGTATGTGCCTAACCTACTGTACAGTACATATTGCATAAATAAAACACTTTCTGTAATGTGCTAAGAAAAGACAGACACAAGTTGATCCAAGCACATTAATGAAATGCATTTAGTATGGATACAGAGACAAGTTATAGGGAAAAAAACAGTGGTGAGTTTGGGTGTGGTAAACTCATGGAAGCAAGTATATAATTATTCCCAATCGATTCTGCATATAAATGCTGGCTTTTCGACATGTTACAGTGGAGAATCACCCTCCAATCATTGTCAAACCCAGGAATGAAACTGCACATGTGGTTTGAAGAGTCCACACTGACATAGTTTTTACACTCTACAAGGAAAAAAAGCCAGGCTGGGCCAGATGGTTTGAAGTCTTCTGTAGGCTTTCAGCGGTTGGAGTTTATTTTGGTGTTTGTTCTGTTTAAATGCAGGCTCTGCAGTGACTAGAGAAAAATGCTCAAGAATGCATTCCGATCTGCAAGTTAGCATTCAGACATTTTGTTTCTTTTTTTCCATTCATTCATTTTCTGTCTTGCTTATGCTGAAGCCTGGAGCCTATTCCAGGAGACTTAATTCCATAAGGCGGGGTACACCCTGGACAGGGTGCCAATTCATCACAGCGCACACATACACACATACACACTACGGGGTATTGAGAAATGCAGAGTACACAGAGGAAACCCACCAAGCACAGGGAGAACATGCAAACTCCACAAACATACCGGAGATGCGAGGCCACATTTTGTTCAAGATGAATTTTTACCTCAATTTTCTCATACAGTATATATAGCATGCAGGTAAAAAAAAAAACATTGTTCACTCCATACAAACAGATGACTGTATGCAACATCCTCATGACCTAATCCCTAATCTGTTTTGCTCTGTAACACATCAGAGGATGAGATGAGACAGCCATTCTGCCAGCAGAGTTTGATCATGTGATCTATCCACAACTGATGCTGCAGAGCAAAGGACGTTTGTGCTGCCTCTAAGATGCTGACTCACTCACTAACTGTCTCAGCCATGTCGCTAGTGATATGAGAGCACTGTCACACACACCTGTCCTCTCACTCGAAACACACGCAAAACCTGCAATGACTTGCCAAGCAATGCTGATTTCTCAGACACCTTCTAGTATGATGTTTTTAAAGATGCTTTCACCTAACATGGAACTGATTCAGCAGGGACATGACCCCCTTAACATCATACAGTATAGAAAGTATTTGAGAAAAGACAACATAATGTTAATTAACACTTAACTGGTGCATTACAAGACTTATTATGTGATGTTTATGTTTCCAGTGTGGGGAGAGACAGACGGCCTGCAAGAGAGACAAAGGAAACTTATCATGTGCTACGTGATACAAGGTCGCTATTATGATAAACTATGTTATGACAGCTTTTCCAAGAGTATCATGAGTACTGTCAGTAATGCATGGAACAGAACACAGGATAAAAGAAACCGCAAAAGCAAACGTGTACTGACACTATCAGTGTAAAACAGCACAGCAGATACTGAGTGAATGTGTGAGCACACTATTCCAGTATTTTTCCTATTCTTTGTTTAACAGATGTTGAACACAATTTTTTTTTCATGAGCATCTTCTTAGTCTTTATAAACATATCTATATATATATCTATATATATATATCTATCTATATATATATATATATATTCATTTCACACTGAATTTATCCATTCATAATTGTGATTAGTTATGTAAAAATGTCTTTAAAGATTTACATTATACAACATGTTAGTTTATTTCTCTATATATATTTCCTGCTACACTAATGTACTTATTCCAGTGTTTCACTAGTGTTTGGAAACCATTAAGATAGGAAGTTTTCTCAGTACACTGGAGCCATTTTAGGACTGGCTGCTTCACATCTGAAACTCTGGCCTCCCAGGAACTCGTTTAATGGCCCAAACATGGAGAAATCACTTGGAGCAAGGTCGGGACTGTACAGGGGGATGTGGCAATAACTTCCAGCCGAGTTCCTGTAAAGTGGTGTTCGAGAATGATTGATTGTGTGTACAGTTCCAACAGACAACAGTTCTTGTCTGACAACAAGTTGTTTATCAATATGGAAGGATCAAGCGTTTTACTTGCTGATTGTTCACAGCACTGAATGCAGGGGGCTTCCAGCCACCTCAGCCACGTTAATGAATCATGGATGCAGGGCCTTCTTTAAAAAATTACACCATTCAAATGTTTTATTGACGCTAAGATACTGGGCATCACCATACTGGGCAGAAAGTCTTCTTCCAATCGGTTTTACGCCTTCATTCACAAAAAATGTAATCCCAAGTCCTGGTTTCGCTTGAACACCCTTTGTATTTTTGCAAGCCTCATATAAGTTGATGCAGAGCCTGTAGAGAATGGGTACTGTATAGATGGTCAGAAATTAGCTTCTGAAAAACCTTTTCCTAAACTGTAAAACACAAACTGGTATGTGCATCCAGAACAATTTATATGACATTTAACAATTATTCTATCTGGGAAAAATTGAATACATTGTTTTTTAGCATTTCTGCGATGGATTGGCACCGTGTCTAGAGTGTACCTCGCCTCTGCTTCTGCCAATATTTCTGATGATATCCTTTGTTTTTTTACTGGTAAAACATTGACTGCCTAATAATTTATACTATTGACAGGTGCCATTGTAATGGGATAATCAATGTTCTTTATTTCACCTTGGCCTTAATGTTATTGCTAATTGGTGTATGCTACTATCATAATCGTCCCCATAACACTAAGGTGCAGGTACAAAAATTTCTAAAACAGGGGATTTTAATCCCCTTCCTTGGTGTGAAGGGCTGAGTCAGGATCTGTAGTGCTGGAGGTTACTACTGTAGTTCAAATCCTGGCTTTTCGGGGCAGTGGTAGCTCATCAGATGTACATGTACATATTTTATACATATTTATACATATTTGTTCACGTTTCATATTAATTTCCCTAACTTACTTTTAATTCTGTAAAGCTGCTTTGCGACAAAGACCATTGTTAAAAGCGGTCTATAAATTGCACCTCCAGGGTCAATTCAATTGAAGTTTGCATGTTCTTCCCATGCAAACCGTGGTCGGTGGGTTTCCTTCGGGTAACTCTGGTTTCCTCCAACAGTCCAAAGATATGCAGATTAGGCTAATTGGTGTTCCCAATTTGGCTGTAGTGTGCGAATGAGTGTGTGCCTGTGTGTGCGCGCTGGGATGAATTGCCACCCTGTCCAGGGTGTACCATGCCTTGAGCCTCCTGGGAACCTGTATGCAGGATAAAGCTGTGAATTGGGGCGGCAGTGAATTGGGAATTGGAAATTAGGGCGGAGTGAATAGTGGTTAGCATTGATACCTTGCAACATGAGGTTCCGGCTTAGATTCCCGCTTTTGGTTCTGTGTGCATGGAGTTTGATTGTTCTACCTGTGCTTGGTGGGTTTCCTCCCATAGTGCAAAAACATGCCAGTTAGACTCTGTGTCATTCCCAAAATGAGTCAGTGAGCATGTCGGGGTGTACCATGCCCTGTGCCCTCAGTCTCCTGGAATATAGGCTCCAGGTCCCCCTGCGACCCGGTATACAGAATAAAGCAGTATGGACGATGAGTGGATTTGAGTGAGTGAATTGAATTGGAATCAGTAGGATGGTGGTTCAAGCCCCAGCTCCACCAAACTGCTACTATTGGGCCCTTGAGCAAGACCATGTATTCTCCAGAAGCGCTGTATCATCCTGCACTCTGACCCCAGCTTCCTAGCAAGCCCGGATATACGAAGAAACAAACCTCACTGTGCTGTGACAAAAGAAAGAAGGATCCTTTATTTCATTTCAGAACCAGCAGCAGCAGCTCGTCCCACTGACTTGCGTGGGTTGTGAAAGCGCATCCCGTCCATAAAGCTGCTCTTTCATCGACTAACCGTCGCTCAAGCCTCCGCTGCCGGTCCAGGCGTCGATTTATAAGACAGTGTAAACACTAAGCCCTGACGGTGCACCTGCCTGACAGCACCTTCAGATAAACACACACACACACACACACACACTTTCCGTATGAACCGCATCTGCGTGTAGAAAAAAACCTAAAGCCTCAGATCACCTGCGAATGCGTGCAACCTGCGTACAGCGTTAAATGCTTCATTAGACCGCAGTGCACACTGCTGATCTTCTTGGTTTTCTTTAGAAGTCGCAGCAGCGCTTAGAGGAGCAGCAGGCCCGGTTACCGGGCGGCTCCGCATGCGCTCGTCACGCGCGCAGGTTATTATACCATCATGTGCGCAGAACAGCACAAGTGCAATAAACGCGTGACAACCAAACACCCAAGACCATACGCAATGTCATACCTGAGCGCAACGCGCACTGAACTCTCGTCCTGTCCGGTGGTCATGACGCGGCGTTATCGATCCCAAATGATCCCCAAGAAGAAGAAGAAGAAGAAGAAGATCAATCCGATTGACGCCGTAGGTGATCAGGAAAACGAGCGCTACGTCTTGTACCTCGAGCTCACCTCCGTCTCTCCTCTGCCATGTCTACCAGCTGTGATTTAAACGCAGCCGAGAAGGAAACGCAGCTCCTGTCACGATGCATATTCAAGTAATGATTTGTGCGATTGGCAAACTGGGTCTCGTCAGCGCTCAGACTCACGCGCCGACTGTGGCTCCACTCCGAGCCGCAATGCGTCACCAAACCCCGCCCACCGAGCCGGGCTCCTCCAGGCTGACGCTACAACTCAAATCTGGGCCACATTTCATACATACATACATACATACATATGCACTGATATGTTGTGAAGATGAACCCAAGTCCCATTCTGATTTTTCATGTACAATTAGATCTAAATTAGATCAGAAACAATAACCAACAAACCATGTGTTTGTACATTATGGCAATGACCCATATGTTTGCATCTAGAATAGGTTTTGGGTAATATACAGTATGTTTAAAATCAGTCAACTAAATATATGTTCATCTGTCATAAAGTGCATAAAGTAAAGGTGATCAGGAGGATTGGAACCAATCATTCAGTGATCCTTACCTCGAAACAGACAAGAAGATAAACATGTCCATTTTCCTGTAATTTGTCCCCTCCAATACTTCCTAACATGTCCAATTAATGAATGAATGAAAATGCAATAATGTATTTACATAAATCTGAATGAAAAGGTCACCTTTGTACAAATGTATGTATTGCTTGATTAAACTTCAAACAGTGTGAACAGGTGGTGGTGTGGTGGGAATAGGCATACCTGTGTGATTTAGTCACATCTATTATCACAAGAAGAGTATAGAGAAATAGCAGAAAAGATTTTAAGGTACAGTACAAAAAATATCTTTGCTGTAGTGGTAAAATCAAGGGTACTTATTAGAGAAAAAAGTAATTGTAGAGGAACACTAAGGTACATTATTGGACCATCAGCACTTTGCTCTCTGTATTAAAATAAACCAGGGTCTGTAGTGCTTTACACAGACAGATTTGATGGTTAAAGGAATGGAGCCGAGTACCACAGATTTCTTGACTTCGTTCCAAATGTAGGTGTCTAGTTACCATCTCTCAGATTCCATTTACAGACAGAGCTACACTGTACTGAGGGTCATATCACTGTGTGACTGTGGACAGTTGACTAGTGAAAGTGAGATTCTGTGCATGAACTACTGTACATGTGGAAAGAAGATCTCCGACTTGTCGAACAGTCAACTGTTTATTACTATATTAAAGACTCTATATCATCTGTTTGGTGTCAGTGTTGAAAAGGTTACAGAGGTTATTCCCCCTCAAAGCTCAACAGATATCAGCAAGCAAGAGTCAGCAATCAGCAGCTGAAGAAATAATGAAATAAGTCCTACTGAAAAGTTAAATTTCACAAATTTTATTCGATATGAAAAGATGAAAAAGGTTTTGTCTATGCAAAGTTGAATAAGGAAATAATATAAAATACAGCATATACCGCAGACTAACAATGTTTTTGCTACTGCTGAGCGACAGTATACAGTATGTAACTTCTGGGTTTTCTTTGTGTACATTGGAAACAGATTCTACCACAGCATATTTTAGTGTTTTCCCTGCTCCACCACACCCACTTCCAGTTTCAGGTTTGAGTACCACTGATGTAATATCATAAAATAAATAATAATTATTATAATTAAATCATTCTCTAATAATCCATGTTATGATTTGTTCCATTTTCATCACTATATAATAGTTTATATACTGTTGTCAGGCTTGCAAACATTTGAAGAGCATGATTTTAATCCCCAAAACCATAGGTTTTCTTCATGTTAAATGTAGTGACAGAAATTGTAGTATCAAACAGACGACACCAAGACCCATTCGGACTCTTTGTTAATATAGTATGTATGCATTGTTGATTGTTCTTGAAAGGCAAATCCAGGAATAACTGCACCATTATTGCAGCTGTAGTAGAGAAATAAATCTATGTTTTAATATATTTGAGGTATATTTTAAATCATTGTTCTAGATTATTACTTTTTATTTTTTTTTACAAAAATATATACAATTGTGAGCTTGGCAACAATGCCAAAAGAAAAAAAAATATATATTCTTCATAGTACTTACTGATATGTAAGCAATTCCTTCCTCTGGTTCCAGTGTCCCATAATTCAACTTTCCCAATTCCAAATGAGGCTACAACATTAAAAACTGCCAAGAGTCAGTTGACAGAAATGCAATATTGAACATTTGATGTAGCTTAAATGCATCGAAATTGGTACCAGATTTTAACCCAAGCCCCGTTATTTTCAACAGTCACCACATACCAGAGAAACCCAGCAGCTAATGTACTGTATGTCTCATAAAACTAAAAAAAAAAACTTTGTTCTATTCCATAACCAGAAAATATTGTTCAAGACTCTTAGCAGTTCAATGAAATGCAAATGAGACCAGATCTACAACCTTAGGGTTTGCAAAGCAAGATTGACCAAAGTTCTTAGTCAACAACTATTATGATTTTCTGGAATGCAATGTACAGTATACCATTCTACAGAGATTGGGAAAACACCTGCAGACCCAGAAAAGATGGGAAGAAAGTGCCCATGAAGCTACTCCCGATCAGAGATGTCTTCATCTGAGAGAAGGTTGCCTCCTTTTACCCTAACGTAATGTGCGTCTTTGCCACCCAGTCCGCCACAGGTGCAGAGCCTCCTGCTAAACAGAGTCTCTATGTCTTCCAACATAAGACCCTTGGTCTCTGGCAGACAGCCAAGCACGAAGAGGAAGCCAAGCACAGCCAGGCCAGTGTACAGAAAAAATGCACCTAGAAAGGGGGGAGAAAAAAAAAGGTTCTCTTAATACAGTACATTACACACCAATATAAGCAATTCAATAATAAATTGACAAAAATGTTAGGAAGCAAAAGTATGCAATATTCTGCCAAAAAAAGTTATATATACACAATTATTTGACTTGCTCAAAAGGTGTTTTATATTAGATACAATTTGTTTTAGATAGAAATTATAGAAGTCAAGTCAACAGCATGGATGTTCAAGATTTCTACCATAGTATGTGAGGAACTGAGCCACGTGGAGGAATGTCAGAGAGACAAGGACATTGAAGATCCAGTTGACGCCGGCAGAGCAGGCATTGCCTGTGCTCCGAGCCCACAGCGGATAAATCTCAGAATTTACTGTCCATGGCATGGGTCCCATTCCTTCAGACAGACAGGCACACACACAAAGAAACACAATTGCATGAATAGTGTGTGGAGAGGGCATTGTTGGGATTAGTAAGTAGTATTAGTAAAATCATTAAAAACCTAACAGCGAGCTTTTTGAACATCCTATTTCAGAAAAAATAAAAATGCTGTTACAATGACCGCCACTCTTCTGAAAAGGTTTCCAACCAGATTTTGGAGCTCGTTTATTCAGTCACAAGAGCATTAGTGAGGTCAGGCACGTCAGGCAAGGAGGCCTGGCATGCAGTCAACATTCCAAGTCATCCCAAAGGTGGTCAGTGGATGTTGAGGTCAGGGCACTGTACATGCCAGTCAAATCCTGCACTCCAAACTTGGCAAACCATGTCTTTATGGAGCTCACTTTGTGTACAGGGGCATTGTCCCCCTGGAGTAATTTTGGCCGCCTAAGTTCTTAACCCTACATTATACAAAGACATTCCCTACAGTTCTATACTTCTAGTTTTGTGGCTTCAACAGTTTGGGAACAGACCACATCTGAGTCTAAGGATGCAGATAATTTTGGCCACATAGTGTATATTGAGTTCCATTAATTGAATCTTAAACAATACATATTATAATGAATTATTACATTAGAGTAGGACTGTTCTAACCTGGAGCAAAGAAGGCCAGGTAAAGGATGAGCCCCAGCAATACTATCCAGGAATAAGAGGTTGGGCAGTAGTTAAAGGCCCACAATACATTTGGGTTTTCTTCGGTAACATTGGAGCACCTGGGAGATGCATAGACATACAGTATCATATGTATTAAACAAATGAAACTAAAAAAAGGCAAAGAAAACAGTTAATATGAGACTTTTGGGAAACACGAAAACAAACCTGCCGCTTGCTGCCCACTCCGTGCTGGCAGGATCAACTGCCTCACAGGAAGAGTCTGATATGCTTGAGCCGTTCTCATAGTAACAAAAGCCACAGTTTGGGTCCAGCATACACTGTTCACAAAATCTATCAAGATGTGTAAATGTACATCTGTTCATAATTATGTATACAATTAAAAAAAAAAAAAATAACACAGAAGACACTGTTAAGAGACATATACAGCCTGTACTAGAGCATATTGACCACTGACTCACCCATAGTGTGTGCAGGTTGTGTTAAGAGCAGTGGGGTCACTAGGGTGAAAGGTCACCGGAGGAGAAGCTTGAGCAGAAAGTAGGAATCCTACAGCCAAGACAGAGAGACTGACACCAGTACCTGAGAAATATAAATACACAATATATGCATACAAATCATTATGGCTGCAATAATTAGTCTAAATAATCAATACAATTAAATATAAAATATTTTATTAAAATATGATTAAATGTAACTAGTTATTTTCTTAACCAATTACAGAGCCTACAGGCCTCCATTTTTGAATGTAATACCATAGTGAAACCACTGTGTGGTACTACTGTACTACTGTATCGCACATCACTGTGTGCAAAACAGTTTTAGGCAGATTAAAAGAACACAAAAGCAGACTGAGAGATTTGACTTGTAACATACAGACCTTTCGTTTAAATAAAAAGAAAACAAAAAGAAGCCGTCAGAACAGATGAGTGAAAATTAGTTTTCTTTTTAAGCTTGATGTTTAAGGAAAGTAAGGAAAGGTCTTTCTCCAGCTTTTTCAGACCATGACTAATTCATATAAATAATCAAACTATTACAATGTACTTTTTTGCAGACCTACACCTTACTACATACAGTACAGCAAGGGAATCTGTAACCTCCTTATGCGACTGTCTAAGACACAAACATTTGTGTTATTATGTTTATTGGAATGACCTATATGACTTTTGTAGACATGCACTGCATGAATGAATTCTTCATTGCAGCTGCGTCCTCACCAATAATGCTGCCCAGAGTCAGCTTTCTGCGGCCCACCCTCTCCACCAGCCAAACGCCCACCAGTGTAAACAGGAAATTGGTGAATGCGGTAGCAGCAGAAAGCCAGATGGCGGTCTTATCATCCCGTACTCCTGACATCTGCAAAATTGTGGCACTATAATACCTAAGAAAAAAGAAAAGCCTCGTAAACTTTCTTGAATTCTCTTAACAACCCCATAATACCTATGTAATAAAGATGACCATTCTTATTACATTTTTATTATTATTACTATTATATATATATTTTTTATTATTATTATTTATTTATTAACCCCCAGGCAAAACAGTCTTAAAGTTGCTCATTTAAGTAGTATTTGGTGATTCACAATGTGAGATGTGTGTAGATAATACAGGAATGCCAACAACTGTGATTGTGGGCAAATAGGAACTAAGTTGCCCAACATTGCAATTAAGTTACAAAATGTAGAGCATGTAGCCTGGCACAGATAAATACACCGCCTTCACAAGTCACATATTGCAGTGGAACAGCCAGTTCAAATTACAGTAAGTTAACATTTCATAAAAGCCATTAAAAATAATTTAGATGGGAAATCAACATACTATGACTAACATGATTAGTTATTTACAGTATAACTAGGAAACTCTTTGTGATTGCATAAGTATTCACCCCAGTGCTGTGAAACCCCTAAGTTAGTTGTGATGCAAACATCTGTTGGAAGAAGTAATATAATTAGTTGAATAGAGTCGACCTGTGCACGATTAAAGTGTTCCTGGAAGAATCCACAATGTTATTTTAATTAACATAAATTAACATAAAAAATGTATTGAATCTTTCTGAATTATTTGAAGCATTTACTGTATTTATACCATTTGGTGATCATTAGTTTCTATTATTAACACAAATCTTCTTGACAATATATAAATATTCACATGATAAATAGTCAGACCAGATGTGACCATTTCTACTGTACAACTGAGGTTTCATACTAAATCAATCAAATTACACTTATATTTCTTTTTGCGTCACAAATTGAAAAGAAATTGATGATCAAATAAGGATATAATGCTGTCCATAATATTTATACAGAACATTATGAAAAATGTATTGTAAATATGGGTTTTCATGGGGAACTACAGATGAGTTAATTAAATTTAGCATTATATGCTGAGACCAATGGACTTTGATCTCAGCTGTCTTGTGACCAAAGCTATAACTCCTATTTTATGTGCTTTCCTGGTTCAACAAATGTTTGCTTCCAGATAATTAAGATGACTTTTTTACTCACTGTCAGACCTGCAAATTAAAGCTAGCACTCAAAATACATTTTGATGACAGATATGATGATGATCTGAAAATAAGGTGAAGAAATGTTCTAAACAGGTGATGAAGGTAACACCATTTTGCCACCATTTATAATAGATTGTTCAGGCTCCTGCTACTTTTAGTGGTTTTTGTGTCTATGCCAATCTGAGTAGTGATTTCTGAGCACTTACTGTACATTTCTAGTTTTCTGACTAGAAGAAGTGTTGGCCCTTGAGTAAAGCACAGCTCAACACAAGCTCCCTAACAAGCTGGGATATCTGATTTGTCTCATTATAATGCCCATTTGGTTCACATTAAACTATTGTATGCTGTATCTTGTATCTATTACTCCATTAAATGAGGAATGAAAATTTGGTTAATAAGTAAAAATTCTATTCAAATGTAAATTGTATGTTATGTATATTGTATGTTATGTTCTACATAATATATTCTAAACTCTATCTGTGCAAAATCCAACTCCATTCTTTAAGGAATAAAATAGTCAGGCTTAGACAAAGCGTAAATTTGAAGAGGTCCCTGACATCAGCTGTTAACTAATATTATTACAGCAACATTAATCAGCAAAATGTCTGCAATAATCAGCAGTGTACAGTCAGTGAATGTCTTACATTACAGTGTTAATTCCAGAAAGCTGCTGGAACATCTGAAGGCCACATCCCACAATAAGAGCTCTCCGGGCAGGAGCAGAGGCCAGCATACGAAACAGAACTGGACCCCCTGAGAAATGATGAAAGAAAATGCAGTATATTTTAATTTTGTGAGAAAGATCCAGAAATGTTATCAATATTGCTACTACTCTAGAGAGGTTCGGGTTGAAACCTGACTCATGAGGTGCTGCTTACCTTCTGCATTCCTTTCCTCCTCTTCAATAATGTCCTTGATACTGTCATACTCTTCGTTCACATTAGCTGTGGCCCGAATCTGGATAAGCACCTCTCGGGCCTGCTGAGAATCGCCTTTCTGAAAGAGCCAGCGAGGACTTTCAGGCAAGAAGAAGAAGAAACCCAAAAACTGCAGCACAGCAGGAACTACTGACAGACCCAGCATATACCTATAAAGCATTTACACACAGACACACAGACACACAAAAGCAAAGAACGTTGCTGTATTTAATATCTCGGATACATTTCTCTACAAACACCTCATACGGGACACATTAATGATGGTAGAAATGAAAGCAAGACATGACCCCTTGTGCACAGAGCAGAGGTCATGTGATGATCAGAAGCACATACTTACTGTGCGATCAAAATTTGGTTAAAATTTAAAGTAGCAAATCTGCTGAAAGCACTCTGCTTTAGACTAAGCTGTCAGTTCTTTATATTTAAAAGCTCCTTTTAGTCTATGTGACATCAAGTCCCATATGAAAGCCAGCATACAAAACCTAAAATAATTGCACTTTGAACAATCAAGTACAGTGCCAGGGTCTCTAATGGATACTCACTTCTTATCCTATCTTTCTCAAGTTGTTTTTTTCCATCAGACTCACTGATTGAATTGCATATAGTTTATCCATGTCAGCCTGTCACTATTTTCCCTCTTTCATCTCAAAAACTGTTACTTGCACTTGAATTTGCTGTATCTCCAAAGCAGTGTTCGCCAAACCCTAGTCCAGAAGTACACTGTCCTCTCCAGGTTTGTTTTTTATGCTCTAGTACACCTGATCTAACTGATCAGATTATTAACCGTACCTTACTGGTTAAAAGGGGGGTCTACTCCATATTGAAGTATATGTATTTGGATACAATGTCGTTACAGGTTTGGCCAAATACTTTCGTCGATATTTTTCTGTGTATTTGTTTGTATAATTATGTGCATCTCTTGAATGTCAGTGAAGATTATTTCCTTATTCACTTCTGTTTTCTTCAGCACTTTATACAGTACCTCCAGCCATTGTGGTCCATATAACTGAAGGCTCCGTCCACCACACTGGCTATGAACTGGCCTCCTGTGATGAACAGGGTGTTTATGGTGACCAGCTGACCCCGGAGTTGAGGAGGAGACACTTCAGCTATGTAGACCGGCACGGTCATAGATGCTATTCCTATGGGGGTAAACCAACACACAGTCAGGTGCTTTATGTTATTTTACTTTAATACAGAGAGTCAAAGCAAAGCAAAGTCAAATTTAAGCAATCTTATCTAATTTGTGACTTACCTATACCAAGACCAACAGTGAGCCTGCCAATAAGAAGAACCACTTTATCAGGTGCCACGCTCAAAATGATCCCCCCTACTGTAAAAATGAAGCTGGCTAGCATGATGCACTTCCGCCGGCCGCACAGACCGTTCAGGTATCCGCCAGCTAGGGATGAGAGCGCCGCCGCACCCACAGTGCTGGAGACCAGCAGCTCCTGCCAAAACGCGCTCAGGTGCAGTTCTTTCTTGAGCAAAAGCATGGCCCCGGATACCACCCCGGTGTCATAGCCGAATAAGAAGCCACCCAGAGCGGAGAAGAAGGAGAGGACGTAGACAAACTTCAAGGAGCCGTCCTCGGGCTGAGCTGCAGTACGCCCGCGCGCTCTGATCAGTGTGTGCTCGTCCTCCACCCTCCTCCCGCTACCTGTCACCTGCTCCATGTCCTGCAGCTCACAACCATCCTAAATAACACAGCAACACAACACACACGTCATCACAGGGACACACATCTATCAAGTTACATCACACAGCCCGGTTTGCAATCAACACGTACCTTTAAAACGTCACTCATACACCTAAAAACAGGACACGTGATCAGTTATACAGTAAATACAGCACAACACACAACTGATGGCTTGACATCACCCTTGTATGGTGTGATAGCTTGATGAATTCTGCACCAGCCGGGGCTTCATCGTTTCATAATCATGCCTGGAGAGAATATCCAGCGCCTCTTAATCCCAGCAGGTTAGACGGCCGGACCGAACACATGACATCATGTGCAGTTTGTAAGCAGCAGAGCGCCATGTTAAATTGTTTCATTGAGAAGGGGGCGGAGTCACGTGTCACCGATGCCCCTGAGGGGGCGTGTCTTTGACGTGGAAACAAAACAGTTCCACCCACATAATGCGCGATGTGTCAAAAAAATCGTTAATAAATAATAAATAATTATATATATGAAAGGTTACTTAGCGCAATAATGTTATGATATTAATACACTGTTTAGACATTGTCATATTTTGGAGATATATTGGACTTGTCAAGCCTCCGGCAGTCGTTTCAGATATTTTGTTGCGCCGTGAATGTTTGTAACGTCGAAAAAATAATAACAATCAATCGACGGTGCATGTCGTTTCAGTATTACATCGTTGTTTGTGTCAATACACTGATATAATGAAGATAAACTTACCCGTAACTGAGAAAAGCCTGCTCGCCCGGCGCCGCGCTCCAAACTTCCTGCTTTAAAGTCACAGCAGCAGTCATATGACTCGTCCTGCCGCAACAAGTCACGCCTGTCTCCGAGAGACTCCCAAAATAATCGCGACGCTTTCGGAAATAGGGAACCGTGAATGTTTAGCTCAGCTTTACAAACCTTTTGGCGGTTTTAGGAACTCGGCGTGGCTTCCACACAAGGCTGTGCCTTCACACAACATCACATCAGCGCACTCTCTACAGGATCTGATGAGAAATCTCAGAACACACGTGTTTCATGTCGGCAGTGCGACGGCGCGGTAGAGAACACCATGGTGGACAAGGAGGATCTGGAAAAGAACCTGAAAAAGCTGCTTGTGCGGCTGAGGAACAATTTAGAAGAGGTAAAGCAGCTAGGCACCATGGTCCAGATCATCCAGGACATGCTTTTTCTGGCATACACAGACGAATGTGGTAAGCACACACACACACACACACACACACACACGCTGTGATTTACTGTATAGGTTTGTACATATGGGTCCTGCATCGGACCCTGTTGAAGCCATCACATTTGTTCACACGTGACACTCTGATCTATATTTGACTTGAGAGATATTTTAGGATCTAAAGAAACCCCTTTTCTGTTACAACAGGAGAGCTGTTTCAAGACAAAGATGTCCATGAGCCACTGATGCTCCTGCTGTCATCTTGCAGCAACAGTAAACTTCAGCAGGTACTTTAAATCCCTCCGATTGTTTTTTTCTTGATGCGCTTTATTATAATTTTCAGCCCTGTTTACTGGATAAGGCATTGTCACATTGGTCTACTGTAGGTGGGATGGTCCCTGCTGTGCCGGTTGATGGAAATCTGTCCCACCACCTTGAACAAGCTGGTCCAGCCCCGTCAGGCTCCTAAGGATCTCAAGGCTCTAGGAGTGCATCAGTAAGTCTCCAGGAATTTCTGTTCAGATAATTGGGAAGCTGGGAACAATATAGAGTGTAGCAGTAACATTAGAACTGCAAGAGAAATAAAGAAAGTGAAAGTAGCTTCGTCTATTTTTTCTGTTTGTTCAAGAGTGTCGAGGTGTTTAAAAAGATGACTTAATAAGATAAATAAGTTCACAGTGTATTTACAGTAAGGTCTTATTCATCTGTGCTTACTTGTGTGTCTTACAGGCAGATTCTAAACATGCTGGCTTTGCATCAGAAAGACCTAAACGTGTTAGTGGTAGGATTGCGAGCTCTAGCCTTGATGCTGAAATCAGGTATAACTCATTTAAGCCCATATTATTACGTCATTATATCACTCATCCATAGCGTAGTCTTTACAATAAGAATAATGATTAATCTTGTCAAACTTGACTGGGTAGCGTCTGATGCTCTGTGTAGTTAATGAGCCCATCTAAACTGTGAGTCTGTTGTTTTGAGATAATGTTTTAAGACTAATAAGAAGTAAGCTATTATATCAACAAAGTATACCATGTAAAAAAAATTATATATATACACTCACCTAAAGGATTATTAGGAACACCTGTTCAATTTCTCAATCAGAGGAGAATGGGCCGACTGATTCAAACTGATAGAAGAGCAACTTTGACTGAAATAACCACTCGTTACAACCGAGGTATGCAGCAAAGCATTTGTGAAGCCACA
>JAQQZT010000012.1:16413042-16430542 GCA_030068275.1 Clarias platycephalus
ATATATAATGTTTTATTTATTTTTTTACATGGTATACTTTGTTGATATAATAGCTTACTTCTTATTAGTCTTAAAACATTATTGTATAATTGTATAAATAATAAAAAATATATTGTATAAATAATATGTTAAAACAGCAGAGAACAGCTGTCAATTATTTAGTAACTATACATATATTAGTAAGAATGGTGTGTCGTTATGACAATATATGAGGAATATAATTTTTTTTGTTTTTTGCTTTATAGAAATCTGTGCTGTGTTTACGTATTAGTTTGGTTTCCAAACAGTAAAAAAAAAATAAATAAATCATCATACACAGTATGGCATTTGAACTGGTAAAAAAAAAGTTTAGATGTAAAAACAGTCTATGCAAGAAAGAAGCATCTTTTTTTTTATGCTGTAATATTGCTACTTTTTAGTTTTTCTTATTTATTTTTACCTATTTACTAATCACACTGTTTGACTAAAACACTTATAAACTGGTAATGTCATTTTTATTACCTGATGCTACATACTATCAGGTCTTTAAGATTTTGTAGTTACTCTGCAATATAGTCTATATTACACTATATACCTATTATAATCTATATTATACAACTGTGTGTGTGTTTTTTGCATGTGTGTACTGTATGTGTGTGTGTGCGGCAGATGAGCTGACATTGCTGATTTTAGAGCAGGAGATGGATGTGTTTGAGCTGGTGGTGAAGGCCATGAAGACATTTCCTCAGAGTGAGGAGCTGCAGCTCCAGGGCTGCTCCGCGCTTTGCCTGCTCCTGGAGAGAGGTGCCGTTCACACTTAGTGCTGGTTAATAATTTAGCACTGCTGCATCCTCGTGGAACGGCCTGCCTTGTAAACTCTTCAGTTATGACTATGTTTACTGCTGATTTTGCTTTTATTAGGTGCATTTGATTTGGTATGTACTATTGTAGCTATGCAACAATGCTATTTATTGGTTTATATTTCCTACCCAGTTCCAGAGGTTCATCGAGTGGAGTTTATTGAGAGGAAGGATCATGTCATAGTTTTGAATGTGCTCATGAGGTTCAAGGACAGTGAGAAAGTGGTGTTGTCTGCACTGCAGCTTCTCTTACCATTGGCCGAGCCTGGTAAGGCGGCTTTGGGATAATGTTTCCTGTGTATCCATTTTCCATGTTCTATTTCCTATAAAGCAGATTGCATAAAGTCATGGATGAATTGCCATAATTCAGGAATTGCATTGGTGGATTTAGCTTTGGGATATGCCCAAATTAACGAAATCTTTTACTAACATCCGTAACATCAAATCAGGCTAATCTTTATCTAATTACACAAATCACTTTGCTTTATAAATAACAACACTGCATGATGAGGCAAGACTATGATAAGGGTCTCACTCCATGTTTGTGTGTTCATCTGGATTTTAGCAAGCAATGTGGAGATTCTGATGTCCAAATCAGAAAAATGCTACAGTGTAGTGTGTCAAGCAGTGGAGGTGTTCTCTCATTCAGAGGCTGTACAGGAGGTCGGATGCTGCCTACTGAGGAAATTTACTTCAGGTGGGAAAAATCAAGCACATGACAAGAAGCGCCTTTGTACTACTCATTTGGACTTGATAGTCATTGCCAGTGCAATGGCTTGCTTTCCGCTGTGAATCATTGATTTGTATAAAGAGTGCAATCATTTCTCTTGTGAAGAATCTCTTTGTATGGTTCAACATTTCAGAAAGTTACTTCAATATCTTGGTGCTGAATGGTGTACACAGAGTGGCAATGAAAGCATGTCTCTCCTATCCTGACAATGGCAAGATCCAGGCTGCTGCACTTTCCTGTCTGGCTGCTCTCAGTGAGTCTTCCCCTGCCGACACCTGTCTTTATAATATATTATCAAATATTATAAGAAAAAGTAGTACTATAATAATATTACTATTAATAGTACTATTTCTTAAGGTTTTGGTTCACATTCCCAGGATATGGCTCAGCACAAAGTGTGTTGTCCAAAGTGTATAATTCCACATGCATATTATAGGATATCTGTTAGGCAAGTTGGTTCCTGTTATGACTTCCATGTTATAGCTGCTGTATAACAGTGTTTCCTCACCAGTATCTCTTTTATCCATTTCTTGTAGTTAATGAGAAAAACAAAACAAAACATAGATTGTCACAATACAGAAAAACATCAGAAGTGACATAGGATTATCTGAAGTGTATTAGAATTAACGCATTAATACAAAGCTGTGACTGTCATGATTGTCACATCTGTCTCTGCTGTTAGAGCACATCATCAAAAAATATAAAAGCAATAAACTGTTCTAATTAAGCTGCACTAAAGACCACCAATGTCGGATTTGACAGCAAAGACAATCCTGGAGAATGAAGATCACAAAAAGTCATCTTGTGAAGGTGATAGGGGAAAAGAATATGCTGTGGACAATAACAACGAGGAAAGCCTGGATTGGCGAGAGACTTGCTGCACAGCTTTAGACAAACACACCGAAAATGCTGAAGTGCAGGTAAGCTATGTGCCCTTTCTTTATCATGTGGCGCAAACTCTATTCGGTGTTTCTTGTATGTAAGTTAGAGTACTGTGCGAAAATCTTGATTTTGATGCTGTAGCCTCTCGCAGCCAGAGGTCTAGAAAGAGCTGTCACGTGGTTCGGAGGAAGCACTCCCTGACTGACTGGTAGTAGTAGCCTTAATGTGAGAGCACCCTAGTGACAGGGAGGAGTTGGACACGGCTAAATTCGGGAGAAAATCAGTGAAAAAATCCCCCAAAAATAATTATATAAAAAAAGTCTTGATCCACCCCCATTTCTTCACAATTTGTTTCCAAAGGGCCAAAAGACTACATTGTGTTTTTAATGTAGTCTTGAGGAATAGGTCTCAGGCTTCCTGAAGCACTTTTTTTCCGAGGGGAAATAAGATTGCTGCTGAGGTTGTTGCATGAACAATTTTTTTTAACATGTATCTTGAAGCACTTTGCACCTTGTTGCAGGAGAAACATTTGTTCCCCTTTCATTTATTTAATGTATTTTACATAATTGAATTGAATTTACATGTAATATGAAGAATTGAGGTGTGGCTCAAGACTTTTGGACAGAACTGTACATTAATATCTTGATCTTCCTCTGTATCTCTGTATCTGTAGGAGGCTGCTTGCTGGGCATTAAACAACTTGCTGCTCTATGGCAGTGCACGCAGTATATATGAGGAACCCAAAGAAAGGTTAGTGAAGAAATGACAACAAATTACTGTATTCGAATGCTGTAATGCTATACTCAAACCTTATGTTGTAAGATTTACAGCAACCTGTTGTTTTTGTCATAGCAGTGGTTTATGTAAAGTTGTACATGTTCTCCTGATATCTCTGTGTTTCTTTCGAATTCACGAAATTTCATGCTCATTGATAAATAACTGCAACGAGGCCTAGTTTTCTCAGAACAGGTTTAAAGTCCACAAAACTAACTACAATAATGTGGTGAAGGAAAATGAATGACTAACCATCTCATTGTCTCTCATTTTCTTTCTCTGTCGGTAGGCCTCCGGTATATATACAGGTAATGACTGTGATGCTTGTGCACTCCTCAAGTTTTGGTGTGTTCCAGGCTGCTGCATCTACCCTATGCACGCTCATACGCCGACACAGTACGTCACAGCACTGTCAGTGCATTTAAACCTGAAGTTTGGTTATATTTGCTCATGAAATCCAACTGTTACAGTGAGATACATAACTAACAATTCGTATTGTGTGTGAGTTAATAGGTGTGTTAGTTAACAGTTCTAGAGAATATGGAAGCATTTCTGAAATCATTAATATGCCTTATTGGAGTAAATAGTATATTATGTTCTTCAAGTTAATATGTGTGTGTGTGTGTGTGTGTGTGTGTGTGTGTGTGTGTGTGTGTGTGTGTGTGTGTGTGTGTTCTCAGGTAAGATGAGGTCCCGGCTCCTGGCCAGTGGCATTCATTATAACGTTGTGGATCTGATGAAGAGACATGCCAACTCCAGTGAAGTGTGTGAGAGTGCCTGCAGGCTTCTATACACACTTTTTCAGGGAGGGTACGAGCAGACTCATTACTTTCTTACATGCGCTGCTCTCCAGAAACATCTGGACATCTTTGTCTTGAAACAGCTCTCCTGTTGTAACAGAAAAGGGGTTTCTTTAGCTCCTAAAATATCTCTCAAGTCAAATATAGTTATCTTTCACAAAGAATTACAACACAAAGTAATATACATTATATATCGAGTAACCCATACAATAAGTGATATTGTGCTTGCTAATATTCAAGGCCAAGTATAATACCTGCTCCAGAGGGAATAACAGCACTAAGTCACTTCGTTTAATGTTTAATGGAGAACTGGTCTACTTTTCTGGGAAGAACATAACGATTAAGATAAAAAATTAAGATTCAATTATTTGTCATATGTACCTTACAGCAGAGTAAAATGATTTTTCTGTATATCCCCAGGAGGAACCTGGGGTTAAAGCACAGGGTCAACCAAGATATAGTGCATATTGGGTTAAGAGCCTTGCTCAATAGCTCAACAATGTCAGCTTGACGGTGCTGGCTCTTGAACTCACAACCTTCCAATTATGAATTCAGAGCCACTGCTATCTCATCTCCTTTATGTTATTTTGTTTGTTCATGTGTAATTATTTCTTTATTTCAGACCATAGTGTTTAAGTAGAGTGCAAATCCAGAGTCTGAGATAGTCATTTGTGTTTCTTGTATCATTTCTGTGTTGATTATAATTATCTTGTTGAAAGCTCTTATCAACCAAATTTTTGGGCTGAAATACTGTGGCAAAGAAACTATCAATTTTCACACCAACCCCAAAACCACTGGAGGGAATATTTCATTTTTAGTGTGTTTCATGATATTCTGTGTGCATGAGTACTGAGTGTTTTCTTTCTACTATACCTGATGACTGTGGGTGATAAGGAATGTGAAAATGCCGGGACAATGAAAGATATTTACACAAATTCTGTGTTACCTGTGATGTAAAATGTGTTCCTTTAACTGAGTCAATAGGCATATGCGTAAAATCATTTTGCCACTCTGCAATCAGGGCAGTAGGTAACGGAAGACATTCGTGTTTACCTAAACCCTTTGTCACGTTATTACACCAAGCATCTAGATATTAATGAATCAATTGTTCCAAGCATGTTGGCTAAACAAAAAAGTTTTTTCATATCTTCCTTAACCCCCCTTCGTGCGCGGAAGGAAGACAATGAGACGGCAGGCACAAACGGCCATCAGCACAATACCATAAACCATCAGAAGCCATGTACTGTAGGCACCTTGAGCTTGCCAAAAAGAGGAATCATTCGGCGTGGCTGAAGCTTGTAAAGACAATAAATCTCAATCGGGAATCAAAGAGCTAGCATTGATCACATCAGAGTCAGGAAAGAAAATCTTTTTTCGGGCCACTTCGTTAGCAATACGATCAGCTAGCGAATTACCTCGCACTTCCATAGAGTCACCAGAGGAATGAGCTGTAGTTTTTACAATAGCCAGAGTACTAGGGAGATGGGATGCGTCTATTAAATCCTGAACAAGAAAAAAACCATATTTTTCAATGCAATATCAGGAGCTTGTTCATATATGCTGTCCCCTTCTCCAATACACGTTGAAACTATTAATAAGCAAACGTTGACTTCAGACTTTACTCTGACCGTAACACACAATGCTAACTGTAATTTAATTTACATTCTTTTGGTGAACATTTTGGATATCTTCTTAATAGTTGGTAATCATGTTTGCTCATTAATGAAAGATGACCATACTTGGAGGACACTGTAAATCTGCGTTTCCCTCAGCAAATGTCATGCATTCTCATTTCTCACCATTATCTCTGTGTCGCAGCAGGAGTGTGGGTCTGGATGAAGCTTCCACGGCTCTAAGTCAGATTTTGATTGCCATGAAAGATCATAACTTCCAGCCTGAGGTACAGTTGGAAGGGCTAAGAGCCAGCCTGGTGCTTGTTAACCCAGGTAAGAGCACTGGTACTTATCTCTTAGCCTCAACAAAGAACTTCTAGTTTACTACATATAGTTCATGAGAACGTTATTAAATTGTGTTTAGGTTAGTATTCCTCTTGATATACTAGTCTTCCCCTCTCCCAATCATTAACTTTTATACAGTGCTTCTTTTGTTCATCTATACAGTTTCTTTAGGTGTACTGTATAATCCAGAGATTATCTCGGCGAACAGGGAGAAATTTAAGTTTAAAGATGTAAAGCGTTAAGCATGAAAAGTATACTAGTCAAGTTAATCAAAATTAGTCAAGATAGGGTGGGGTAGTTAATTCGTTTATAGGTACTTGGCATGAGAGTTAGCATTAGCAAGCGTTGTTTTGACACACCATTAAGCAGCTTGAAAAAGAGTGAGCGCTATTGTACTGGATACCAGGTGAGGAGAATAAACCATATAGGCGGTGGACAGTTCATTAATTCATGTGAGTTTCATATTTCCCAAATAGGTTTAATTGGAAAGTTAGTGCACTAGGGTACAATCATTTGCTTAAGACACCAAGCAGTGCCCTTGATCAGTGATTTGGGATTCAGCCTTGTCTTAGAATTTAGTTAGCTTTGTAGATAACTTTGTAGAGGTGGCATGTAAGAAATTATTAAGGAGGCAAAGTGTTGTTTATCAAAGCACTACTGTGACTAGTTTTAAATGTGGGTTTTGGCATGTAGCTGCTCTTTTCTCAGTAAAAATCTTTTTCTCAGTATGCTTCAACAGACAGTTAGTGTAAGTAACGACTGTAGAAAACCTGGGGTATATATACTGTGGTTAGTGATGTTACTGTGACACAGAAGCTCCGAAGCTTGTGTCGAGCCGAAGGGGGCGTGTCCAAATGAAGCCTCGCTTTAAGGCGCGTGTCGGTTCCCTGAGAGTCTTGTGACCAAAGACAAATGAAGTCTCACGTTTGCAAGAATCACGTGACCGACACGCTTGGGGCTTAAGTAAAGGCTCTTGCACTCTTCTGTTCATTTTTAAAGATTCAGATCTACTAGACACCTAAATGAGGCTTCATCTGGCCATCACTACATATAGTTAAACTTCGTAGTGATGTTACTGTCTATTGTTACAACTGGTTGATTGTCTCTCGTCCAATCAGATTGCTCGGTTGAGCTTACTGTTGTACAAAACAGTATAAATGTTATGATGAGAATTTGGAAAATTTGCCATCATGCTTCTCTGTGTAATTCAATTTTATGCTTTTAAGCTCTGCCATTAATATTGTTCACATTGCTCCTAAGTGATGCCTCAGTCAAGTTATGAAACTCTATAATAACTTGATGGTGCATCCTGATAAACTAATGCACTTGCTCAAAAGAACCTGTTCTTTTTTAATTATTATTTAGAGTAAGCTCTAATCAGCTGTAAGCTATGGCATCAGCATTGTTTGTCTTGCTGGTCAAGTGCTGGGTTCAGGTTCAAAAGGGTTTTATTGTCACTCCTCTACTGTATATAGTTTATATACACTGGTGTGAAATAATGTTTCACTAGGCTGTGGCACAGTACACAGGACTACATAAAGCGCAAATGGAAAAGAGTGTGAGGTGTGTACAGAACAGTAAACACTGCAGATAATAAAAACACAGCCTAGTGTACATTGATTAGACAGGATGACAGAACAGTGTTGTTTAGGAAAACTATTATAACAGTTGGGTGTAAACTATTGTGCAGTGCAGCAGGAGTGAATGTAACAGCAATATTATGTCAGCCATAAAAGCCTCACAAATAATAAAGTGTCCAGGGCAGCTGTGTGGGAAAGTCACACTGGGTATACAGTAGCAGCAGGGTGTTGAGTATTCAGACTGCCTCAAGGAAGAAATCTTTGCAAAATCCGGTGGTAGTGGCACGTACGGGTCCGCATATTCTTCCAGGTGGCAGGAAGGCGAAGAGTCGATGAAAGGTACACAGGTTGACCGGGGTTTGTCATCCAATGCTGATGGCTTTGTGGATGCAGAGGTTGTTGTAAGAGGCGTCAGTAGTGCTTAGATGGAACCTGATGATATTTTAGCCATTCTTTTTACTCATGGAGAGGCCATTCACAGCTGCCTGATAGCTGTGCAAACACTAACAATTCAGATCACAATGGTTTATCACGGTTCAGAGAATGGTTTTATTATGGTCTACATATTTTTCAGCTTATCTGTACACCTTCAGAGTGGTCATCGTAAATATTCCTCCTTTGAACATTTATTAGCACAATATACAGGGTATAATAATAGAGTTACTGCATGTTTTCTCTCTCTCTCTCTCTGTGTGTGTGTGTGTGTGTGTGTGTGTGTGTGTGTGTGTGTGTGTGTGTGTGTGTGTGTGTGAGCAGACCTCAGTTTGAGGGAGAACGGTGTATCCGTAGCAGATCCCGACTCAATTGTGGCTCTGAGAGTGTTAAAAGCTCAGTGTGTGGTAGAGGAAGCTCATACTGTCTACCTTCAAGCCTTAAACAGGGTAAGGTTACGGCCGTTTATACTAATCCTTTTTTTTGTTTGTTTTTTGTACAATGGAAAAAGGATGTACAGAGAGCTTTTACAGCACATACTGGACACATGGGGTGGATAACAATAATAGAAATGTCTTTGATTCCCTTTAGTGTCTGGTTTCAGTGACACTATCATTTTCAGTGTATTTTCAGCTACACACAAACCTGACCAACTTTTGACTTCACAGTAAGAATCGCTGAAACAGTTTTATGACTCGATAGGTGACTGCAAAAATATATGTATCTGTGTGTGTGTGTATGTCTGTGTGTGTGCAGTTCATCAGCAGCGAGGACATCCAGGAATGTGGGTTTGCTGTTCTATCTGCACTGGCTGATTGTTCTGGAGCTGTTGATGTAATGTGCCAGCAGGGGGCGATAGACACAGTGTTGCACACACTACAGCTGTTTCCTCAGAAAAGCAGTGAGTGTGTGTGCTTGCCAGTGTAATTCCCTCATCAGCTCAGTTTGATTCGCTTTGGCTGTGTTGGCTTAAACATCAAGCCGTGTAGTACCACTGAGCAGTTGTATCTCTGTATCACATTGGATTTATCTTGTCTGCTACTATAGATGAAGTGCAAACTTTCTCCTTATTTGTGTGTAGAGATTCACTACTGGGGTCTTAGCCTCCTGTTTCAGCTCATCTCAAAAAAGAAGCTGTCACGCACGACTGTGCCTGTGTTGGCGTCTGTTCTCGTCGCCTCAGTGAGGCAGCACAAGGGCAGTCAAGAGATGCGGCTAAAAGTGAGACACCGCAATGAGAAGTTCCGCATTTACTGTTGACTTCATCAAAGATCTGCGTTATCGATTTGTTTTAAATTGTTCGCAGGGTTTTCAGGGGATATGGAAATTGTTGGACACATGCTCAGAAGCAGCGGCCCAGCTGGAGAAAGAAGGCTTTGAGAAAGAGATCTTCCAGCAACTGAAAGAAAGCCTCTCCTCTCCTGATCACAGATACGATCTAGTGAGTCAGTGTTTGTCAAGATAAAACAGGATGCGTCTAATGCATCAGTATTATATGTACAATAATTTTATGAAAGGGTATGGAAAGTTAGTAAAGATTTTTGCTATGTAGTTTTATCTATGTTGGCTGTCCAACATTCCAGGGAAATATACTAACATACATTTCCAGGATTTCTCATGTGCAAACAGAAACACACCTAACAATGTTATTATATGATACATAACCTCAAATTCTACTTTTATTTAAAGTATTAGAATGTCTCTCGTCCAATCAGATTGCTCGGTTGAGCTAACTGTTGTACAAAACAGTATGAATGTGCAAACTTGGAAGAGAGCCTTTGCCATCATGTTTCTCTGTATAATGAAATTTTATGCTTTTAAGCTCTGGCATTGATATTGTATTAATTGCATATAAATGATGCATCATTCAAGTTATGAAAATCTATAATAACTTGATGGTGCATCCTGATAAAATAATGCACTTGTTCAAAAGAACCTTTACTGTTATGTTTTCAGGATATTTCCAGGATTTTTCATGTGCAAACGGAAACGCACTTAACAATGTTATATATGTTTATATGATACATACTGTAACCTCGAATTCTACTCTATCACTGAGAGCGACCGCCTTGCACGGCTGGGAGGCAAGAGAACAAAATTGGTCGTGCCCTCTGGGTGGAAGGGAATTTACTGTATATTCTCTCACCCCTGTCAATCAGGCAGCATTGACCAATCATTGGCTTCTTTTTGCTCATATTTATAGAAGAGATATAGCGTATATTACACTGTATTGTGATGCAGCATACGGGTTGGGAGCTGATGTATGATAAAGGAGATGAGGCTAGCTGATGGTTTGGAATCGGCAATAATAATAATAATAATAATAATAATTCCTGGATTTTACATAGGCACTGACAACAGCCATTAAATATAAATTATAAGTGTGTTTTTAGTAAATACACATTTATTACTAAAGTAAAACATCCAAATTAATTATTGTTTGAATTAATTTCCCCAAAATAGTTTCAAATGCAGTAGACAAAAATACTTTAAAAACACTGAGATGAAAATGCACATGTTTACACCAATCAGCCATATCACTGCACTCAGAGGATTCGGTGCCAACGTCCAGGTGCCAGACACCCCCCCACACACCCCCTAGAGTCTTTCGAAATCATGCCCCGAAGCATCGGTGCTGCCCCAGTGGCACAAGGGAAACCTATACAGTATTGAGTTTAATGATTTCCATTGTAATATTATGGCTGCTCGGTGCATATCATACCATGCCCTATCAGTTTCTTTCTGTTTCCTATTGTTTGTTTGTGTTTGTGCCATTTACAGAAGCTAAGCTGCCTGTGTCTGTCAAAGATGGTGGTGGACAGTGAGATCCACTACCGCTTGCTGGAGAGAGCCTGTGAGGAGGGGGATGTCGTCATGGCCGAGTGTCTTATACAGCTGGGGACTGACGTCAACAAGAAAAGCAAAACAGAATCTTTGATATATCAGGTGACCTTACAGTGCGTCATATACTGGTGCATATCCAGTGAGATTTGTGCATTATTTTTTGTTTGGTTCAAAACTGACCACTTTCTGAATATTTTCTGAACATGAATCAATACTAAAAATAAATTCAAGTGTGTCTTAATGTGGTGGCACGGTGGTGTAGTAGTTGGCACTGTCGCCTTGCACCTTCAGGGTCCGGGTTCGATTCCCGGCCAGGCTTGATTCCCGTCTCTGTGTGCATGGAGTTTGCATGTTCTCCCCGTGCTTGGTGGGTTTCCTCAGGGTACTTTCTGTTCAAGGCTACTGTCTCCCCAGTCACTGCTGTGCAGGTGTGAACGTGTTACATCTGTTCATTTGTAACTGTGGTGTGAGCGAAAAAGGATGTCCCACTTGTGATTTGAGAATACAAAGTGTTTACCTGTATATACGACTGTTCATGTGTGTATGTATAGGTATGTGAGCGCGGCGGGCCGCTAGCTCTGGTTGAGGTCCTGGTCAACAGTGGTGTGCACGAGCAGCAGTTGCGTGGGGTTCTGAGTGTGTGTGTAAGGAGGAGAGACGGGCCTGTGGTCGTCCTTTTGCTAGCTCGTCTTGGGCTGGACCCCACCAACAGCGCCCTCTGCTTAGGAGGCTTCAGACTCGGCCATCTTGAGGCGCCGTGGCTCAGTGCACTGCTAACAGAATGCAGAGATCCCCCTGCTGCACAGAAGAGGAATAGTGAGTAAAGCATGAAATAGGAGGTCCTGATATATCACGGACAGTATGGTGTCATTTAGTAATTATGTGTATATTTACTTTTTTAAATATCTACACAATCTATGTGGTTAAGGACTGGTTTTATTTTAACTTGAAGAAATATACTGTGCATGCAAAGGAATACCCACCTGCAATGGACACTGTGAAAGACATTTTTGTTTATCTAAAACGCTAATAGTATTTGCTCCTAAATTGGTTTGATAATAATTATAAAAAATAACGATTATTAAATAATAATAATACTATTTTTAATTATTTAATATTTATAATTTTCATACAGTATAGTCTTTTGCTCTCCTTCATCCACAGACCTCTCACTTATTACTGGTATTAGTCTTATTATTAGTGGTATTGCTCAGCCAATACCATGTAAAATAACTTCCACTTATATTAATATTAACATATATTAAACATTGTAGTTATTATTTCCACATTTTTGAACATACATATATTTTAGCCAGAAAACTTTAAATGAAAATCTACCTTAAATAAATAATAATATGAATAATATGTTTTTAAAAAGAATTTCAATTCTATTTAAACCATAATGTAAATAGCCTATTAACTTCTTATGCAAATCTGCATTTCCAAGCTATGCAAGTGAGGGAGCAGGTGAAATGCTCTAAATACATTTTGCCATACAGTATATTGGCTCTCTTGCAAGAGCTGAATTATATGTGTGACACATCTAGAATGTAATATTCCTTATTAATGTTTCACTGCTATTCTTCCTCTCACTGTCTGCGTACCATTTACGTGTTCAAATATCAATCACAGATCAAAATTTTATCTACAGACTTCAGATCAGTATGACTGTGAAAGTTTTTTTCCTTGTTCCTGTGCGTTTAGGTAAAGGGCAGTGGCTGGCAAGGCAGATACAGTTCTTGCAGACGAAGAGTCAGATGAGTATTTTGATGTCACAGAATCTTTTGAGCACATCAGAATATTTCTCTGATGATGAGAGCGATGACTCCTATTACACTCTGGAGGAAAGTGTGTTTTTAGAAGACATGGAGAGTGATGGTAAAAGTGTTCACTTTAGATGTCTGTTGTTTACTGGCATTATCAGCAATTGCATAGTTGAATATGAATTCATAACTCACTCTCAATGTCATTCTCCTTTACTGCTGCACCTTATTAGTAAGTGATAGTGCTCCTTCAGGAAGATCCTACTGTGATTCACCTGACGAATTGACAGGGCGCTCTAGGCAGCAGGAGCGAGCCAGACATTCTATTTCTGAGGTGAGTTTAAAGCCTTGTGTCATTTGAGAACTGTGAAATATTTTATACTTTCTTTTAATATTTTTGTTTTATATTGTTGTAGGGAAGCAATGCTGACCCTGATCTCAATAATTCCTTTAAAGGGAGACTGGCATGTAGAATAGACAAAACCCAAAGAGGTACAACACTGGATAATCCTATTTAATAGCTTCTCATGGATTTTGATCATGTAAATTCAGTGGATATTCCTTTCTTTTACATCTGCAGGACTGGTGTTTTCTTCAAGGGGTTCATTGGCAAATGTGGACAGAGATCATATCCGACTGCTAGATCTGTCAGGCAATGAGCTAGACTCCCTCTCATGCTTGATGGATGATGGTGCTGTCCAAGAACAGCTTGTACATGTACTACGTCTGGATTTAAGCAGCAACAACCTTGTTGAGTTTCCCAGCGCTCTCTGTCAGGTAACGCTGACAGAGGAAACAATGTTTTACCTTAATATAAGTTCATTCAGAGTTCAGAAAAAATATTGAGTCAATATTGACTTTAAATTCCCAGTTTGCATATGTAAGGGGTTTTCAAGTCAAACTGGGACTCGTAATGAAATTTCTTGTGAATAAAGGCATAGACAGAAGACTTCAAGCACAGTGTTTTAGCTGCAGTAAAAAATTTGAATGGTGCAAACATTTTAAGGAAGGTCATATGTCAGTTTATGATGATCTAAGCCATCTGCATTGATTGCTGTCAACTGTACACACAATCATTCATAAACACCACTTTTACATTATACAGTAGGTCATTTGCTGGGTCCTATAATATACTTTATAATTGTACTAAATAAATTACTATTATAAGTGTACTAAAAGTCTCAGTTTGACTTTGTATAATAATAAATAGTGTTTGAAATTAATTTGACATAATACAGTATATTATGTGACCTCACCACTCTAATAAACTCGAGTAAATACAGTAGTTTAACATATAAAGTCATGCTGCTCATTAATTGCATTATAGGCTAACATTTAGTTTAGTTGTCAATTTTAATCCATTTTAATTTAAATATGACTATATGTTCATATCAATATGTTATTATTGACTGAATTCATTGTAATTAATTATTTAGTCTCTATCTCAAGCTAGGGAAGTTTCTAGCTTTATGAATTTAACTACTGTACTTTTCAATGTCCTCTAATGTTGCCTGAGAGATAAGAAATTCATTACAATTGATTCTTACACGTTTTAGAGCTTGCGACGCCTCACTCGACTGGATCTTCAAGGCAATCAATTGCACTCACTTCCTGCTGAACTGTGGAGCCTGCCCTCATTGAGCATGCTGAATGTGTCACGAAACTGTGTTGGCCCTGAGCTCTGTTTGGACCCACATGTGTGCTGTCCAACTCTCCGCCAGCTGAACCTTTCATTTAACCACATCACTGTTTTTCCATACAATCTCAGCCAAGTCATGATATATCTAGAAGAACTCTCACTAGAGGGGTATGAAAGAGAATTCGTCAACTTATAATTTATAATGATTTGATTGTTGTTATTGGTTATTTCCACCCTCACCAGCGTTTTCCTCTTTTCTTTTTTTAGCAACCAACTCTCAGAGCTCGCCTTACCTCTCTGTCTTACTGAA
Source organism: Clarias platycephalus (assembly GCA_030068275.1). Taxonomy (NCBI): domain Eukaryota; kingdom Metazoa; phylum Chordata; class Actinopteri; order Siluriformes; family Clariidae; genus Clarias; species Clarias platycephalus. Next base: position 16,427,594 of record JAQQZT010000012.1, read on the forward strand.
ATGAAAGTGTTTGATGTTTCAAAGAATCGATTAACAATGATCTCTGATGACTTTTTGTCTGCATGCACCAAGCTGGAAACATTCAATGCCCCAGTGAACCGTCTTAGTAAGTATAAACGCACTTTGACATTTCACTGAACAATTAAGCCTGCTTTCTGATGTTAGCTAAAAAACATCTTTTCTATAGGTTGTTTGTTGCAACTTCCAGCTAAAATAACAACATTAAAATTAGCCCACAACAACTTTGAGAGTGTTCCCGAATCAATTACGAATCTACCCAAGTAAGTGTTTTTAATTATGATATAAAAACTGTACATATTGTATATTGATCAAAATATTATAAAAGCCTGCACCTGCTTGTATGATGTGTCCTGTGTTCAGTTTGCGGTCAGTGGACATGAGGAGTAACAGTATCCGAGTCCTGCCAGGTCCAACTGCCTGGGCTAGTGCTAATTTAAGAGAGCTGATATTCAGCGAGAACCAGATTTCTGTGCTGGACCTCAAAGAACCCGTGCATAAGTGGATCCGTTTGGAGAAACTGCATCTAAGTGACAACAAGCTCACTGAGGTACTCTAATGAGAATCCAGAAAGTTTTCACAGGTGTGCAGTGATCAAAATGTTATCGTGTACAGCACAGTCAATGCTTAATTTCATGGTTTTAAATGGGATTGCAGTTTTATATTATGTTCTAGGTTTATTCGCATAAATTAGGCTCTCAGTGTCCTGCACTCTTGTTAATAGCTTCCTCGCCAGATTGGTCTGTTGGAGGAGCTGACCTCTTTGGATGTCAGTGGTAACACCAGACTGCGCTCTTTCCCTGACGAGATGGGAAAGCTGGTTCGGCTGTGGGATTTGCCCTTGGACAGACTACAGCTACAACTGGACCTCAAACACATCGGTAACAAGACCAAAGACATTGTCAGGTCAGTCCTGCTGTGAGTCATGGTCAGGACTTGCATGGCTTACATTTTATCTATCATGTATTTGTTCTAAATTTCAAAAATGGCACCTGAAATCTACAGTAGGTGAATCACTGGATTTGTCTCATTTCCTCTTCTCTTAATTAGGCACTTTCAGCATCGTCTGAAGAAGGCTGTTCCATATTTCCGTATGAAGCTAATAGTAGTGGGGAGTGCTGGAAGTGGGAAGACCACTCTGATCCAGCAGCTGATGAAGCTTAAGTCTTCTCAGTGGTACTATAACACACACTGTTCAACCATTACCATTAGAGACTGGAGCATCAGAGACAGAGATAGGAAGAACATGGTCCTGACTGTGTGGGACTTCGCAGGTTGGATGTTAAGGTGTTATTAGGTCTCAGTAACATTACCAAACCAGTCAAAAAGTTCTAAATTGTCTTGTGGGGTTGCAGGTGGAAACGAATACAGTGGCCCCCATTCTCAATTCCTGAGTCCCAGAGCTATCTACTTGGTGCTGTATGACCTGAGGAAAGGAGTCGGTGAGCTGGACACCATCAGACCCTGGCTGTTCAATATCAAAGTGAGTTCGAAGTTGTGCAGTTTTAGAAATGTACATGCCATGTCCTATATGTAATAATATGACTAGATGTATCTTTCTCTCAACATGATAACATGCAAACAGTTTCAGAGTTTGATTTAAGTCTTACCCATGTGGAAATCATTTGGAGCGTGATCAGAACTGTACTGTAAATGAAATGAAAATAATTTTCCTATAATGAGTTCTATATACAGTAATGTGCAATGTGGTGTTCATAAATGATGAATGATGATAATTGTTTGTCCAGTTCCAACATACAGATGACAACAATTTATCCATCAATTTTTAAGGATCCACTTCCGAATGTTCGACTTTTGCTGAATGTTCATGGGAAAAAATGCTTGGGCTCCAAGCCACCTTGCCCGGGATCGTAATTCACACATCAGATCAAACGATCAGCTTTCTTTAAAACGTTTGCACCATTCAAATGTTTCACTGTGGCTGTAAATGTCATTCACGTCAATGCATTCACATGAAATTTTATTATAAGTTCTGTTTTGACTTGCCCTTGTATTAGTTCAGTACACTTCTTCTACCCTGATTGAGTATCTTGGCTCATTAGGTTGAATTTAACTATAATATGTCCTCGTGCATTATTCCATTTATGTTTCCTTTGCGCATGATATTGTTAGGATTACGCAAGCAACCTTTCCTTCTACATGAGAATATTTGCCAAAGAATTCTTCTGACCAGAATATCTTGTTCCAAATAAGTTCTGACTGGTTCAACAGCTTTTAGATGCATACTGAATATTTGTGTTCCTTTTTATGGCATAGGAGTTAGTGATTGAAGAGATGATTGGATTGCTTATTGTTCTCCTACGAGCACATTGGTCTAAAAGTACATTATGTACTGTAATAGTCCAGCGACAAATAGTTGTCCATCAAGTTTCCATAAAGTTTCTACCTGACTATTATTGACTGAAATGTAATGACAGGAAGGTTTAACTTCTTTACAGGGACTCTGTAGCATTATCTAATGTGTTGTCTCCAAATAACATTAGGAAGCACCTTTACCATGATTATATTTGTTGCATGAAATTTTCCAAGCACCTTGTGAAGCATTTAATTTAATTGTTCTCTCTCTTTGGCTTCCATAGGCGCATGCCCCTGTCTCTCCTGTGATTCTGGTTGGCACCCATCTGGACCTATGTGAGGATGGCCTGGTACAGCAGTGTGCACATAAGATCCAGGAGGAGGTGTTGTCCCAGCCGCTTTTTCCAATCATTAGGGAGCGCCACTTGCTGTGTGCTTGTGAGGAGTCGGACTCCATAAGCAGATTGCGCAAGGCCATCATTAGAGAGGCCAATGGTTTTAAGGTGATTTTTCTGTTAAATTAAGTTGGATAAGAGACTGAAAAAAGGTCGAAAGGACAAAAGATCTGTATTTCCTCAACACAGACGCTTATTAAACATGTTTTTGGTATTTTTT
>JAQQZT010000012.1:16435542-16440134 GCA_030068275.1 Clarias platycephalus
GGTGATTTATTCCTGCTGCTGATAAAGGGGAGTGTTAGTTAAAACTACTGCAGTATTGAATTTCAAGAACATACTGTCAGGTCCATACATTTTTGATTAAATCATTTCTTTTCACCATTTGGCCCCTGAAGGACAGACATATTCCAGGATTTAAATTGTGAAACAGTCGTTCTGGGAGCATGAAGAATAGTTTTCACACATCGGTGCACCAGACACCATATTGTGTGCTATAATCAAAGCTAAAGGTTATTGAATGTGACTGTTTTTTGTTCAGGCAGTGTACATTAGCAGTTAATACTGTAGCAGGTGGTTACAATATGTAGTCCATGACTATGACTGTGATTATTAATAAATAGTTTCTATGCTCATAATTGAACCAGATCCCGTGGTAATAATTTTTGCAATGTGCAATGATGGAAGATTTCTCTGAGATGGAGCGGAGCTCTTTGCTGTTTCTGTAGGTCATGTTCTGTTAGGCCAGGTGGTGGATCATATTGACTCTGTGCTGGAGGAATGGTTTCCTGGCCTCCTCAACACTGATATACAAGGTGATGGGGAGACGCTGCTGAAGAGGTGGGCATTGTACAGCTTCAGTGACACACAGGACTGGAACAAGATGCTGCTGCAGGATCTGCTCAAACACACAGATAAAAGTATCACCACTATACATATTTATATATGTCCTTTACATGTGTTAGACCCAAGCTACTTCAGTTTATGACTCATTTATTATGTGTTACTTTTTAAATTCTCTTCTTTTGGGATGTTACTAGATGGTCTGATGGTGAACCCAGAGGACCCTCGCTGTACAATCCCCACTTCTCAGATCAGCCCTGACCTCATGCTGAGTGACCAGCCAGCTAGTATCATGTTGGACCCTGAGGAGCTAGAAATGTATCTTTCCAAAGAGTACCTGCTTGGTCAGTAGACACCAGTTTCTATGAGCAAGCCATCACAAACATTTAATCTTTATGTAGCTGTGGTTTTCAATCCTGGTCATGGAGGACCCAATGTACAGTACTGTCCATTTTAGTGTTTAACTTCTCCTAAATTCAGCCTTTAAAAAGTCTGTTAATTATCTGATTAGTTAAATGAGATGTGCTGGGCGCAGAAAAAAACACTAAAAGGGCAAGGGTCTTAGAGGACCAGGTTTGAGAACCACAGATGTACAGTACATTGAATTGAAACAGATGTGATTAGTGAGATTTGTTTGACCACAGCTGGAGGAGGTTGGTCATTTGCTCTGTTGTTTTTTTTGTTTGTTTTTTTTGACTGCAGGAAATGGAGGCTTTGGCTCAGTGTATAGAGCAATATACAAAAATGAAGATGTTGCAGTGAAGATTTTCAACATGCACGCATCTGAGCTCTATGTTCATAGATTAATAAGACAGGTAATGTTTTACCTAACTAGTTTAATTTCTTGAGTTCACCTGTAGAGCTACATGGCTGCGTCTGTTCTAATTTATTTTTCACCAACTTGAGACATGATTGGAATGACGAGAGTAAAACTCCATGACATTTTATATAACATGATCCTCGGTTAGAAAGTGTTTGCTAATTTTACAGGAGTTGGCAGTATTAGGTAGACTGCACCATCCCAGTCTGGTGGACCTCCTGGCTACAGGAACCTCTCCACACGTGCTGGTGATGGAACTGGCTCCATCCGGTTCTCTCGACTCACTGTTCGAACATGAAAACTGCAGCCTGAATCGCAAACTGCAGCACAGGATCGCACTACAGGTGGCCGATGGTCTCAGGTAGGCATACAGCACACACACTCACATGTCTATAGGATTGCATGCATGCATTGATGGAGTCAGGGAAATTTAACTTAATATTACTACATTTAACATGCTGTCTTTGGCATGTCTCTCTGTCTGGGTCTGATTTAGATATTTGCACTCTTCAATGATAATCTACCGGGACTTGAAACCTCACAATGTGCTGCTGTTCAACCTTAAAGCTGACTCTGAGATAATAGCTAAGCTTACTGACTATGGCATCGCTCAGTACTGCTGCAGTATGGGAGTCAAGAGCTCTGAAGGCACTCCAGGTACCATTTCAAAATCTGAAAATCCTGGCACACTTTTGACACAGTTTTATAATCCAGACTGGACAAATGGCTGTATTTACAGTACATTTTTATTACCAATAATTAAACTGTTTTATGATTATTGTTAAATGGCTTACTCCATTCTTTCTTGCAGGTTTCAGAGCACCAGAGGTTGCTCGTGGTAATGTGATCTATAACGTTCAGGCAGATGTTTATTCCTTTGGTCTGCTACTATATGATCTTATGACTTGTGGAAAGAGAATATCAGATGGTCTGAAGTTCCCCAGTGAGTTTGATGAAATTGCCGTGCAGGGAAAGCTACTAGGTAATACCAGACATTAGACTGTAAGAGATAACTAAATCATGTCTTTTCTAATCTCAAGCCCGTCATAAAAAAGTTTGGAAATTGCTTTAGATTTTTATCATCCTTACTAAACAACAGTATATTGTAATAGTTTTTCTTACTGTTTGTTTAGACCCAGTGAAACACTACAAATTTTCACCCTGGCCAGGGTTTCAGAACCTAATGAAGGAGTGTCTGAGGGAGTACCCAGAGAGCAGACCTACATCTGCGCAGGTAATCTACTGAGAATCGTGTATTGCTCAGAACCTGGAAATGGTTTCCGAGTGAGCATGTCACTTCCGCTTTTCTGTCTCGGTTCCGCTGTAGGTGTTCGACTGTCTGAACTCAGGAAAGATGCTGTGTCTGATAAGTGAGCTGACTCTGCCTGGGCTGTCTTCCGAGTGTTTCACTGTCTCCTGTCCGAGTGGAGGTTTGGACGGAGGTGGAAATGATGGTGCTGGATCTCATGTGTGGCTTGGAGGTGGCAGTAGCAGCCAGAAGCTTGGCTTTGTCACGTGTGTGGATGTAGAGACAGAGAAATGGTCCACACAGGTAATGAGAATTATTAATGTAGTTAAACTGTGGGCGGGGTTCTGTCTAGTAAGCATATTGTTGTTCATATTGTGTATAAGTATAGCTGAATAATGAGGGTAGAACAGAATAAAAGGATTTCCCTTATGCTATTGTCTTAATGAGAATTATTTAAAAACTGTTGTATGTGTATTTGTCTGTCAGAAGATTGATCAAAGCCCCGTCCTCTCCCTCGTGACTGTGAAAGTGCCTGGAGAGGACCATGACTGGTTAGTTGCAGGAACGCAGGGTGGCTCACTGGTGGTTATGGACACGAGGAACATTACAGTGTTGCATTGTTTACAGAGTGCAAAGGACTCGGTGACCTCACTGTTCTTCCACACACCTTCTCAACGCAGGTGCATGGGCTGGACTTGAAATATGATCAAATCCTTGTTTCAATTGATATTGAAGTTTTGTATATATATTTTTTTGTTTCAGCTGCTTAAAGAGCTACCTATTAGTAGGAACAGCAAATGGAATGCTTGCTATTTATGAAGATTCAGTTATAAAGGTATTCTGTATTTTACCTCAAGCTCAGCTTCTTCCATCCTGCTTTTGAGAAAATACTTCTACTACACTGACATTCTGGGAGTGTGAAATGATTTCAGGATAATTGCAGCTGTTTCTCTTAACTCTTAGCTCTCTTAACCCCTCTATCTTTCTGTTTTTTTTTTGTTGTTTTTTTGCAATACAGTGTGTTGATGGTGCTCCAGTTAAACTTGTGCAGGTTGGGAATGTCAACACACCCCTGATGTGTCTAGCTCCATCTGGCCACCATCAGGACCGTGCCACTCTGTGGGCTGGCTGTGGCACCAGGGTGTTCTCTCTAACTGTGGACTATGACATCTCTAAAAGTATTGATACCAGGTTCGCATTTTATCAATTAGTATCCATACAGGTTTCATGATTGCAGGAAATAACTGTATATATGTAAAATTACTGGTGTAGAACTATTTCTCAAGAGTCATGTTGTTCGTGTTTTGTGTTATTTGAACAGTCAGCAGCGTCTGGCCAGCAGTGAGGCATGTATCTCTCGGCTAGTCGTTGAGAAGTATGTGTATCTGAGCAAAAATAGAGGACACAGTATAGAGGTGTGGGATAAGAAGAGTGGGAAGATGATTGACTTTATCGACTGTCTGCAGTTACTCAGGTAAGACTGCCTATAGAAGAAATAACACATAATCATAATCTCCATTCTGAGGATTGGGATACAGATTTATCATTGTGTGGATTGTATTGTGTGCCTAACAGGAAGGTCAGAGCTATGAGTGCTGACAGTTCCAGAGAAATAGACTCAATGTGGGCTCATGTGAAGGCTCTGCTGGTACAGCATAATGGCACGCTCTGGGTAGGTACTGGATCGGGGCACATCCTGCTGGTGGATCTGTCTACTCGTCAGCTACTACAGGTCATCGACTCTGGCTGCAATTCAGTGCGCGCAATGGCCCCTGTGCTGATCGGTACTTGTCCTATTGTTGTCCTTTTCTTCATAAATTTCTTTGTTTTTGTTTAGTGATTTATTTTCTATATTCTACAACAATACTGTGGATTTCGAAACTATAAAATAACACATATGGAATTAGGTAATTACGTAACAACAAGAAAAACAACAGTTAGTTGTTA
>JAQQZT010000012.1:16440194-16457017 GCA_030068275.1 Clarias platycephalus
AGAAGTACACAAAAAATCTACTCAATTACAGTAATGCGAGTAAATGTAATTCATTACTTTCCACCTCTGGTAATAATGTATATTGTAATCTACTTGTATGTTCAGTTAAACTTTGGATTGGGAGCATAATTCATTCCAGAAGCGTGCTTGTACTGTATATCAATACACTTGTATATCAAAACGAATTTCCCCCCATAAGAAATAATGGAAACTCAGACGATTCATTGCACAACCCAAAAATATTCATATAAAAATAATTAATGCTAAATATAAAGTTAAAATAAAATAAATTAATCTGCATTTTACCTTTGAAAAGAAGCGTGGCTGTAGTCATTGAGACTCACTCAATTGACTATAAAAGTGGCACTGAGACCAAGCATGGGAGATGATTACCGCCAATACTGCTCGTATTTCAAGACCTTGCTCGTTTACAAAGTTAAAATTTATTTAAAATTTTTGCTCATCTTGTGAAACACTCACAGACCAAGGTACTCACAATCCAAGGTTCCACTGTACCTCACTTTTGATTTTGAGACCGACTGTGATGATATACCTTTAACTTCCAACAATTGTAAAATTTGTTAACATTCCATAATACAAGATAGTCATTAACTTTATTGACTATTATAGAAACACAAGGCCAAAAAAGTGTGATTCTGATGTTGGGAAGATGTGTTCACTCTTCTCGTGAGAAGCTCAAGTCTCAATCAGGTAAGAACACCACTGTGTTTGGTTAACAATATGTAAGTATATAGTGCATGCCTTTTTACACCTTGTTTATTGTTTCTATCTCTGTATCTGACAGATGCTGTGTTGATGATGTGGAGTAGTACCCTGTCACAGGAAGTAAAAGATCTAAACAGACACTGTGAGCTGAGAGAGCAGATGGCATACAATATGCAAGGACAGGCCCATGACTAAACTTTGTCTTTATTCTCACATCTGACAAACTTGCCACTAGTGAACATTCATTGTTCTTTAATTGTGATTTTATGTTATTTCATTGGAAAAGCGTTCCATGCACTTGGTCATACTGGCATGAAATATTTCAGAACTTGTGCAATCAGTGATCAGTGATCTCATCAGTGATTTTTAAGCTTGAAATAAGTTTTGTGTGATTTAATTTTAGACTACAGTGGAACAAAAGGGTGGATGGCAGTAGGAATGGTGCACCAGACGCTTTGTGATCGAACAATCCAAGTTACTGTAAAATGTACGGTGCAACCGAGTGTTTGATTTCTCTTCCCTTACAGTACATGCCAATCCTAAAAAATCAGCTAAAGAATAGCTGCTTTCAGGGTATATGTTATATAATTATGTCATAATACTATAATAATTATTATTATAAATAATACTATATTTACAATTATGCAACACAACATGCATGTCAAAATGTTTTGCTCTAATGTGCTGAGAACTTTATATCTCCCTCTAGTTTGTTATCTAAGTGTTCTTTACTTCTTAAAATGTTTCCTTAAAGATTACTTAAGGAAACTGTCTGTTGTACAGGGGCTTGTAGTACCTTCAAGAGCACACCTAGAGGGAGAAAAAATTATATATATTTGCACTTCTGCACAAGTTATTTTGCAATGGAATTGTTACTTTTGCTGGGCATACTTGTGAAAAAAAAAAACCTAGACAATAATCCAAAGATAGAGGAAAAAACATATTTTTACACAAAACAGTACTGTGCATGCCAATGTGATTCTTGTACTGTTATTGCTTTGTTTAAAAGAATGACTTTACTTTTATTTTTGTCATTATAAATGATGTTTCTATTTACATGCAGTGCTGTATTCTGTTAATGTAAGTACAGTACAGTATTTGTCAAAAGTTTCTGCACAACTTTTTATTCAAGCCTTTTTTTGTGTGTTTTATTTTCTACATTCTAGAACAATACTGGAGATTTCAAATATATTAAATAACACTTATGGCATTATGTAATTAAGTAACAACAGTCAGTTGTTATTTTAAGACACAAAGGTCAGCTGTTCTGGAACAGTTCTTGTATTGAGCATTTGCAAAACCCATCAAGCACCATGATGAAACTGGCTCTCATGAAACACAAGGAACCAGAAACACAAGACCAAAACTTACCTCTGCTGCAAAGGAGAAGTTCATTTAGAGTTATCGTCCTCAGATTAAAGCCGTTATCAAGGCATCACAGAGCATAATCAGCAGACACATCTCAATATCATCTGTTCAAAGAGATTATTGCATATTCTGGATGCCTGCAGCATTGTTTTACAATGTAGAAGGAAATAAAAATAATTTTAAAAAACAGGGAATTTTTTCAACTTTTGAGTGATGGTGTATCTCAAGATACATCTACTAATGTACAGTAATAAAAATTTATGGTTGCTGGATATAAAGACTTAACAAATCCTTACATGTATCACTGCGTAATCAGTAGGAGAGCCATAATTAAATTCAAATGCATTTTTAGAAAACAAATACCTCTGGTTTGTTTTCAGGAATGAAGGCACTAATGATTGGAATGTGACAGTGGAATTTCTTGAATTAATAGTCCTGCAAAATTCAGTGTTGCAGTCATTGTGTAAAGGAATACCTTGAAGCAATTCATACAGTGATTGGTCATCATGACAGAGCTTTGTACCCTAAACACAAATATAATTTCAGATTATTTGTCATATGTTGAAATTTAGAGAAAGCAAACTGGACATTCATTGAATTTTATTTTTAATCATGTGATAGGGACAAGGGACATTGCTCTATTTTTTTGCTGCTGCTATTTAAATGCTTCTTGCTGAAATGTATTAAATGTATTTATTTATTTATTTTCATATGTGACATTTTTTCTCAACCAGCTGGATGCATGGTGCTTTGTAATTTTCAACAACACTCTTCCAACCCTTCAACCAGTTCTTCAACCAACATGTACTGGATGTGCTGTTTGATTTGTGAACAAACAAAAATTACTTCTTTTATCTTGGGATCAAAAATTACTTCCATTATCTTGGGATCAGTTACTTTAGGGGAAATATCTGTGTAAAGTTTTACAATTTTTCACCATCCTTGTCCCTTGCTTACTGTATAAAAATTCCTACATTAACCCAAGTAGTCAAAATGTTTTAGTTACCCCTTGGTTACATCCTGGTTGCTAAAGTAACCAAAATACATATTACAGTATGCCAAAAAGGGTAATCCAACAAAAGGTAAGTTGACTGGTGCTTTGCAGTTGGTTCAGAATGTGGATCAGCGTATCGTTCTAATCTTTATTGGTGCCTTTACTGTATGTTTCAAGTCGCTGGATAGTTTTGTGACTCTATTTTTAATGTAGCACAAATCAGGATGTTTCATAGCAGACAAGCCAGAGATACTGGTCAGACAGCATCCACAGTCTGTTTCCTGATCCCCTGCTCGCAGTACCTCAGGGCTAAGCTCTTAAGATTGATCTTAATCTCATTGTTTTGTCTTTGCACCAAACACAATTCCAAAAGCATTCTTTAATTAGCCATTCTTAATAAGTGCAGGCATGTCCTGCGTGTACTAACGACCAGTGTAACAGAACACATTGCATCTGTTCTGACAATTTCTCATGACATTTCTGCTATAGAAATTCCATATTTTAAACAACTTTATTGAACGTGCACACTAAACTACACCAACTGAGCATGCACATGAACATGGATACAATCCAATTACAGTACAATCAATTTGTAGGGGGAATGTAAATGCATTTATATTTTCTCTAACATCTACACTGTCAGCCTCTGTACTGCCCAGGCATGCCTGTCTACAGTATACCCAAGTCTAACACCGTTTGATATGTAAACTACATGCCCAGGCATATCTATACATACAGAGAAAATAATTCATGAGTTGCATTGTGGGAAATCTTGAAAATTTCAATTAAAAAGAGTGTCGATTGAAAATTTTAGATTAAAAATTTTATTTAAGAATTTTTCATAAATAGCCTATGCTCTCAACCACCTTCATGTTTTTTTTTTTTAAGATCCTAAAGCCCTAGACTACGCACTTAGTTGCTTCTCCCATGTCCTAAAAGACACCTATTTGTTTAGGGTGACAAATTTATTAAAAAACTAGCTCCTACCTATTGATCTACTTTTTTATTCAAAGTAAATGTATATATGCATATTGACTTTACTGTTTACCCTTGTCAAAGTTTCGACCCTGTGCCTTTATAAAAAGATCAAAGAAGACATTAGCACTTTTTCTAAAAATATTCCCTCCCCAACAGTATTTTAAGACTTGTGGTATTTTAAGGACCTACTGAACCAGTTTGAGGTTATTTTTATTGATGGAGAGTTCAAAGTACTTCTGTAAGTTTCTCTGGACAAGGGTATCTGGCAAATGCCGTAAATGTCAATAAAGTTAATGGGAATATATTTATGAGACAAACTATGTAACGCATGTAACTCATGGGTCATGGTAATATTAAAATCTGTTCATTTACTTATAAAAGTTTAAAATCACGCAGATACAGGACAAAACCTCAGTTAAGAAGTACATTAAGCCGGAATAAGGGGGTTTGATCTCAATTACTTTGACCTCAGCATTGTTGTTGGTGACAGATGGGCTGGTTTTTAACACCAGAGTTGTTATTATTTTTTAAACCTGTGTGTGTGTGTGTGTGTAAAACCTTTGTTGATTAGAAACCTTTGTTGATTAGTTCAGTGGACAATGGCCAGACTGGTTTGAGCTGACAGGACATGTACAGTTACTGAGATATTTACTCTTTATAACCAGGTGTGTATGTAGATGGGTATCTCAAAATGCATACAGCCCTGGAGCAAATGTATTACTTCAGCAGAAGAGCTGAACAGGATTCTGAAGTTATACTGGACACAGTCGGTCAACAGAATTATCTGTACGTGTAAATGTATTGGCCTTTGTAAAAGGAGCATGGTGACGCTGTGCCTTCGACACATGACGGAATAAATGGTTTGCATGCTTGAGCAGGCGTTACCTAGTAAAGTGAATCGGTGAGTTCCGGCAACTCTCCGACAGGGGGCGCCATGATGCGTAGTTGTGCCTTGACGAACCAGACGAAAAAGAAACGCTAGAATGTCAGGTTGAGCTTCGTTAGCAGTTAGTTACATAACTCCGTCCTCCTGGTGAGGGGAACAGTCGTCTAGGGGAAAGTATTTTAATCTTTTTAAAAGAAAATTTTAATAATTTGTCAAGTTCCTCCTTTATTCTAGCTATAGTTAAGTTTACCGAGCCGCTGGCGGACGCTGTCAGTGTCAGTAGTTGTGAACCGGTTAGGTGTGAATTCGGAAACTCCGTTTTTTTCCTGTAAGTGACCAACTGACGCAAGTTATTTATTTATTTATTTATTTATTTATACTTTGTTTTTAGGATTACAGCGTGTTTATTTCTAAACTAATATTATTAGTTTATTTTAAACCTTATGCGTGCAGTATGCTGTAGGTAGAAGTGTGTGTGTGTTGTGTGTTTGTTTGTTTGTTTTGCTGATGGTGTTATCGTTGTTTTGACAGCAGACGGTGTGTTTCACCTTCGGCCCTCGACTCTGAGTTTATTCACTCTACTCTATAACTCTGTCTCAGCTGTTCTCCACATCTCGACCTAAAGGATGTCTTCATGTACGTGCAGATCTGCTGCGAGGCGACTCTTCAGTACAGCTCATAAAGGTGTGTGTGTGTGTGTGTGTGTGTGCCCTCAAAGTCCTCAGGCAGTTATTTACTACTGCAGATTCCAGCATTTAATGTAAATCAACCTTTACTTTCATATCCCTAATAGTATCTTTAACAGGCTATGAAGTAGGCAGAAGTGATGAAACCGTTTTTAAAGTAATTGCAGCTAAATATTATGTATAATACTAGTATATCAAGTCAAGTCAAGTAGGCTTTTATTGTCATTCCAACCATATACAGTTCAGTACACAGTGAAACGAAACAACGTTCCTCCAGGACCAAGGTGCTACATACATGCAACAACATAAATTAACAACACAACATAAATTAACAACACACTTTACCGGAAGATTTAAATTTTTAAGTTAACCTAAAAACTATCTATTTCTATACAAAAAAGAGACGACAACAGACAACAAAGTGCACATGCAACGTGCAAACAAAGAGCTACAGAACAAAGTAACACGACAATGTAACACGTTACAGTACTTTTTTTTTCCTTTTTATTGATGAGGTATGAGTTGAGGTAGTGGGAAGAGAAACAGTAAAATGTATATAAATGTGCAGCTAATATTAGTGAATAAATTGTTCGGTTCCTCCCATCGAGTGATCGCCACAGCCGACTCTCCGATCCGCACAGAACTTGGCACAGGTTTTTGCCCTTCCTAATGCCACCCTCCCATATTATTGCAGGCTTGTGACCGGCACTGCATCCAGTGGCTGGAGTTTGGGCATTGGGTTGGAATTGAACCCAAATAAATAATCACACTTAATGAAGTTGGAAAAAGACTGTGCATTTATTTTCCTTAACAGGTCACCAAACACTATCTGAAGCAACAGAAGCTGCAGAGTTAATATTCTTCATGATTTGGATCATAACTTTTTAGAGAGTGATCATGTTTTTAAATAAATGCTAGTTTTATAGCTTCTGTTGTAGATTCTGCCTCCCTGTTCAGACCTTCTTTAGTATCACCTTTTTTCACCAGACCCATGTTTGCATAATATTGCATGTGAACAACTGTGCAGAGATGGCAGTGTCCACCTAATGTACACATGGTCATCATTTTGTAAATTTTCTGTCTGCTATGTACACCTCATACACACCGATTGGCCATAACATTACAACACAAAACATTATGCCCAGTATTGTGCAGGTTCATCTTGTACCCCAGGGCTGACTGAGGACCCCACATGGCATGGATTCGCAGGACCTCTGGGCTTGTCCTGTGGCACCGGGATGTTGGTAACAAATCCTTCGGGAGCTGAGAGTTGTGGTTGGGGCATCTGTTGATCGGACTTGTTTTTCCATCGCATCCCATGGGTGCTTGATCTGATTGATATCTGGGGAGTTTGAAGGCTTGGTCGGCAGCCTTGAGCTTTTTGCCTGCTGTGCCCTGTGCACATCAGGCTAGGTAGGGTGCACCGGGTGGTCTGGTGCATTTCAATTGTGGCCAGTATTGACTTTTTTTTAACGATTTGTGCTGCATTGGATCCCGCATACTGTGGAATAGAACCACGCAATATGGCCTTTGGTCTCCACGGGCATGAGTGTTACTGTTATGGCTAATTGGTGTAAATACTGTGCAAGTTATTTGTTTTAGCTTGTTTTAAACGAAGTTGCTTGTATAATTAATATTCTTTGTGCTAGGAAGACAAATACTTATCATAAACCATAATTGCTTCTCTGGTGCTTTCTGATTCTTTTCTTTTCCTCCGTCCCCTTTATTTAAGATAAACTAAACATTCTTGCTAGTCATTGTCACTAGTTTACTGTATTAAATCTGCCTTCTAAAAATGGCAGCTCATCCTTCCCATACTTCCTTGTCATGTCGTGTGTTAAAAATTGTTTAAAATTTACATTTATGTTATGTTTTCTAATACTGCATCAGTCATCAACTTGTGTTCATGCCTCATGATAAGATAAGATATACTTTTATTTGTCCCACAGTGGGGAATTTCTTTTATGATTAGCTTTCATTAAATTTCAAATGTCTGTCTATGTATTTTTTCTATAGGTTTGTCTTATTTGTTGGATATGGCCTGATGTTTCTCTGAGGATTTGGATTTCCATAAGTATATTAATGCTTCAGTTGTCTGTGTTTGCAGGTTTTTCACGCTCACACATTAAGTTCTATGCTCTCAGTAGAACAGTGACCCGTGAAGTCCATCTACCTCCTGCAGTGCGAGTCCAATCATTTTCAAAGAGTGCTGTGTGTTTCGCCTCAAAAGAGAACACACCAAAAGATGGCTCCAGTGAAGGGGGAAAGGTACTTTATAACAACATAGATTTATGAGCACAATGGTTTGCATGTACATTTCCAAATGTTTTCTGATTTCGTTATTTCTTCCTGAGCATATTGTTCAGTTAGTTTCCAACTATATATAAAAATGCACAGGGAAATTTGGATGTGCAGCTTTGATTTTTATTAATTTTTTTGTGCAGATAAGTGCAACAGGTACAGCTGGGAAGAGATCTATGGGTTCGGGTTTGGGCGGGTCAGGAAAAGGAGGAAGTCAGCTACGTTGCCCCAGATGTGGCAACATCTGCACGCAGGTCGAGACATTTGTGTGTAAGTGAAATTACTTTTCAGCTATCTTTATTTAGCTCTACTTTAAATTTAGTTAAGCTTGTCAGAATTACTCTAATTTCGGTAAAAGTTTGTAATCTTGTAACTAAGCTATATGTGTACTGTATATCTATTTCTATATTTAAAAAATGACCACCTGATTATTTATTGTAAACTTTAAGTATGTAGTATGAGGCTGTATGCACTTATGTTATGTCTGTATTTTCCTTTCTAGCATTCACACGTTTTGTGAAATGTGAAAGATGCCATCATTTCTTTGTGGTACTTTCTGAAATTGACTCTAAAAAGGGTCTGAACAGGGAGGCAGAATCTGCTGCCGAAGCTGTTAAACTGGCATTTACTCAGAAGCCTCCCCCTCCTCCTAAAAAGGTACTAAGAATATTAAATCTGCTATATTCCTGGTGTAACTTGGTTCTGTGTAAATGGCCTAAAGTGAGAATAATGTTAACTTAGAGTAAGACTAAGCTATGCATTTGTGTTATTTCGTTGCAGATTTATGCGTACCTCGATAAGTATGTTGTTGGCCAGTCATATGCGAAAAAGGTTCTATCAGTTGCAGTGTATAACCACTACAAACGGATCTACACCAACCTTCCAGCATCTGGTGGACAACCAGTGGGCACAGAGAGGCAGATCTTTATCACTCCTCAGGGTACGTGTTTCATCCTAATGATAACAAACCCACAGTTTCTATTAAATAAAACTATTAATTTTATGAGTGCACATTAAATAAATACTAAAGTTCTTATGACATTTGGTCATTGAGTTCAGCTTGTACAAACTACATGTTCTAACACAGGCTTTTAGTGCTTACTCAGTTTACTTACTCCCCGCATGACTAGTTTTTCTGTCCAGTAGATTTTACAGTAACCTTAGTAAGATCATTTTACCTGCTTTTTGTTTCCTCTGTAGAACTAGCGATCAGAAGGCAGGACAACGAATACAGATTTGCAAGTAAGTGCATTTTAAGGTGCATGAAGCAAATACAATAAATAAAATCATAATTTTTATTCATGATATGTATATTGTACTACATTGGTAAGTGTGACATGCAGTGCATTTAAGCTAGACTACCAGATTTTGATAATGTGGTGAAGGTCCTTAATCTTCCAGTAATCTTCCAGGTCAATTTCAAATCTTCTTAGTTTTCTTTGCTTGATGCAGCCCAATAATTTGAACATTCTGAAATCGTGATTTTGATTTAATTTTATTTATTTATTTATTTTGTGTACGTCTGCATGTGTATTAATTCTCATAGAAGGGTGGAAATAAACTCTACTAAGATATTCTTTCTTGTCACCTGTTTCAAATTATTTTGTGACCGTAAAAACTAAAATGGTTGATGCCTGAGATACAGTAACACATCGATAGCTTTTGTTTTTCACTGATTGCTCAGCTAATTTCTAAAATTGAAGTAGACACTGGTTTACTCTCATTAACAGAGCTACTTCAGATCACTGGGATCGGCCCACACGGAATGTCCGTTCAAAAACAGGCCACTCAAAAAGCTGCGCTGGAGAAAAGAGGTGGCGAGGTGCTGGACTCTACTCACAATCACATGAAACTTGAGAAAAGTAACATTGTGCTGCTAGGCCCGACTGGATCAGGTATGGAGCAAACACATTTTTTTTCCAAGAGCTCTATTTCTCCTTAATCTAGTTGTTCTAGGAGTTTTTTTAATCAATGGTGGCAGAAGTCCATCCAGATTTCATTACTGAAGGAGTCCAAGGTCCTTTCTTAAGTTGTGTTTTCTCTCCAAAGCTCCTCCTCTAACGCTGCTGTCATCCTAGACTTAGATCCTAATCCATCAAGCTAGCGCCCACTTCCTGATCATTTATAGTACAGTATGTTTTTGCAATACATGCATACAATACATAATTGCAAATATTTGGCAGCCTTGGAGGCCTATTTGTAACCTGATTTCCAAGATATCAGTTATAGTAGCTTTAAGCGTGATGTAACCACAATGTTCATGAAGTAAAATCTATTTTCTCATTATTACTTATTCCTTTGATTCAGTGTGAACATCTTGCTATTCTGGGTAAATAACTGCCAAAGCTAACTGTGTTAAGTTGTTATACTGTAAGTGTAGTCAGGCAAGTTTTTGTTTGAATTATGACTGATCTTGTGTTGTCCAGGGAAAACGCTCTTAGCACAGACTTTGGCTCGGTGTTTGGATGTTCCCTTTGCCATTTGTGACTGTACCACGCTGACCCAGGCAGGCTACGTAGGAGAGGACATTGAGTCGGTCATTGCAAAGCTGCTGCAAGATGCCAACTACTCAGTGGAGAAAGCCCAACAAGGTGGGTGTATTTAAACAGATCACTTTATTCCAACTGAACTTGAGGTAGAGTATGGGTTTGCAAGACCATGAGAAGAGATCCTGAATAAGAAAAGTAAAAAAATTTTATCATGACACAGGTTTAATCTTGGTTGCATTGTTAGATATCAAGGAGCAATTAAAGTAAAACAATTATTTGATGGTAATGCAAATTAATTTCTGATTATATAATGCGCAAAATGGGACCTTTCCAACATTCCCAAATTGATTTCAGAACATACATTTTTGACAGTTCTTGGTCTTGGTATGATGTCACATGCTCTAATCATCTATGAATTGATGCATTAGCTATGAAATGTTAAGATGTACTCAAGAATCACCCAGGCCCCCTTCACCCCCTGTACGAGATGTTTTTTGTGAGTGCTCCAGTAGTGACAGCAATCTATCTCAATCTAGATTTCCCGATCCAGATCTTTTTAACCATCTCAAGATTCGGGATCAGAATTGTGAATGTGGGAAAGCTATGTAATCTCTAAAGATTGTTCACTGTAAAAAACTAAATAAAGACATGGGTTTAAGTTTTTGTTTTAAATTTTAAATTATCTTCCCATTTACTTTTATTATATGCATCATAAACAGTTTTGTTGCCTTCACATAAGTCTAGCAAAGCACTTTGGGCTGTTTTGGGCTTAGATATTGTTAGTACATATTAGTTATATGAACTCATGCTCATACAAAAAAATGTTTTATGATTATTCTGAACACTGACTTTCTCACACTTGCACAAACCTTGTTGTTTTGTTCTGGCCCCACAGGAATCGTGTTTCTGGATGAAGTGGATAAGATTGGCAGTGTTCCAGGAATTCATCAGCTCCGAGATGTAGGAGGAGAGGGTGTCCAGCAGGTGTGTAATTTGAAACATTGTGTGTGCCGCAATAGTTTTGTGGGAGTTTTATTTGCGTCATTACCCATGTAATATCCGTATCGTCAGTACACAGTACGAGATGACATGTAGTGCACAAAAGTGGAAGGATGGAAAATCTGTTTTGTATGCCCCGGTGAATCATTAGTGTACAAGGAGCAGTTGAACACTTTGGGAATTCGCCAAAAGTTCCAGTAACAGGAACACTCATACTCATGATGAATAATGTGGTAGTAATCTAACCATAAAGTGCTATATACTTACTCTATTCCTGTGTTATTGTGTGAAAGCCAGGCTTTTATATCCTTAGGTCCAGCTCAAGCTAATGGCTATAAATGGATTATTCTCCTTCTAAAGCAATCTTTTTCTCCTGTCTAGCAGGATAATGTTCCAGAACTGTAATAATGTAGGAAAGCAAATTTTATTTAGGCTAAATAATCAGTTTTGAAGTGTCTGGTCATTAGCTAGTTAGCGGCAAAACAATCTAATTCTGGTAATATCAGAATTGACTAGCTAGATGTTAAGCGCTTTCTGTTTTCAAGTCAGAAATCTATTACATTCAACAATATACTCATATTTACATAATGCCAGATGGATCTGAAGCAAGGTATCCTTGTTAATCCTAGTTTATTCAAATAATCTATAACATTACAACCTTAAAACATTAAGCCAATTATTGAGTAGGTTCCCCTGTGTCACCAGAAAAGCTCTGGCCTCTCGTTGGCCGGGTCTTGACATCACAGGTTGGCCACTGGTTCCTGCTGGCATAATTGGTATAAATAATTGATAATCAGTGTTAATGTTATGACTGATTGGTGTATGTATTTTATGTGTGTTAACGCTGCTCTTAATATTGAATTACTTGTGCTCAGGGTTTGTTGAAACTCTTGGAGGGCACTATAGTGAATGTTCCAGAAAAGAACAGCAGAAAGATGCGAGGTGAAACAGTGCAGGTAGACACAACCAACATCTTGTTTGTGGCTTCAGGAGCCTTCAGCGGGCTTGACCGAATCATTAGCCGCAGGAAGAATGAAAAGGTGAGAGAGTTATATTAGTTCAATTAGTTCATTAGTGCTACACATTAGTGACAACAGTGCCCTTTACATAGACCCTCATTTGAGATTTTGTGTGTGTAGTACCTTGGATTTGGCTCCGTCTCTAACCTGGGGAAGGGACGGCGTGCAGCAGCAGCAGCTGATCTGGCTAATAGCTCAGGCAGCGAGCTGGACACGGTGGCTGAGATGGAGGAGAAAGATCAGTTCCTGAGACATGTAGAGGCACGTGACCTCATTGAGTTTGGCATGATCCCAGAGTTTGTCGGTCGGCTGCCCATTGTAGTGCCTTTGCACAGTCTGGATGAGCAAACACTAGTGCGCATTCTCACTGAGCCCCAGAATGCTGTGGTACCTCAGTACCAGGCCCTCTTCAACATGGATAAGGTAAACTTCAGTGCTATTCTACTTACCCGAGTGATTGTTTTATACAGCTTTCCTGTCAGCTGATCTGACCTCACTTCTGCACTAGATCCGTCATAGAACTTCCACACACTGGATGTTTCCTTTTTTTTCCACTCCACCATTCTGTGCAATGTGTAAAGACTACTGCATGCGAAAATTGCTGCAATTCTTAAACCAGTTCATTTTACATAAACACAATCAAAATGATTGAGATCCCACTTTTCCAATGTTTGCCATGAACTTTACTTGAACCTCTTGACCTGTACCTGCATGGCATGATTGACTGATCGAATAGTTGCACCATACACCTGTAAATGAATAGGTGTAAGGTGGTTGGTAAACATGTATTTCATAAGCTAATGTATAAATGTGTTTGAAAATGTGTAGATGTTTGTCACTATGATTATAGCATATTTGGAGATACAGGGAGGTGGACCTAGACCTACAGTATATACACCCATTAACCAAAAGTCTCCATGTTGGTGCTCTGAGCTGTTATATAAGCTGTGATGTCTGGCGCGTTGTGTTTCAGTGTGAGCTGAAAGTAGCTCCTGATGCACTCAGGGCGATTGCCAGACTGGCTCTTCAGAAGAAGACTGGAGCCAGAGGCCTCCGATCCATCATGGTACACACTTCTGACACACACACATATACACTGTGTTTGCTCTTTCTTTCCAGGTGTCTTCTGTCGTAACTGTGTCATGTTGTGTTCTTTAGGAGAAGTTACTATTGGAGCCTATGTTTGAGGTGCCACAGTCAGATATTGTGTCTGTGGAGCTGGATAAGGAGGTGATTTTGGGCAAGGCTGAACCACGCTATATCAGGTAAACGTTATTTAAGCATGTTTCATTTATATTGTTCTGACTTTAAGAGTTCTGGACACGCTATGAAATTGGAGAATAAAAATCAATGTGTTTGTGTGTGTGTGTGTGTGTGTGCAGAGCTTCATCTAAAGAGACCATAGAGGATGAATATGACTGTGACATTGAAGAGGAGAACTGGACAAGACAGGCAGATGTAGCCAACAACTAATAATGCAGCTGGGAAACATTCAACAATCTCTCTGAACCCAGAAGCTCAGAAAACCAGAAGCAACATTCTTCCGCTCTGGTTAAACAGGACCCCAGTTTAAACCTAAAGCAGAGACACGAAACCTTTAACAAATATCAGCTCAACAATAAGAATTAGACAGACCTCCCTAATCACTTTCTGGTCCACAGAAAGTAACTACACACAATCAAGCAGGCTTTAATTACCTATGTCTTAGACAGCTAAAAATTAGGTAAATATTTTATATATATATCAAAAGAATTCTGTTTTCCTGATTGAGTTTTGGTGAATATGGAAATGTGGCCTCAAATGGGAACATAAAATTTATTTTTGGGGCATACACAGACCAACTTGTCCTTCATTTCATAAGAGTATTTCAGCTTCACTTAACTGGTACTGCTTTTTCTACCTATTTTTTAATGGTAATGAATGTGATGCTGCTCTGTGTTTTATCTGGTTTAGGCTACCGATCATTTAACTAAGGAAGCTGCTTTAGAGGACAGATTTTTCTAACAATGTACAATGCCATTGCAAGAACAGCACGAGTGACCTCGTGTTAAAATGTGCCCTTTTATTCACCCCTCATCTTAGCAGATGTACTGTATGTTTGGTTTATATACAGTATTTACATAAAATGCTCTTCAAAGTGAAATGACTGACACATCAAACCTCAGTACTGCTAATGGTTTAGAAATACTATCTGTACACATGCTTGTAAGTTGAATTTACAACAATAAGGAAACGTTTGTACACATTAGTGGTGTACTTTTTTTTCCACCAAAATAATTTTATTGAAATAGGATTTCTTCCATTTCAAATGTCAGCGAACTGCCAAAAAGCCTGTTACTTTGGAAGTTTATACATCATTATTTAAAAATATAAATAAAAGGTGTATACATGTAATATGTTATTTTGTGTTATTGCTGTTTAAACTGTATTGATCAAAGAATCAAAGATGGCTAAAAAATATATGAGGGATTTTGCTTGTGCAGTGTATTTGTTAAGCCTGTAGGGGACAGTATATGCTAAGTTCCCTAATCCACTTTCAAAAGGCCTTTAACTCCCATTACCTGCTAGTAGTTTTCCAGTTTCCCCTAACAATCCACATCTGTCTTTAGACCTGTTGGGAATATGAAACTTGTCATTCTGTATATCATTTTGAAATATGTTTAGTTTCCATGGTTGAGTGCAGTAGGAAGCAAACTCCTAAATCACACCACATGCCCAAAAATTTACTGTATATAGTGTATGTGGAGTCCCTGAGAATAAGGTGAGAAAAAAGCCCTGCCTCTGTAGTCACCATGCAGCCCTGTGCAGTGGAAATCCTCTCTCAGTGATATTTCTTCTCTGACATCCTCCTCAGCACCTCACTACTGAACTGGTATGTAAGTTTCTTCTTGACTTTTTTGACCTCTCCTGTCTTGCCATAGTTACGCAGAGCTCTAGCCATCTTCTGATAGGTCATTCTCTTGCGGTTGCCCTTCTGCAGGCCCCAGCGGCTGGCCAGCATCTCCTTGTGTTTGGAAGAGAACTGAAAGGTGCCTCTCTCTCTGTCCACCCACCAAATGCAGTCTTTCATATCCCCATCTCTGAGCAGCTCCAGAAGGAACTGATATAGACGCATTTTTCTTTTGTTGCCTGGAGAGCCAGAAAAAAATAAACAAGACTTGTACAACTCTCTGTCTGGGAGACATAGCAGATTTCAACCTTGCAACCACAGTTTTATATTTACTTCTGTTTTCAGAACTGACAATTTAACACTGATATTCTGACATATCATGACTATCGTAAGTACCTTGATAACACTGACTTAATTGCTATCTCCAGTAACATATAGCTAGCTGGGTGATAAAGTATCATTTGATAAAATGTTTAATTTCTTTATTTTTATGTTAAGTTGTCATGTAGTACTGTGCAAATGTCTTGAGCCACTCCTGATTTCTTCACTCACTCACTCACTCATCTTCTATATCGCTTTATCCTGTATTCAGGGTCGCTGGGGGCCTGGAGCCTATCCAGGAGATTTAGGGCATGAGGCAGGGTACACCCTGGACAGGGTGCCACTCCATCGCAGGGCACACACACATACACACACTCACACTCACACACTGCGGGCAATTTAGGAACACCAATTAGCCTAACCTGCATATCTTTAGACTGTGGGAGGAAACTCCAAGCAACTCCACCAAGCACGGGGCAAACTCCATGCTCACAGAGGCGGGAATCAAGTCTGGCCGGGAATTGAACCCAGACCCTGGAGGTGCAAGGTGACAGTGCCAACCACTACACCACCATGCCGTCTGATTTCTTCATATTACATTAAATAATATAGAATAAATAAAAGTGTTTTGAAAAATTGGTTCTTTATGTAACAACCCCATTTCCCCTCTCATCTGTTCCAGCCACTCAGCATTCAAGCATCACCAGTATACTAATCACTGTCTTGATCATCTTTCAGCATGTTTAAATGATTCATAGGTCAGTCTGTTGTTTAACAAACAAACAAATCTTCCCCTGAAAATGGTCAGGTAAAGGTACTGGAAATGTAAAGCCAAAAAAAAAAAAAGAAGTTAAGACTACATTAAAAAAAATAATTAAATTAACAAGAATGTCTGGCTCTTTGGAAGCAAAATATGTGTGGCTCAAGACTTTTACGAACTATATACAGAGGTGCCCAAATATGTATACACCCTTTAACACTTATCCATGCCTCTTTTTAGTGGCTTTTTTAAAACTCAAATTGAATTATGACAGCAATGTGTAGTCTTATGGTTCTTTTAAATATGTCAGTTGTAACACCAGCATTTAACATACTGTATCAAGTGACTGTCAGAAGAGAGTCATGTATATTTATTTTTTATTTTTTTGGTCTTCTCTGTGTATATA
>JAQQZT010000012.1:16471421-16488280 GCA_030068275.1 Clarias platycephalus
TCACTCACTCACACACACACACACACACACACACACACACACACACACACACACACACACACACACACACACACATATGCTTGCACATACCAGGCTCCTGTGAACCTCTTCAAATCATAACAGCCTGGGTAAGTTTATACAGTAGGGATGATGAGCACTGAAAATAAACAAAGGAAAAATATGGAAGCAACGAAAACTGAACCTGCCATGTGTTTGGCTAGAAATGAATTGAAACAAAAGAGAAGAGCACAAAATGAGAACAATATTCTGTCCCAAAATTGGTCATTGGGATTGTCTTTTATTCTAAATGTTTTTTTCTGTTCACATGATAATCTGTCTGTCTCTCTCGCTCTTTCTCTTTCTCTCTCCTTCTTAATCTGTCTCTTGCTCCTCTGTGTATTTCTGCCCCCCTTCCCATTGCTTTATTTCCTCTCCCTGAAGGAGCTGAAAAACGTTTAGTTAGGTAAAATGTTGTTTTGGCGTGTCTTGGCGTTGCCTGCTGCGTAGCGAAAAAGAAGAGGAAAAGAAACAATGAACAAAAGAAACACTATTTCAAGTGTCTTCCTGTACATGTTATTTCATTTGTGGTTTCAGCAACTTAATGACAAAAAGCAAAAAGAGAGCAAGCACAGAAAACCCAAACGAGAACTAGCTTTGTGGAGATAAATTATTGTTCTGATCCAGTATGTGTGACTATGTACCACAGACAGAAAATGGCTCGTATGAAGGAACATTTGAAGGGATTGAACAGCAGTATTATAAAGGTTTGAAAAGGGGAGAATTGTTTTGACACGATTTATCAAGACTTTTATCTAATAAAAATGGTCAAAATCATACATTTGTTGTCATCCTGAAGAGAATATTGTAACACTGTATGCAAGCAAAAGATGATTGTTATAAAAGATAAAACGCCAAACCATGAATTGAGCACATTGACTCGTTGTACATCTGTGAGTAAAATATATGATGTGCCTATATGAGAGTTAACAGACTCTCTGAATATGAAAACATAAAACTTTTTTTTAAAATTTAAATAAAATGTGTGACAGAAAAATGGGAAGAACGTTTACAATGGTGAATAAACTTTTATGGCAATACGGATACCCTGAGGTTTCAGCTGAATGTGTTTTACAAGGCTTTCAAATATTTTGGACAACAAAGTCTGTACTTTGTGAACAAGTCTTTCTATTTTCATCCTTGTAAAAATTCCACATGTGCTCCCACTGCAAAAAGCTAGAACATGGCAAACCACTGCTTGAGCCTTTTCACTAGACCCCAACATTACCACAGATTGGAACCCTAACAAAAGTGCACGGGCAACGACCTCATACAGTGTGTACATGTGACCACAAGGCTGGGATTGTTATGAAACAATCAATATACAGCAGAAACTCTAAAGCCCACCAGAAATTAACTGTTTTTATGTGTTTGTTTAACCGGGCCTACAAGGATTGCATCTTTTAAAAGAACAAGAATGCAAAATGTTTTGTCTGCTTTTACTTGTTTGCTTACTAATTTGACACCAAAAGTAATAAGGCTTAAATTCATGTAAACCAGGTTCCATCAGCTAAAAACAAAAATGCATAATTTTCACTAGGCTTAAATAATAGTGAGACTTATGATGATTATGGCTTCTTATATTTTGTCAGAATGTCTCTTAAACGTTTTTTTTTCTTTTTAAATATTCACACACTTCCAGTAAACAAATTATATGTTATAATTAGTTACTAATTAGTTAGTTAATTAATTAGTTACTAATAGTATGACCCACTACGATCAGATGATTTTTATTATGTTTTTACACACACACACAAAAAAGTAGAATTAAAAGAGGGGGTACTAACTTTTATACATGACAGTATGCTTCATTGAATCCTCTTCACTCTCAGTCCACACCACTCTTGTTGTTCATAGGTCTCTACAGGGTTCTCCCTGCCCTAATTACTGTATTATATGGCATGCTATCATCAGGGAAAACTGGGAGGAGGGGCATTTTTCTAGTAAAAGTAAAATTCAACATGTTCTTGAGCAGCACAACTGAGAGGAAAAACTACTTGCACTGGATCGAAAAAGAGAATTTGTTACAGGCTCAAGAATGACAATCTGGGCTGCACAACACGGGTGCATGTCCAAGCAAATTTGAGTTGAGTTTCAAATTACTTGCAAAATGGCACAAACCCACAAACTCTATGGACACACCCTTTGAGGGGGAAGTTGACTATGAGGTTAGGTGAATAAATCATATTTATTTTTATAATAAATAAATACTGTATAATCTGGTAATCTTGGTTTTATGTTTTATTAACTTTCTGATAACTTGCTGGAAAATCAAGTTCAACACAATAACTCACATAATTATAGGGGCATGACTGCAATTCTATACCTTCATAACATCTTCATCAAGAACGAATGAAACAAAGTTTGTTTTAACTTTTTACTACGTTTTGACATTTTTACCTTGGATATACATTACATATAGATTACAATGATAAATGTGTGAATTTATTTTTATAGTTACACACGGTGGTAGCACTGTCGCCTTGCACCTCCAGGTTCCAGGTTCGATTCCCGTCTCTGTGTGCATAGAGTTTACATGTTCTCCCTGTGCTTGGTGGATTTCCCCTGGGTTTTCCTCCCACAGTCCAAAGACATGTAGGTTAGGTTGATTGGCGTTCCCAAATTGCCCGTAGTGTGTGTGTATGTGTGTGCCCTGCGATGGATTGGCACCCTGTCCAGGGTGTACCCTGGCTCGTGCCCTAAGCCTCCTATGATAGGCTCCAGGTCCCCGCGACCATGAATACAGGATAAAGCGGTATAGAAGATGAGTGAGTGAGTTATATACCTTTTCCCTTTCTAGAAAAGAATGCAAATAAGGTAGAAATTTGGCTCTGTACATTTGGCTTATATTTACCTTAAAGAATTACAATTAATGTATAACCAGTTTAATAGCAGATCATTTAAATATGCAAATGTGCATTTTTTTTTTTACTTTTTTTTTTTTTACAACCCTTTCCAAAATGTTTCTGAAAAGACATATTTAACCACATAGCAAAGGATTAGTATAATAATTAAGGAAGAAACATGACTTTCACAAAACTGACAAGAAAGAGTCCAAGCAAATAGCAAAAGTTTCGCTAATAAATTCTGAAGAGATATAAAGTGACACATCACTTATTAATCGAAGTAGAGTTTAAATACAGTAGGGCCGCTTTTTGGAAGCTGGTGATAAGTTAAAAAAGAAAACAAAAAATACATCTTTAAATCTCTCTTACAGCTCTTTTGCCTTTCCTGCTTTGGCCTAGCATTGGACTATTACAAAAAAAAAAAAAAAAATCTGCTCACTTGCATGTGAACTATATCCAGTTCAGTATGCTACAACTCCAGCTTGAGGAAGTGTTTGTAAACCCAGTTCTGGTATTTCACGACTGTTTGTCTTGAAGTGACAGTTGTCTGTTACAGAACAGCTAAGGTTGAGTGTTGAATGACATTTCCATAAGCACAAGTTGGTTTTGTCTTCACGTTTTTTTTTCTGACTTGTGAAAGATGGTAATCTTTTTTTATCACCCACTGAAGCACACAGCAAATCAGAACATTTTAGAAAACCAACACCGATTTAGAAAAACCTCGCCTCACTTGTCCTAGTCACTGGTCATAAATAACAGTGCTACAGTATCAGCAGATCTGAATAAATATTGTATGTGCACACCCTCGCACATTTAAAATTTTATTTTCTCTGGCTTCAATTCTGGATCTGAGGCCTCAGAGCACAAATCCATTATATCATCCATCAAAACACAGAAGAGCCTACTCATATAACACTCCTTCTCCTGCTCTGATGAAGGTCATCTTCAATGTATTTCTTTTGTATTGTCCTTAGGCTTAGTTTACTGAAAAAATACATTATGCAAGTATTGCTCAAGTACAAAATGTCAATCAAGATTCATATATACTGTAAGGCTGAAAACTGAAGGTCTAAACCAAAGTTTAAAGTTTAGAATATATATTCCAAGGGTTCAGACTTTGGTTCAGACCTTCAGTGACATCCAGTAGTCACGTAAATGTGTGCGTGTTGGGGGTTTGGTGATGGATGTGTGGATGGGGGTTGCACTGGATGATATGTGAAGGAGCTGGAAGTTGAGTGTGTTTGAATTGGGGTCCTCTAGGGGAGAAAGGCTTTGAGGTGAGGCAGACAAGGGACAAGGGGAAATCAGAATCACACATTTCTGTATATTTCAGATTTCCTCACAAGCTTGCTTTTGTCCCCCATTCTTAGATTCTGCTGAGTTCGGTTTTCCTACTTTCTCGCTATCAAAAGTTACTGTTGTGTTTTCATCTCTCCTGCTAACAATTCCTCTTCTGTTACAACATGATTTGACTTTTCATGTGGGAGGTGCGGCCCCATTTTTCTTTCTTTTCCTAGTGTGCATTTGGGCTTTATCATCTCAGGCCCCAGTCCCAGACTGTGGTCTATACAGAGACTGCGTTCAGTGGCACTCACATACACAGGATGTTTCCTCTCCCACATCTCCGCATGACACGGCAGCAGTGATCCAACTTAACTCAATTGTCATAGCACTAGCTTAGTAACTCAGAAGAATTCATTGACTGCATGCTAAGAAAAGATCAGTGTGAAGGAAATTATCAAAGTAATCATTTTGGAATGAACTATACAGTATATTAATGGTCATTTCACAAGAAAGAGATAAAGTATTATACAGATAAAACATTCTTTTAAATCACAGTCCAACACATCCCGAGGTAGCTGCAGTTGTTTGTTGTGAATGTGTGTGAGTGTATGTTTATAGAGTCAGCATGAGGCTGTTATGATGAACACCGGCTGCTGTTTACGAAAGTGAAATTCTAAGAATGCTGATTGTATCTCTCTCTCTCTCTCTTTCTCTCCCACACACACACACACACACACACACACACACACACACACACACACACACACACACAAGCAATGCACAAACACAATATTTATACATGCTCTCTCTCTGTCTCTCTGACAAACTTCATACTGTTTTACACACACACACACACACACACACACACACACACACACTCACACTCACACTTAGAACTGCCTCTGTCTCTTTCCAGCAGTAGTGCTTTAAGGCTTAACAGAAATTGGCTACATAATGAGCAACATTTACAAAGCTAGTTTATAAAGCAAATATGAATATGAACAAATAAAACCCAATAAATGGAAATCTATATTCAGTTTTGAGATGTTTGACAATGTTTAATAAATATAATGACATCTGTCATTTTTAAATGACTACAACTCAAAAACTACTGTTCTTTTGTAGACAGGAATTATTAGACAAATCAAAAGCAGAAGGATTTGACCACACTATCATATATCTCCTCCCTGTCTGGGATTGCTCCAAGGAGGCTGTAGATAAAGTGAAGAGTTCTTAACCATCCAAAGAACCCTTACAGAACATTTTTTAGAGAATATGCATCAGACTGAGTCAGTTATTCTTCTGTTGACTCACATTTTTTAAAAAGTGTGTAAGCAATGATCTTATTTAACATATTCCTTTTTTTCCCCCTCTGTTCAGCAACCAGAAACCACATCCAGATGGACAGACTTAAGCTGCCGACGAATAGAGACCAAATCTGCTGACTTTATGCTGTCAGCAATTTCACTTTCCTTCTAGGTCTAACTAGAAATTCGGAGAATAACCACACAGGAAAGGCTTTGGTCCTTCCCATTGGGAATATGGACAGGCACAATAGCGTGTGCATCTCGTTATAGTGTTTAGTCTACATGTTAACAAGAGTAACACAAAAAGTGAAATAAGAAGGTGTATATTAGCAGATTCACCATCTCACAGCGGAAAAAGAAAAAATATATATAGGGGAAACTGTAGTGAGGGTATGTGAAGGGAAGAATGGGTCATTTTCTTTACAATAACCGATTTGATTATTCCTCCATGTGGTGTAACGGGAGACGGTACACGTATTTCTCTGTGGCACAGGAAATACTTTCTGACTGGACGAGCTTCCTGAGCACCACTGATTCAGCTCCTTAACTCAGACCTGAATCAGTCTGGGGGAAGAGAAATTCCCTACTGACCTCTACGTGTTAAATAAACACACCTGAAATGTCAATCAGACAAAAGTGAGTCATAAAACAACGCCAGGTTTTGTTTAACCAAATACACGAGTAGACGTGTTTATAAGTATGAAGAAATCACAGAAGTGTAGGAAGTAAAGATTTTAAATGGCAAAAAAAACATCAATAAGTCATGCCACTATAGTGCGTGTGTGCCACATTATAGTATAACTGATAAGTCTCAACAGTAAATGTTCAGATGCAGTTTTCCTGAGGTGTCTTCAAAAGCATCCTCACAGCCCTTACATTTGAATGTACAGTACCTACAGTATGTGAGTTAAAAGTTTGAGAAAGATGCGCTAATCCTTTAAAACAAGTCTAAAGCACTGCTTAGGTCATTAGATGTTCAAGTACTCGTTTTTAAGTCGGTTTAACCTGGTGCCGTGACTACGGATGATGAGAGAGATGAGCTCGTGTTTGTCCTTGAGGCCGGATGAGATGTCCAGTGTCTCCTGCA
The DNA here is from genome assembly GCA_030068275.1 of Clarias platycephalus. NCBI lineage: Eukaryota > Metazoa > Chordata > Actinopteri > Siluriformes > Clariidae > Clarias > Clarias platycephalus. Next base: position 16,478,003 of record JAQQZT010000012.1, read on the forward strand.
GGGAGCTGCTCACACTCAGCATGGGGCTCATTAGAGTTTTAGTGAACTCCTGATCCTCTCGCAGGTCCGTCTCCTGGCTTTGCTTGAATTTCACCTCCAGCTCCAGGAGCGATTTCTCGACGCCGGAAAAAGCCTGAGTGATCTGCTCGATCTCGTTCCTCAGGTACTTGCTGTAGGTGTCCTCTCCGTCCAGGTCGTGGGAGATACTTCTCTCGAGACTCTCCAGGACTCGTGCCGAGTCCTCGACCTGTTGCTTGATGCTGATGAAGTCGTCGCGGATCACCGAGTCCCGGTCCTCTTCCGCCAAAAACGGCGAGCGGTCCAGCCACTTAAACAGCAGCTGGCATTTCTCAGGGTCCTCGGTCTCCTCGTAGTCGCCGTCCGGAACGAAGAAGTGGTGGAAGGTGCCGTTAGAGATCTCCGGCTGCAGAGGGCCGCTGTACATCGCCTCATACACGGGCAGTGAGAGCAGAGCTAAAGCTAACGGCGGGAAAACAAGCAGCTTCATCATCCTCGCAGCTCTCAGCACCGCGCGCGCGACAGGCAGGGAGTGATGTGCTGGCGGTGTATGTGTGTGTGTGTGTGTAATGTGTGTGTGTGTGTAGGAGCAGAGAAACACAGCGTCTTTTTACTCCCACAGTCCTCCTCAAGTTTCTCTCTCTCTCTCTCTTTCATATGGTCTAACATTCTACTGGCACTGAAAAGAGTGTTTGTACTTAGTATAGATGAAGATAAAGAGACTTTATACAATAACATTTTTGGTAGTTCAGCAGCAATAAAGACAATGTAAGAAAAAATAGAAAATAAATATTATAAATGTATCAGCATATACAATAGAGAATCAGTGCAGTAGGACTTGGATGATGCAAACAGGTATTATAAGTAAGAGGAAATAGGTAAGCACAAATTATAATACAGTGCTGGATATAACCAGCATGGTGGTGTAGTGGTTAGTGCTACCGCCTTCCACCTCCATGTCCGGGTTCGATTCCTGCCTAGGGTCTGCTTGCATGTCCTCCTCGTGCTTGGTGGGTTTCCTCCCAGACATGCAGATTAGGCATTGGTTTTCCCAACTTACTGTACCTGCATTGTACAGTATGTGTATGTATTGTATTCGTGCCCTGTGATGGATTGGCATCCCATCCAGGGTGTACCCCGCCTCATGCCTGGAATAGGCTCCAGGTGCCCTACAACCCTGTATACAGGATACTGAGTGAGTAAGTCCTGGATATAAACAGTTTTCTTTGAAAAAAGGGAAAAAGGAATGAGTAAGATTACTTGGTTGGTTGATGTCGTCGGTCCAGATTCATAAAAATGTTTTGTCACTATGATCATACATGGAAGTGGGACCATACTGTATACTCTTCATCTAAAGATATATTTTTTATTAAATAAATCTCATTCACAATAATATCAAAATCTCATAAAACAAGTTAAACACTAAACTCATGAAACAATAATCGTTCCGCAAGACGAGCCAAGATTTTTTATAAATTTTGACTTTGAACAAACAAGTCTTGGTTTACGAATACAGAGTATCATGTATCACGCATGCGCTTCTTGTTTTGACGCCGAGTGTCACTTGATCACAACTGAGCCAATGGTTTTGTGGGTAATCGTCTCCCCTGCTCGGTCTTAGTGCGCGTCTCTCACTGGTATAATCAACATCCGTGCGCGTGTACTCTTTACTATAACACTGTGACCACTGTGTGCGCGAGTAAAACATATTTTATTTTGTGTTTGTATGCATGTGTGTACAGTGCATGTGTACTGTTTATTATAATAATAATTGTAATACAAAAGAAAGTCGCATTAGAGAAGTTAAAGATCTTCTTTCTTTCTTTCTCTCCCTGGGTCAGCATGCCGTTATGCTGCATACACATACCCCTCCTTCTCTCGCCTTCACACACACACACTCTTTCTCTCTCTAATGGAAACAATGCTCTGTCGCGTTTCTTTTTAAAGGTTACGTGCAGGTTAATTGTTTTATTTTTACTTTATATTTTGTATTAATTATTTATGTTTTTTTTTGTTTGTTTTTTTTGGGGGGCTGTGGAACGAATAATTTGAGTTTCCATTATTTCTTATGGGGAAATTCGCTTTAATTTACAAGTGTTTTGAAATACTGTATGAGCCCGTTTCCGGAACAAATTATGTTTGTAAGGTTCACTGTATACTTCAAATTCCAATTTCCACCTTTTCTGTAGAATGAGTGTACACTGAGCAATTTTTTTAAATGAAAATGCAATGCTAGCCAACAAGGTATCCCAGTGGGCCCCCGGTCTATCCCTCAGGTTAAATGTCCTTTAAACATATGACTCCTTAACAGATCTTTTTGGTGGTTTTCATGAAAACAAGTTATTGCTTATTACTCGGTGAAGACACTCAAAAGACACCTTTTCGTATGAACTTTATAATTATTCCAGAAGACAGACTCCATAGCTTTCTAGTTTGTATGGTCCTGCAGATGTCCTCCTATACAAAGTGGCCCTAAAATGTAAACACACCTCAACAGCTGTTATCTATGCCCTTTTTTAAAACTTGAATTGAATTATGGCAGTAATGCTGTTTCCTCTAAAAATGTCAGTAGTCAAACCATCGTTGATGCTATCATGTGACTGCTAGAAGAGAGGCATATATATTTCATGTTGAAATATGTTTAAATGTGTTTACATTTTTGGGCCCCTCTGTATAAATGTCCATTGGGAAAATCCGGTGAATGCCTGACAAATTTGATAAAGCTATGTTTAATAGATTTACAGAATAAATCCAGTTTATTGTTAATGGTTATTCAATTTATTTAACTTTTTGCTATTTAACTTTTTATTTAATGTGTTGTTTTTAACAAGAGAAAAATCTACAGGTAAAATGATCCACTGAAGTAATGGTAAGTCTTGGATATAAATAGTTTTTTTAAGCTGAAAACTTTAGGGTATCCATATGGGATCATCCATGCCAAACTATTCATGTAGGACCATACATGGTAAACTTCAGGCTATTGATGTGCACCCACCTTCAGTAGCACAAAGTACAGAACAGTCTGTGCAAACATGATGGATCAGGAGTCAAGATCAGGTTGTGGTATCCCTTAAGGAAGAAGTAGTTCATTTACACGAATCAGCCACAATATTAACACCAAATAATTGTGACAGGATCATTCACACCCCAGGCTCATCTATGCTGGCAGGGACCAAAGGCCAGACCAGTCTGATTTACTAAAAGTAACTAAGAAACTTTACCAATTAAATAAAAAAGTGATACCAACGATAAACCATGCACTCCACTGACCATGCACAAAGATGATTTAACCCCTGATTCTGTTTCCTTTAGTTTGTCTGTAATGACACTAGTGCAGGAGTACATACATTTTTTAAAGTACTTTGACTTGGGAAGACATTAATATTGAGACCTCAGCAAAACAAGTTAATGGTTAATATGTATTTTCATGTCATCCGCACTTTGATGCCTGCTCTCAGCAGTTTTTTACCTGCCAAAAACAAAAAGAAAGAAATTTCTTCAAATCATTCACACGCCGATAATAGTGTCTCAATCACTGACACAGAGTGAACCTTCTGGGAATACAGACCGGGAATATTTTCTCATATTCTAACAACAATAATAATATAACTAATAGTGTATATTATCATTAACTTCCAATGGGATCCCCAAACGGTGCTGTGGAAATGTTCCAAGTATGGGACTATGTGGTGTTTGCTTGCCTGTTTGTGGTATCTTCTGGTATCGGAGTCTTCTTTGCCATAAAAGAGAGGAAAAAAGTGTCGTCAAAAGAATTCTTGGTTGGTGGACGGCAGTTGACCTGTGGTCCGGTGGCACTCTCTCTCACAGCCAGCTTTATGTCAGCAGTGACTGTTATTGGAACTCCTTCAGACGTATACCGCTATGGGGCTTCATTTATTATCTTTGCCATTGCCTACACATTGATGGTGATCTTAACAGCAGAGCTCTTTCTTCCTGTGTTCTACCGGTCAGGCATCACCAGCACATATGAGGTAAAGCTATGAAAGTTCCTATAATGCACCATGCAGGTATGTTCTGCAAGGGTATAGTCCTTCATGCTCTAGTGTTGAACAGATAATATCATAAAAATTAATAGCAATGTGTAAATCAAGTATCAGAATTAAGAAAAGGTGTTTGACTGTGATCATTGCAAGGAAATTGGCCCAAGATGGGTTGGTTTGAGGATTATTTGAAATTGCTGACATTCTGGGATTTACTGTACACATACTGTACAACAGTCTCTGTAGTTTATATATAATGGGGTAAAAAGTGTGAGAGGAGGGTCTGCATGCTGGTATGAGAGCTCAGAAGAGAATAATCAGACTGTTCCAAGTTGACGGGAAGTCTATCGCAATTCAAATCTTTTAGTAGTCTTTATACATGTGCTAAGCAGAAAAGCATCTAAGCAAACTCAAAACATCAAACATAGAAGACCAGATCAGATTCCACTCCTGTCAGCCAAAAAAGTAATCTTAGGGCACAGTCCGAGTGGCTCATCGAGACTGGAAAATTTTGAATAATTGGGGGAAACTGTCTCTTGTCTTCAAATGTCCAGTTTCAGTTTCTATCCAAAGATTTGTTACTCACGCAGTGTTTTTTTTTTTTTTTTTTTTTTTTGCACCTTTCTGTGTAAACACACTGGTGTGTGTGTGTGTGTGTGTGTGTGTGTGTGTGTGTGTGTAAAATTCCAAGGAAATCAACAGTTTCACTGAAAACACAATTTCATCTAATATTTGATATGCACATCATCAATCAGTCATGGAAACCATTTGATGCGTGTGCTTTCTTCCACATAGTATCTTGAGCTACGTTTCTCTAAGATGGTCCGCCTAGCTGCTACTGCAATTTACACAGTGCAAACGGTAAGTTGGAATTTGTTGGCTTAAGGAGATGAGGTAACAATAATTAATTCCATTTAAAGATGACACCTGAAACCATTGTTTATGCCGTCTTACAGATTTTGTACACAGGAGTGGTGGTGTTTGCTCCGGCTCTAGCTCTTAATCAAGGTAAGTTGATAAAGACCATATACAGGTAGCACTGATCAGAAAATGTATGAAATACTTTAAATGACAGCTATAATTATCTTCTGTTTGCATCGTACCATACATATTAGCTTTGACAACATTCAAATGTTATTTACAAACACACAACCCACAGTGACCGGCTTTAATCTCTGGGGATCGATATTTGCCACTGGAATTGTCTGCACATTCTACTGTACATTGGTGAGTAGTTATTAAATTGTTTTTTTTTTTTTCATTGCTGCTTTGAGACAATGACCATTGTTAAAAGCGCTATATAAATAAAATTGAATTGAATTCATTTTTTAAAAAGGAAGCACTAAAGTTACTGTTTAGATAAACACTGTAACCATCTGTGGTTCATACAGGGAGGACTAAAGGCTGTAGTTTGGACCGATGCCTTCCAGATGGTGGTGATGGTGGCTGGTTTTCTTACTGTGCTGGTACAGGGGACACATAAAAGTGGAGGAATCAATAAAGTCTGGGAGACAGCACATGCTGGACAGAGAATGAAAGTCTTTGAGTATGTACTGTATCACCTAACTGTACAATACATGCAAGGATGTGTCTTCTACAGCATCTATAATTCTAACATTTATATTTTAGTACAGCAAGTTAAAGTAGTGGACATTAACCAGTAGAAAACTGTGCAAATAATAAGCCTTTAAAATATTCCTTATCGAAAAGAACCATTGTTGCATTGTTTGATCTAGACTTACCACTGAACTTACTACCTAAATACAGTCAAATACACCTTCTAATTCAGTGGTCTTTCCTGACTATTATTTCTTTCCACATTGTAAAACAATGCTAAAGGCATCCAAAAGATGCATATGAACAGTTGATATGAGATGTTTAGGTATGCTTTTGTGTACTTTTTTTGTGCGTTCCTTATGTATTCAGGGAATTATGTCCAGTTTGCTACTGCTAAAGTTTGTATAAGTTTATAGGCACCATTACACACCTCTAATGAACTATATACCATGTACTGCATAAAAATACAAATGAAAGATTTACTGAGCTGTAAAATTGCATCTTAAAATACAAGTGTTTTTTTTTTTTTTTTAACTTTTTTGATTTTCTTTGCTAAAGAAAGCAACACTTCACATTAAATGTGAGTTATGCAATAGAAATACAGTGAAGTTGTGCCATTACCATACATAAAGTTAAAAATTATACACTTAATAATAAAAGCCTTTAAAACTACAGTAACACTTTTAGTGATTAACATTCAAATCAATTTTAAAGGTACGGTATTTGCCAGCCTTAATTTCTTGCTGTTTTTTTTTTTCTAGTTTTGACCCCAGTCCTCTGAGACGTCATACCTTCTGGACAGTCTCTATAGGGGGCATGTTCACATGGCTAGGCATCTATGCTGTAAACCAGTCTACCATCCAGAGGTGTATTTCCTGTAAGACAGAGACCCATGCTCGCTGGTTAGTTCCTCTATTGTAAAATTCATTAAAGGAAAGGTTACCAAGGTATCTAAGTGGCCCAGAGAGCAAAAGTAATTGTGCTCTCCAGCATACTCTCTTTTTGCTTAAAATCAAAGCAACGCTAGCTAATAGATGAAATCTGTCAGTCCATGCAAGTGGAAGTGGGTGGGTAGCACTTTTCAAGTGTGTTACGCAACCCTGATAAGAAGAAGGGTGAGTCAAAAATTAATTACTCGTTATATAAAAATTTCTGTTGGTTGTACTATCTACCCAGTCGCTGCTATGCAGGTGTAAATGTGTTACATTAGTTTAGATTTAGTTTAGATTTTCACAAAAGAAGAGCAGCATGTAGTGATTAATTTTTTTGGTGTACCTGGTGCTGTCATGTATCAAAGACTTTGTGCACAGTATGGAAAAAGTCTCTTGTTGCGAAGAAGTTTATTTGAATGGATAGAAAAGTTCAAGGAAAGTCACACAACCGTGTGCCAGATCCCCCATCCACATCCAAGGCTTATGACATTATTGAGCATAAAGCATCTTCCCTATAGTCGTGATTTGCTCCATTGGACTTTCACCTGTTTCTCCCCTGTAAGCAACTTACAGGGGAGTTGATGAATGGCGCTGTATTTGTAGCTCACAGCTTAGTCTAAAACATTTTTAATGAGGGATACAAAAACTTGTTGAGTGATGGACAAAGCGTATTGAAAAGCAAGGAGGTTTTCTAATTAAAATAAATTCTATAGTCAGAGTGTAGTGTGAATAATTTTTGACTCCTTGTACTTCAAAAATTACATTTGGCTGGCTTTGCATGAGGCACATAATCGTGGCGTTCCCCTTATGATGTGTGAGAGCTGACTGGTGGGTGGAAATTGACTAAAACAGGAAGAATATGAACGAACAAACAAATAAATGAATTATACTAGTCTAAGTGATTGCTAATTAATTATTTTCACTTTCTATTCCCATCAGTGCTTTGTATCTGAATCTGCTGGGCCTTTTGTTGATCGTATTCTGTGGTGTGGTCTCAGGACTCATCATGTACACTTTCTACTCCGGCTGTGACCCCTGGACAGCTGGCTTTGTGTCAGCTCCTGACCAGGTGACCCTATTATGTCTTTATTATGCATCAGCTGGACAAAAATGTTCCCTGATTGTAGCATTTTGCAGTTGTAAGCATAACTATGAACATCTTTACAGCTTATGCCATACTTTGTACTAGAAGTATTGGGCAGCTTTCCGGGTCTGCCTGGGCTGTATGTGGCTTGTGCTTTCAGTGGAACCCTCAGGTAAATAAACTTCTGATCAAATTTGTTGTTGTTGTTTCACACTTTGAGAGGCATTTTGTGGCATAATGTCTGATCTCTATTTCAACTGAGACATCAGATTCCATGGAGAAGTTAGAAATGAGAAAATGAGTTCCTGCTGTTTGTTGGTTTCAGCACAGTGGCTGCGAGTATCAACGCTTTGGCCACAGTGACGTATGAGGACTTTGTGAGCCAGTGTTTCAGAAACCTCTCAGACAGAGCAGCAATGTGGATCAGCAAAGCCCTGTGTAAATGACTTTTACATTTTCTTGCCCACTTCAGCTAATAGTTAATTGTGGTGATGCCTCAAAATAACAAAATAATCTAGAGTAGAGCACTTTTTAAATTTTTATCAGATGTGTGAATTTCATGGTTTGTAGCTATATACTGTAAGACTAGAAAAGCAATATAAATGTACAAATGAATAATAAAAAAAAAAAACAATTAGGGTAAAATGGTTTCTGATATGTGAAATCTGAATCCAATATACTCTTTGCTGGATACAAAATATTCTCCATGTCCCCAAACCATACCAGGTAGAGGTGAGGAGGCTTAATCCTTCCTCAGACAGTGATTGTGTTCCCTCCTGCAGGTGTGGTGTTTGGAGCGATCTGTACCAGCATGGCAGTAGCAGCATCCAACATGGGGGCAGTTTTGCAGGTAAAAAGGCAGCACCACATATTGTACTGCACTGTTTGATAGTTTTATGATTATTTATACAAAGATGAAAGTCTAAATGCATTAAAAGATTCCAAACAAACCAGCTGAGATTAATCAGTTGCAATCTGCCATAATGCATGCACACACACACACACACACACACACACACACACACACACACACACACTGCATACTGAAATGAAATAAAAATAAATTAAATTATGAACGCAATAGACTTAGAAACATTACTAGTAATTAGCTCGGGGCAATCATTTACAATAAACGAAGGTTTGTGGTTTGTATTTGTAGTAAACCAGTGGTTGAGGACAGGTTTGTGTGATAAAAGTCTTGGGAGCAGTCTTGTGTGTCATTATTTGCCAGAGGTTGCTGGGAAATGGAGTTTTTGTTTACAAACAGATCTGAAGCGATGGATACATTCCTTCAGAAATGTTCCTTGTCTCTGGGATGATACCCCCCCAATGGTATACCTTTTTATCTAGAAAGTACTCTCTAATAACTCTAATAGCGAATACTTTAACAGGACTATAATTACTTTTAGTATTAGTTTTTTTTTGTTTTTTTTGTTTTTATCTTGAGTACAAGTTGCAAAATGTGTCAGACCTTTAACAACACAGGGTAACATTTAGAACCGTTTTTTAGATTGTTGGATGTCAAACTGTTACCAGAACACACTTAATAACATAAGATTATATGCATTTAGTTAAAATCTTATCAGGATACAGTCCAGATGTAAAATGCATGAAAAGACTAAAGGTAAGCAGATGTTATTTTTGTTCATTAAATTCTTTTATCAGAGTAAAGTCTGTCTTTTCTCTGCTCTAGGCTGCTCTCAGTATCCATGGTATATGCGGAGGGCCGACGCTTGGACTCTTTTCTTTAGGAATTTTCGTCCCTTTCACAAATACTATGGTCAGTGCAAATCCCTACCTACAGCATAGCACATGCAACCTCTTAAAACGTTTTCTTCGATACTCATTTCTCATTTTTGACAAGGTGTTTGAAAGAGGCACAGGGTAATTGCAGAGCATCAGCAGCTAATTGTACCATGCTGTGTCGTGTACTCTGCCCTCAGGGGGCTATAGGAGGTCTGATACTGGGCATTTCTGTGTCCTCCTGGGTGGCAGTGGGAGCCTTCATCTACCCTGCGTCCATAAGCAACACCCAACCTCTGCCTCTGAGCACGGAGAACTGTAGTAGGCTAGTCAACAAAACATTTGAAACCTTCATTCAAACAGACATCCCAGATACAGGGTATAGTAGATTATGCTTATACTCTACAACCACTATTACTTCTACAACAACAAAAGCAGTGAATTGATATGTTAATCAAAACCCATTAAATGATTACTCCCACAGTTTATCACTATGAGTATGTTAAGAATTTTAGTGGTTCCCTGTTTAAATAATAACAACTAATAATTAAAGAAATAAAAATAATAACATATAATAATTACTTAAACTCCTTTTATTCTGGGTATACTGCCCTATTTCAGTTAGTTTACTTGGCATTGTAAATTAGCAAGCAGTTTTGTGTAAAAAGCTGGGTCTATTTTCCATAAGGAAAGAATTTGTAGTAATGCAATATGGCTATCATTTTGTCTCATCTACAATATATTACCACAAGACCTTGGAAAAAAATATCCTCATTGTTAAGTAACTGGTATGCTTTTTTAAGGCTCCAGTTTTGGACTGAAAACAGATTTGGTGAACGGTTCCCTCATGCCTGTACTATAACTGGCATTATATACAGTGGTGTGAAAAACTATTTGCCCCCCTCCTGATTTCTTATTCTTTTGCATGTTTGTCACACAAAAT
>JAQQZT010000012.1:16495505-16509868 GCA_030068275.1 Clarias platycephalus
CACACACACACACACACACACACACACACACACACACACACACACACACACACACACACACACACACACCTTAGAGCTGAATTTAGAAGTAGCCAATCCTCCCACCAGTAAGTTTTTGGATGGTGGCTGGAAACCAGAGAATCATGAGGAAACATATAACATTAACACTCCAGACAGACAGCAATCTGAGACGACTCCGTGTCTCCGGGTTTCCTCCTACTGTCCAAAACATATAGGTAAGTGGACTGAATAAACTAAATTGCCTCTAGGTGTGAAGATGTGTGCAAGGTGCCCTGCAATTAACAAACGTTTCCCCTGCCTTGTGACCACTGTTACAAAATTATGCATCTGCAAATATATATATATATATATATATATATATATATCAAGGCAACATTCCCCTCTTATCATACTAATGTTATGTCACAACAAAAGAAATATCAACTGATACCAAAGAATGATGCTTAAGGCAACTCACAACTGACAAGAACCATGACATGACAATAAAATGAAACACTGAACTTTTCTCATGCTTTAGTCACGAGCTTAACTGAATCAACTGACCAATATCAGTTGCTCTGGCTGGCATGGGCCTCCTCCACTGTGTGACAAATTTGTACGCGTCCAGTCTGATCTCGATGATGTTGTTGAGCAGAGCAAGCAGAGGAGCCAGGGGAAATGCCGCCACAAAGATGGTGGTGAAACCAAACTGGAGCACTGCAAAGAGTTATGAAGATGTGACAGTAGGACTGTCTGACTACTGCCATTCTTTTATCAAGCTACTGTACATATAAAACTGTAGCATGAAACTGTAGCATGAAGCTGATGCTTCGTATTAATCATATTAATTAAAAACTGTTAAATATGGGGAAAAGGCATCCATTAGAGCCAGCACAAATGACCGATAACTGAATGATACAGTATATCAAATTCTGCAATATGCACTACACACTCTCTAATGTGCCGCATGACATAATCAGCAATCCGGACTACATCAGGTTTTATTACTACACAGCCTGTCTTGCTTTTTCATCATGGCATTATGGAAGGTGTGTTGTGGCACAAGAGGCCAAAGTGTGCAACAAGCTGAAGTGTGAGAGACTTTTGGTTAACAGTTAAATAAAAAATTTTGGCATGGATATTAGGCAAAACAACTTTGCAAAACATCTGAAACATAAGTGAAACACTCATTTTTCTGATTTTATCTCTCTGTGAACTCTTTTGTATTTTAAAGTTTAGTGTGCATCACCAAATGCAAATAACCTGCGGTACGTGTGTGCTTTGCATTTCACAGATAATTCATCAGTGTACACAGTACACTACCCCTAAACACAAAATAAATCAATTTAACCAAAACTTCTGCACATCTTACAGAACTGCTTGCTTTGGTTTGGTCTAGAAAAACATTTACACACAGCTTTACTTAAAAAGATAAATGGTCCAATGTCTTAACAACTACCTCACAGTGTTCATTAAAGTTACACCTTAAACAACAAAGTATGTTTTGTTCATGAGATTTCTAATGTTTTACTAAAGCTGTTAATAGATTATTTATGAATGCAGGGTGTACGAAGCAGCAAATAATCATGGTATTCAGCAACACTCACCCATCTCTAGGTACTCATCCACCAGGCCGTGGGCATTCATAGGCTGCAGGTTCCAGTCTTTGTCCCATTGAGGCAGCTGCTCTTTGCCTTCCACGTTATTCTGTTCTCCTGCTCGCCTCATCTTTCGCCGAGACCACCAGTTCTGTAACAACCTGAAGTAAAAAAATAACGCATATAGAGATATCAAACAAATAATTTAGGGGTCACACATTTCCTTTATAACTGGCTGCTAACCATTTTCATATCCTCTTAACAGTTTCAACTTCAGCTTTATTAGTTGTAAAATTCTTGGTTCACAATATACTCTAATGGTATCTAATTAATACCATTTTATTACATACGTAAAACAAGTGACCAGGTAGGCCAGTTATTTATCAGCGAAAATAAACAATGATAGACTAAAAAAACTATAGTTAGGATTCATCATCATGGACCAGGTCTGTTATTAGACAATAGAAGATAGAAGATATTTGGATAATAGAATCTGAAAAAGACTGCATTTAATTTGAGCACTTTCTAAGCATAGTAGTTTCTATGTCCCACGCCTGGCAAGACACAGAAGGAGAGCAGTGCTGTAGTGTGACTATGTGATGATGTGGCCATTTGCTTCAGAACTGCAGCAGAAAGCAAAACTCATTCAACCATGAAACCTAGAACGGAAAATTCTCTGCCTGTCATACACACTGCTCCAAGCCACTTCAAACTAAACTCATTATTTAAAAGCAAAACAAAGCAAAAAATTAAGACAAGGAAAGGCATTTTATTTATTTAAGAACTGTAAAAGCAAAACAAAATGTCACTCTTGCTAAATCAGGAGGTACAGAGCGGTCAGTGAACACACACAGTAGGCATAAATAAAGAATATGAAGTAGATTAGATTTAAAATTCATATAATGATGATTTTGACAGATATTGTGATTGCAATTTCCATCCATCCATCCATCCATCATCCATCATCCATCCAGAAACCCCTGTAGGCCAACTAGGAGGCCAATGGTGACCGTTCAACATTCACAGACACATTCACATACTGTGGGCAATTTGGAAATGCCAGTTAGCCTAATCTGCATGTCTGCATGCAACTGTGGGATGAAACTGGAGTACCCGGAGAAAACCCACCAAGCACGGGGAGAACATGCAAAGTCCATGCACTCATTAATATTTTGGGAATCAAACCCAGACCCTGGAGGTTCAAGGCGACAGTGCTAACTGCTACACCATGGTGCTGCAGACTGTAATTTAAGCTACAATATTTAACTATCAATGTACCATTTCGTAATATTATTATAATGTACCATTTACCAACTTATCTACTGTATATAGTCTAAAAGCAAATAATTGCACTAGAATTCATTAAAGCAGGTCAACTTACAGTACTGTCCAAAAGTCTTGAGCCACATGTTTTTAAATATTAAATTAAATGATGTACAGTAGATTAATTTACGACAGGCTGTACAGTGCCTAAAGATACAATTTAAAAGTTGGTTCTTCATGTAGAAACCTCAGCAGCACCCTCATTTCCCCTCTCATCTGTCCCAACCACTTAGCATTCAGCATCACTGGTATATTAATCACCGTCCCGATCATCTGTCATTAAATGCATCGATTTCACCAAAAGATTCATAGGTTACTGTGTGGCTTAACAAACAAAAACCTTTCCTCCGAAACCTCTTTAGGTACATGGACTGGACTGAAAATAAGAGGCAAGAATGTACCAAACATTAGAGGTGTCCTGGAGAACTATTTCTCAAAACTACAGAAAAAAATACATGAAATCAAAATATGAAGAAATGGTGGGTGGATCAAGACTTTTGCACAGAACTGTATATTTCCAGGTTCATGTGTTTAATAATTTCTGAAATCTCGCTTTCACAACATGGCCACCATGACCGTCGCTAAGTATTATATGACAGCATCTCCTCGATATTTTCTCATTTAGCATGATGCCTGCAAGTGCTTCATATTAACTGTTTATATAAATATTCAAAAAGCACCAAATTAGTCTTCCCTGGTCACCAAAACCACACGTACACACCACTAGTTCAAAACACACACAGATAAATGAGATTTTTCATAAATAAATAAGGCTGATACTTCAGGCAAAACTCCACATGAATTACCGACTATGCATACATTACCTGCAATAAATTGCACCTTTTTGTGATTAGATCATTACAGTACATGGGTTCATACTGTGATTTCAATGTGATTAATTGTGCATCACTAATATAAAAAAAAGTCTGCACTCAACACAATACTCACGGGTAGCCCAGTTCCATGAAGTTGTTCCAAATCTGTTTTAACACCATGATCACTCCCATTTGCAAGCATAAATCAATCAGACAGCCACTAGGATGACACTGAAAAATGAAAAACACATTCTGTCATGTAACAAGGCTGCAGTAAATCATTACCAGGGATTTTACAGTAGGCTGCTAATTTCTGAAACGATAACATAATTATTTATGATTTTGGAAAGTTCACTAGGTTGCCATAAAATCATTTAGGCCCGAGGAGATTCATGGCAATTACACCGAGCCTAAGCAAAAAGCTGCTGCTGGGTAGAATCCATATGAGAAGGCCATTATCTTTTGTTGATGGGAGCTCTCTTTCATTTATGTTCATTATGGAGGAGTCTGATTCAATAATGTGCATCAGCATTCCCATCAAACAACCAGCACTGGGCTGACAGTGATGCAGTGGTGTTACATGAGGACGCCGATGGTGCTGCAGCGTGGGAGAACTATTGCAGCCAGTCTCAACTCATTCTTACTCACCTCCTCCATTCTCCAGCGGTTAAACAGCTTATTATAATCTCCGGGCCTGCCTGCAAACCTGTGAGAACACACACAAACATATCTCTGAAATTTAATTAGCTATGCTGCAATAACATTCTATGATAATGAAAAAGAAAAAAAAATGATTTGACAGAGAGACAAAATGCTTTATGATAAGGGTGAAGAAACAGGAAACTTTAACCGCGCAGCATCTTTGTGAAGACTTTAATATGGAAATGAAAAAAAAAGTGTGAACACTAATAAAAAGGTTAAATAAACAGCTTACTATTGACAGAGAATCATTCCAAGTTCACTGGAATGTGGCAAATGCTGACAAACACTTCAAATAAACCTGGTGGTAGGGTTTCACAATTTAATCACCTTCCTAGGAAGAAAGCAATGTAGAAGGTGGAGCTGTTCAGGTTGACAAACTGGAAAAGAAACATCTTGAGGGCAAAGCTGTTCTCCCATTCGGACTCGGTCCGTGGGTGTTCTGAAACACAAACCAGAGGACCATGACTTGCAGGACCAACACTTGCAGTTTTTTTTTAGCTGGCATGTGCAAGACATTAGAGAAACCCCCATCCTAGGACAGGATCTGAGGCTAAAATCAACACATCTGAGTGAAAATGCCTTTCAGGAATCCAAGCCCTCCCCTTCTTTTCAACTTTGAGGATTAACATTCCATTTCAAAGAAAGCCTTAAACACAATGATATTTAAAACTCACCTAGATTTGTTAACAGATAGGCCACTTTCTCATAGACCTGCCAAAAGCACAGAGAATTAGTTCGAAACCATTAGAAAAAATGACTTTGGAAAAATACATCAATTAGAACTGATGGAAAAATCAACTTCCCAAGAAATAGTAGCAATAAATTATACTCCACATGATTCATTAATCACCACAGCTAAGTATGAAAATTTACAAGTTTGCATACCCTTGGGACCAGCAAAAAGTTTAATATGAAACAAAAGTCAATTTAGTGTATAATGTCTTACAGATGTTTCTTTGTCATTAGTGTATTTAGTGATTTTGTCTTATTTTTTTGGATTGTTCACCTGTTTCAGGATATCTCAAATTTTTACATTTTAGGATTACATATTTCTTGTAAAACTATATTTACTTTTTTCCAACCTGAAATTTTCAGATATGCAAACTTCCAAACAACTGCCTGAAAAACATAACATGAATTATAATATAAATGTTTACTTATACACCGATCAGCCATGAAATTAGCATCACATAACATTAACACATTACCAGTGTCAAATATATAACAGTATCAAATATATAACAGTAAAATGGTGAGACGATCATGGCCACTCAAGGCTCTTTCATGTCCACAGGGACCAAAGGCCAATCCAAGTCCAACCTGATCACACAGAAAAGCCAAAGCAGCTCACTGAAAAAAGTAAATGTATGCTGGCTTCAATAGAAAGGCAGGACTCAGCAGGCAAACAGTTCAAGGCCACTGACCCAGCCTCCAAACTCCCCTGACCCCAATCTGATTCATGGGATGTGCCAAACAAACTAGTTTGCAAACCATAGCACCCAAAGGATTCACTGACAACGTCCTAGTGCCAGACAGAGCACAGCACACCACCAGACGTCTTATGGAGTAATGCCCCAAGAGGCCTACACAATACTGAGCATAATGTTTTGCAGTGTAATATTATGGCTGATCGGTGTATAAAGCACTTTGTGAAAAAGTCTTAGAAACAGCTTAGGAAATTAAAACAATTACCACAATAGGGAGTAAACTATATTATAATAATGTTTTTCGAAAAAAAAAAAAGAAAGAAACATAGAAGCATTTCTATCTCTTCTGTTATGTATTGTTTGTACATATGTTGTTTACGGATATGGATGTAGTTTTTTGTTTTTTTAATTAGCTGATAGGTGGTCATAGGCAGTCGGTATGGTAGCTTAGTGGTTAGTACTGTCGCCTTGCACTTCCAGGGTCCGGGTACGATTCCCACATCGGGTCTGTGTGCATGGAGTTTGTATGTTCTCCCTGTGCTTGGTGGGTTTTCTCCCACAGTAAAATGACATGCAGATTAGGCTAATTTGTGCTCCCAAATTGCCCGTAGTGAGTGAATGAGCATGTGTATGCGGTGGACTGGCACCCCGTCCAGAATGTACCCTGCCTTGTGCCCTAAGTCTCCTGGGATAAGCTCCAGGTCGTTCCAATCCTGTACACAAGATAATGCGGTTCAGATGATAAGTGAGCAAGTGAGTTGTTACAGGCATATTAAGAATGTTGCCTGTCTAATATGATCTGATATTTTATAAAATACAAAAAAATTTTGAAACACAGGTCTCATTAAAATAGGCAAGTAAGAGAAACCATAAATTAAAAAAATCTAAGGTGGCTAAGACTTTTTGCACAATACTATATATAATTTATTATATACTGTATATATATATTTTTTCATCGTCAGCTGTCTGACATTGCAAAAGTAGAGAACTGAGGCTGACCACATTGAGAGACATAATAATCATGAAGTTGATGCAGACTCCAGTGCCAGAGGTGGCAAATTGCCAGTTCTTCTTTACAAACTCCCACTGGAAGGAGGCGAACTTCTCCATGGCAATGAGCCGAAAAACCACCACAGCAAACACTGCCGTCAGCACCAGGGAGATCTGTGGAGACAATTAGGTGGTGTAATTAATATCAGGAGAACCCTGTAGAAAAGCGTAAGGGCTGGAAATGTACTCTGGGCTTAAATCATAAATTTATGGGACGCCACATGAACCTTCTTTTCCTTGAGCAGCTTCTTGCACCACATACAATAGCCTGCAGGGGGAGACAGTGATCTGTGGCATTTTAAAAATACTGGTACGGTTCTCAAGCGTAGTGTGGTCAACTAGGAACTGTGGTTTCATACCACACCAGTTATAATAATATAATTTGGTGTGTTAGATAATATCAAGATATTATATAGCCTATGTCTTCTGTGCAAATGCTCAATATAAAAAGTAGTTAATGTTAAAACAAAAGTCTGTATTCTTCTGAAAGGGTTCTTTGACTGGAAAATGACTTACCATAAAGAAGATTCCTGACACAGAGACCATGAGGCGACTGAGTTTGTCACTGAATGGCTGGAAAGGTTCTGGTTTGCCTGAGATAGGGTTCACTCTCTCCTTCCGCGAGTACTTTGCTTCAAACTGGGGCCGCAGTTCTTCCTTCTCAACACAGGCATGTTATATATAAAGATATTGTCTTCAAGACTTTCTTCTATCCATACCAAATACATAATGCATGATTATTCTACGCATAGATATCTGCCATCATCATTTGTTTTCACTGGATCTGGTAAACCTGCCCCAGGAAGACAGAGTTAATGATGATGACAAGGCTCTTATGTCATTCGTATAAGAAGCCTTTTTCCTGCGTAGTCAACAACTGGCTCTAAATTATTTGCTTAGAAGCTGATTCAGCAATAAATATGACAAAAAATTATCTTTGGAAAAACCTACAACCAAGGAGAATCTGTCTCGAGTAAAAACAGTGCAGATGAGTCTGAACCATAGACATACATATGACAGACCTAGATGACTGATAATATCATTATACACAGAGCATTATAGAGCCAAATGTTTTCTGTACTGCTTATCTACTGCCTCTGCACACTATAACATAAGTTGCTTATGGACAAAATGTAAAAGCGCTTTTTTTTTGCAGCAAGATATTTTATGCATAAACATTTTATTTGATTGCTTTAACGGTACTGACAGACAGAAATATTAGTAAGTAATGAAAGTTGTCTGACTAAATATTAGCTTGTTACATTAGCTTGGTATATTATGTAATTTATATGACAAACTTGAGTTAAACAAAAAGAACAACTTGAGAAATGTCACCTTTACAGGCAGTGTATTTAAGAGTGTAAACTACTAAAGTGATTTATAAGGTCACATGATATTATACACTAGAAATACACTGTTTTATCTTTTTTTTATATATATAAATATAAATTATTATTGTTATAAATAATAAAATAACTTGCTAAAATACATCTATACATACTCTGAGCCGTGACGATCTCTAATATGTATAAATCTATGGTCTGACCTTGGACACTGATTATGCATGAAATTATGTTTTTCCAGTTAGACTACAGTTTAGGTCGAACAGTACACAACATTCAGCACATCCGATAATTTGACATGCAATACCTAAATGATTAATGTATGGTAACCTCAGCAAACAGCACGGCATGCAGTGAGCATGACATGATATTGATAGGAAGCACACTCACTGAACACACCATGACACAGGATTTACACTAAAGGAAACACAACAAACAGCACACATATTGGCCAAATACTTAAATACACTTATTTAATGTTGATTAGTTATTGTCAGTTAACTCAGCAAAGTGTGTGTTCCTAAAAATGATTACTGTAGAAAAGGATGAAAGTATGCCTGTCTTGTACAAGCCTTCGTAAATAAACAGAGAACCTGGGTCTGTGGTGACAGCTGTGTTTTAGATGAGTCTCACCTCTTCCTCCTCCCAGTCAATTAAATCCCAGTCATAGGTCAGTTCTGCTCTCCTTCTTTTCCAGAATTCAAGGAAGACTGTTGCTGTACGTAGGAGCAGAAAACAGGATTCCAATCCATAAAGACATATAAATGTAAAGTGAACCCAGCAAAGTATTTCTAAAGTCAACTCAACTAATTTCTTCAAAATCTGTTACAGAAGAGCAGATGTTTGGTGTTTGTGTATTACATTTCGTGAACGTGGACAGAGTTTAAAAAAGCAGGAAAAACAATTCCTTCCCATACCTGTCCCTTTCACCCAATCTTAAACCACCTGATGCCTACTTGTTGGAAATGTTAAAAGAGAGTGTGTTCAATTGTGAAGATACGCCAAGAACTGTGCTTGCATAAGCGAGCAAATCGTCTTCTTTTGCAGGAGTCAGGAGTTGAGAATCTGCGTGAAAAATATGAACATTGTCTACATACAGTACTTTGTCTACACTGACATTCTTCGAACACTAACATTACACATACCATGGTAACTCAACAGGCTTATAGTGTGTATGTTAGTTCAGAAGAAATAAACTCGCAGACGACAGCAAGGTAATATTGTTTGTCTTTTCATTTTAGTACTGTATATTTTGGTGCATACTGCGACATGGTGGCTTAGTGGTTAGCACTGTCGCCTTGCAACTCCAGGATCGGGATTCGACTCATGCCTCAGGTCTGTATATATGGAGTTGTTCTCCATGTGCTTGGTTGATTTCCTCTGGGTACTCCAGTTTCCTACCACAGTCAAAAGACATGCAGGTTAGGCTAATTGGCGTTCCCAAATTGGGCGTAGTGTATGAACGACAATCAGGCGTTGAGCCGTCAACCCGACCCCTTAAGTAACTTCTACAGAAACAACAGATATTTACTCTCCAGGGTGGAGAGTATCCATCGGCCGATGTGTCGGATGGCATGGGGATAGACTAAATTACCCAAAAATATACTGCTTACCACTGGGGCTGCACAATTTAAACAACAAATCACACTGTGATTATTTAAACTGCGAACTAGGCTAACAGCAAATAACGACACAAAAGATCACATTAAGAGGATGTCTGCAGGCATTTATTTATTAACTTAATGCGCAGGTCCATACTGCGATTTCGATCTTTATTCAATTAACTGCGCTGCACTAATTACAGCACAATTTTTAAATAGCCACAAAGCCTGTCCATGTCTGTATTTAAGTAGGTGTTGAAAGATATTGTACA
Organism: Clarias platycephalus; assembly: GCA_030068275.1. NCBI lineage: Eukaryota > Metazoa > Chordata > Actinopteri > Siluriformes > Clariidae > Clarias > Clarias platycephalus. The sequence continues at coordinate 16,505,637 of JAQQZT010000012.1, forward strand.
ACTTTATATTATTTATTCCATTAGTTGTTAGCTTTTTTTTTCAAAAAAGCATTAAGAAATTGTAGCAATCACTTTCCTAAGCTCTTGAGCTTTTTCCAGCTCTCCCACAAAAAACTATCCTTTTTTTAGGCCCCACACAACTATGCCACAGGCTCTGTAATTTGTAATACAAAGGATGCTATCCTGGACATCCAGGCTAAAGAACACTTCCTACTCTCAAGCTGTCAGTTTTCTCTCACCTGCACACCCTGTCTTCACTGCACAGAAACCCACACTGGACTTCTACATACAACACCAAACTGTGAGGCTGTATTACACACCCACACACTGCGAAACAGGAGCCAGCTCGTGCTCAGTGCGTTATACAATATTGCAGAACCAGATCATCTGTACTAGTGATTATGTCACGTTTGACACTTTATAAACTTGACAATCCTTACACTTATTGTAACGTCTCTTGCACTCGTTATACTGTGATTAATGATATTTAAAACGTTATTCTTCCCTACGCCGTATACTGTTCAAAACTCTTTTCTCCTTTTTTGCCAAATACTGTACACTGTGTTATGATGTACAGTACACCACAGCTCAAGTGCAACTCTATTAAATCACATTGATCTGCATTAATTGTCCTGTTTCTCAGAGAAAAATGGTGCCATTTGTTAATTCAGCAGCATTTTAATATTCCATTACTCTGATTCATGCCTTTAATTTATTTATTTATAATTTAATAAATTTTTATCTTTAAGGGTTACCAATGGTGGCACAATTGGTAGCACTGCTGTATCACAGGTCCAGAATTTCTGGTTGTATCCTAACTTCAGGTTATTGTCTGGTGTGTGAGTTTGCCTACTTGTTGAACTAAATATTTAAATTAATTTTAACTTAATTAATTTTAACTTAATAAACGAGCGATGGCTTGATATAGAGCAGTAGGTGAGCAGTAGGCATGTTTTGTCTGCTGAGCGTCACATGATCACAACTGAGCCAATGGTTAATTTCTTTCACGTGCTATGGGATTATGGGTAATTGTCTCCCATGCTCAGTCTCAGTGCGCACGCGTCTCTCCTATAGTCAACATCAGTGTGCACTTGTACTGTTTATTATAACATTGTGACCACGTGTGTGCACGCATAAAGAAAAACCAACTGTCGTTACAGAGGTTATTAAAGATCCAGTTTCATGAGTCTCTGACTCTCTGTCAGAGAGCATTGATTTCATTAGTGTGTGTGTGTGTGCGCGTGTGTGCATCTGTCATTAGAGAGGTTGCTTGTTAAAGAAGATTCCTGCCAGAGCAGTGTTTCCGTTAGTGTGTGTTTGTGCGTGCATGTGTGTGTGTAAAGGTTGTCCTAAACAGTAGCCTCCTCCCTACCGCCTCCTTTCCTCTCTCGTCTTACTTCAGCCATGATTCTTTTTAAAGATAAAGTGCAGATTAATTTGTATTATTTTTACTTTATATTTTGTATCAATTATTTTTATATAAATATTTTTGGGTTGTGGAATAAATCATTAGAGTTTCCATTATTTCTTATGGGGAAATTCACTTTGATATATGAGTGATTTGATATACAAGCACACTTCCAGAACAAATTATGCGTGCAATCCAAGGTTTAACTGTATATGATAATTTTACAACTATTATGTATAGATATTTTTCCACTTCTTGAGCCAGGAAGTATTTGACAAGATTTTTTTTCTAGTATACTGTAGTATGGTTTCAATCTGGTTTCCCAGTGTTTATGAGTATTAAAAACTATTTCATCCCACATAAATGGGAAAATGTCTTGTACCATGTATAACATAAAGAAATCCAACCTAATATGTATTCAAACACATTGACATAGACTTCACATTCTGTAATACAATAATAGTTGATGTGACAGACATACAGTATGAAGAACATGGTCACGCCAGTGTTGGCTCCATAGAGCTTAAATTAATTCAAATCAAGAAGAGTTAGACAGAGTGGAAATGAGAAGTTCAGAATGCAGTCCTGCAAAGGGCATTGGCCTGCGGGTTTTCACAGTTCCCCAAAGAGAGAGCCAAGTTTTATACACTGACAGCTTCGCAACACTTCAGGTGTTTTTTTTTTTTTTCTCTTAACTGAGCAGCTTGCTTTTTTCTCCAGGGAAGTGATTCATTAGCATTAGCCAGACAATTACACTTTATCCTGCATCAACAATTAGATGATGCACAACAGTGGGGGGATTCTGGCATTAAGCCCTCCATTGATTTATCCACTTACAGTATACTGTACCAGAGGTGATGAACTCTTAAAATCTCGCTGATTTCTAACTTAAGCATCTGTTACCTTTACTATTTTAATTACAAACAAAAAAAAGATGCTATCAACTGCGAGTTGATTCAATCAAGTGTGACAAAGCAGGATCTGAATGCCGTGCATCAATCAATGTTAATGGCAGAAGTTTTTTTTTTGTTTGTTTTGGACAGCTAGTTCAACTCACCCCATATTGCCATGAAAATGGCAAAGAAGACTGTGCCACCATTATCAAACAGATGAGTCACCTATAGGTGAAATAAAAATAAAATAATGAATGTCATGAATCACTGTGACTCAATAAACACTCAATATAGTACTAGTGGTTTAAATGGATGTTACACTTTAGTCTCTATAGGTTTTTTTGGCAACTAATTAAACAGTAATGAATGCTCCCAGATTATCTCATAGGCACTTTGAGACCTGGACACGAGGGAATAGACTATAGAAAGAATTCAAGTACAATCTTCAGTGGATTTCACCTACTTAACATCAGGGGAAATCCACTGTAAATATTATGCAAAACTATTTTAATTATCTAATATATATACACACAAACACTTGAAGGGGTTTCTGCTGCTAATTTAAAAAACTAACAAAACTGATAACCCCTACTGTATATTATGTTGATAACATCCAATGCTGTTTAATCTGTCTCAGAGCTATTCACATTTACAACACAGTGATAACAAACAGATATTTTTTTGTCATATTTCTGTCTGTTGTTATATTTGGTTATATTTAGATTTCATACATTTCATGAATAATATATCGCCAGTGTTATGACTATTATGAATACCTTTGCATAGACACAGCTGTCACTGAGTTTCCAGGCGCTGCAGTTCACTTCACACATGGGGCACATGATGGTGGTGTTGGCCTCACAGATCTCTTTACTGTAAACACAACGAGAAGGCAATTCTCATCATATATGTAAAATGGTTCACTGGCCTCTGAGGTAGCGCTCTCTAGAAATAGGACACATTTTGATGAAGGAGAGTTAAACCCAAATGCTGGTTATAGTGATTTGTGGTAGGGGGCAGGATTGATGACAGGGTCTGAAAGGACTGACCTCACTTGGCTGGAGTCCATGGTGAAGAGGCCATAGAGGAAGACAAAAAGACCAACCAGTGCTGCTGGGATCAACATTCCTGTGTACCACCCCAGCCATGCAAAATACAGGCCAATCTTTTCCCCAAAGTACCGCCTGTGTGTGGGAGAGACAGAGAGAGGAGGGGGGTAATATATAAAAATAGATATATAAAGGTAGATATATAAAGGTAGATTTATCCAACCTAGTGATTCAAAAGGTAAGGAGGTAAAGAACATTTTTAAAAGGTCATTGTTGTGCTTGCAAAGTATTTGGCTGGCTGTCTTTGCTTGTTTGTGCCTGATTTAGCCTTCACTCCCCACTTGGGAACGGATACATGAAAAAAGGCTGGTGGGTGTCAACAGGTAGATAGATGAGCAAAATGATTATTTAACATATACCTAAAAATAGATAGTAATTGATAATGCCATAGGCGGTACGGTGGCTTAGTGGTTAGCACTGTCGCCTTGCACCTTTAAAGTCCGGGTTCACATGTTCTCCCCGTGCTTGGTGGGTTTCATCCGTGTACTCCGGTTTCCTTCCAGAGTCCAAAAGCATGCCCAAATTGCTCATGGTGTGTGAATGATCATTTGTGTATGTGTATGCCCTGCGATTGGATTGGCGCCCCATCCTGCGTGTACCCCGCTTCATGACCCAAGGCTCTGGGATAGGCTCTAGGCCCCTGCAACCCTGAATACACTGTGTGATGAGTAAGAGTGAGCGAGTGAGAATGCCACAGGTGGCACTGTGGCCTCGCACCTCCAGGGTCAAGGGTTCAATTCCCACTTCAGAGCTGTGTGTGTGTGTGTGTGTGTGTGTGTGTGTGTGTGTGTGTGTGTGTGTGTGTGTGTGTGTGTGTGTGTG
>JAQQZT010000012.1:16509968-16531352 GCA_030068275.1 Clarias platycephalus
TGTGTGTGTGTGTGTGTGTGTGTGTGTGTGTGTGTGTGTGTGTGTGTGTGTGTGTGTGGAGTTTGCATGTTCTCCCTATGCTTGGTGGGCTTCTTCCAGGTACTCCAGTGTCCTTCCACACTTCAAAGACATGCAGTTTAGGCATTCCCAGAGTGCCCATAGCATGTGTGTGTGTGCTCTGTGATGGACTGGTACCCTGTCCAGGATTTACCCCACCTCATGCCCAAAATCTCCTGGGATAGACTCCAGGCCCCTGCGACCCTGTACAGAATAAGTAGTATAGAAGATGAATGAATGAACGATAATGCCATTATTTTTTCCACCCTAGTTATTGTGACTAATTGCACCAAGCTTAACTGCTATATAAATACAAACTACACATTTACTCATTAAGATTTGTGTATCAATTATAAAGTAGCAATAACATACATTTCTAGTATTTTTTGCATAACAAAAAAAAAAAAGAAAAAGCTAAAATAACCAAAAAGAATAATATACACTGTAAATTACCTATATATATCCTATGTTACCTATAAATAAATCCTATGTAGCTATGGAACAATACAACTGCTGTTATTTTAATCCCATTATTTTACAAATAATTTCAGTGTTATAAAAGTGACTAAATGTGAATTAAATATGAGGCCAGGATGAGTGACTTCCCTGGAAGAAAACACTGAGAGTTCCCCAGAGTTGCTGGCATGGCAGACAAGGAAACAGGGTTTTTATACAGTATCTGCCCTAGTTATATGGCTGAGAGCTTAAAACTAAGGAGAGCTGGCTCAATTCCAGGAAATACAGTACTTGTGAAGTCTTACACTGGACAAGTAAAGGAAGCATCCAGAAAAAAGAAAGGATTTCACAGCAGGTTTCAGCTACAGTAAGTGGTGTTACTAAAGCCTCTGAAAACAGTACAGAAAAAACCTCAAACAGACAAACAAGAGGCTGGGGTGATCCCACGAAACAGAATTACCTTTCCGAAGTACACTGCTGCACAACAAGCCTACAATAACTCAGCAACCTTATTTAAACTGCATTTGTGATTTCATGAATAAACAGTTTAAACTGCATGAACTATATAACTTCCAGCAGATTGTATAGACTAAACGCTGCATGTGTCTACATTACTGTTTCACCTAAGCAAAGGTTTATAACTGGCAATTAAATGAACTGCAATTGTAACATGATATTGTTTACCGTATGAGGTCCAAAGGCTGGTATTTGTACCAGATGCCCCAGCGAGCCCATCGTTCATAGAGCAGGTGCCTGTGGTTCTGCGCGCCGTGGGTCTTTATCGGATGTCTGCTCTTGTAGCTGCCCTAAAACAGAACAGGGTTATAAATAAGCTTAAGTTTTTTTTAATTTAAAAAGTGCACTATAATAAAAAAATATATATGGCAAAGTGATAAAGAGCTCACCTCATGAGGAGGAAAGGCAGCCTCATATGTGTTATTGCCAAGTAATCGGTTGATACCTTATTACAAAGAGATATGAATATAGTGGCAACTGGTTAGTCAAATATACAAACATAATGCACAAGTATAAAGGTTGGTTCACTGAGTGTAGGCATTCCCCAAAGCATAAGAAGGCATCACAGTTACTGCATACAACATGTTGGAAAACACATTAGTACTGAGCAGGATTGTGGCATCTACAGGAATATGATCCAGCTTTGCACAGCACCTGATTACACTAATAATCTGTTGCCTCAAACACTAGGGAACTTAATTTGTGAAATCACATTGGAACAAATACCTGTAGACACTGCAGCTCTGCATGGGTACAGGTATCAGTGTCCAATAGAAATAGATAGCACTGATACCAAAATTTACAATTTATACATTTACCCAAAGTGCAAGAGAACACAATAAGCTTTATATGTACAGTTCCAGTCTGACACCAATCAGCTTAATTGCAGGTTCAGTATATAGAATTTGACATATAGCCTTTACAGTCAATCATTCTATGAACAGATGTGTTCACTGAAACATCACAGAGTTTGCACCTGAAACAGAATACAAATCAGCCTGAAGTATGTGATGATCATGCCTATGATGTTTCTGATAACTGAGCAGGTGCAGTAAGGGATCCTTAGTGAAATGATCACATCTCATACTGTAGAGACTGTTCAGCTAGAAATCCTTGGCTACTACAAAAATTAGGCTGTAATCCTTCAAAAACAATGTTCCTGCAATTTTACATGGGCACCTGTTAGAATAACAGCTTGCATTTACAACATTGTTCACACATTGTTCTTAGTTAGACAAAAACAACAACAACAACAACAACAACAACATGGCAGGATTAACATTTCTGTAAGTACAGTAAAAGTTACAAGTAAAATGTTAGAGGAATATCTGTAAACGTTAAATGAAAATGAACATATCATGGGTCGAATTTCCTTTTGAGACACAATTGTACACAGCTTTTAATTTGCCATTTTGAGCAGAATTCAATGGATGGATAAAACAAACTGGATTCTGGTAAAGGAGGAGAAACTATTTACAGTATATTACCAAAATGTTCCTCAAGGGATTTTTTTGGGATGATTCTTTGTTCTAGTTTCTTAATTGAATTTTATCTTACACAGTGTAAAATAACACATAATCTACTGTAGTACATTTGGTAGATGCTTGTGATTGAGGCAGGATGCAATTAAAAAGAAGGTTAAATGTCTTACTTAAGGACCTAGCCTCAGCATCTTGGTGATTGTGAGATTTAAACACACTACCTCCTATGGGTTTGTATTTGTCTAAATAGTCATAAAATGGCACATTAGATCCACTAATTGGCTGAAGTCAACACAAGGATGCAAGGTCAGCCCTGCCATAAACATGAGATATCCTACAATGCACTGCATTCGTATAATTCTAATGTAAGCCAATGAATTGCTGTAACTGTTTAATTGTTTTCATCACAAACCTATAAAAGTATTTTGTTTTAAGATAAATATTGTAAATTTATAGCATTTTTTAAAACAGTTCTACATTTCACCTATAGAGATGAGGAACTACACAAAGAACATTACATGTAATGGTTCGTTTGGTGTTTCTAGGTTTGTTTGCTTGTTTTTACGAGTGTGACTGTAGTTACTCAGTCTACAGTAGGTTAAGAAAACCAGTGAAGGCACAACATTCAGGCATACATACTGGCATTAATCCATCCTTGAATTAATTTTATGGTGTTTTCTTGTACACCCTCAATTTATTTTCCGTTTTTCACACCTCAGTTGTTCCATCTGGACAAATATGAAAAGCAAGAGTACTCCTATTAACTTTTTCTATTAATTTTCCAGAGATAATAAAGATCATTCCTGGTAATAAGTGTATCCTTGTCGGGTATTTAGACCATCCTGGTCTAGTGTGGTGCGCAGGGACAATGGGGAAACAGTACAGGATTATATGAACCTTCCCACATACTCCCTGACTGGTCAATCAGCAGCTGTTCATGCAGGCCATAATAATGAAAGACAGACAGAAACACAGTGGAGAAGCTGAGAAGAAATGCACATCATGTGACCAGCTGAAACAGAAACATTTGAGACAAATGTGGATATTTTTTTTAGGGACACAGCTGTTAGTGATTGAACACATTAGTTCATGTTTACATGGGACTTTAATTTCCCATGGTACCCATACTGTATATGCCATTAAAAGATTTGTGAGGATATACAACTGACAGAAGGCTAATTTGTAATGATTCACATGGGGCAAAACCATGTAAAAATACTCTGCACTGTTCAGAACGGCAGAGCTGCAGCCTGCTACCCCGTGGAGTTCTGAACAGGCAGAGGTGCGGTCGTCTAGACACGGGGTTGCTAGGCAACACAGACGCAAGGCAATCAGCCTGAATGCGCCACACCTGGTGGTGTGTCTATTTAAGGGTCCTGATAGCTCTACATTTCGTGCTATCATTTAAGTAACACCGGTAAGGTATCAGGGCCAAAGAAAAGAAAAGAAAAGAAAAGAAAAGACAAGACAAAGAAAAGTCAAAGAAAAGAAGACAAAGTGAACTGCAAGCCGGCATGAGCGTGCGCTCTCAGTCTTGTTAAAGTGTTAAAGCACATAGTGACATAAATCCTTGGTAAGGGCATCAGCCCCGACAGGATCATAAGTTAATTTTTTAGTTTCCAGAGCTGTTTATTTTGTGTCTTCAGATATTTTTTGCTCTATCTCCAAACGGGAAGGTCTTCTGTGCATGTCATAAGAACTCTCACAACCTCCTATTTCGTTGACCCCCGCTGAAGTCCTGTGTTAGGGCTCTTATAAATATTATTACATCTCAGAATGATAGACCAGAAGAGCCTGCGGTCTTGGAGAGGGTGCAAGAAATAGTAAAACTAATTTAGAGACGAATTAGACCTAGAGCTGGAGGACAGGGAAAACCCATGCAGATAGGTGCAGCAAGCCACAGACGGGGTCACCCCAGGAGGGAAGGGGGGGTGTTTGTCAGTTTCAACCCAAAAGTCAAGACCCCATCATGCAGGGCTCTTCCTACCAGCCACGCATTCAGGGGCTGGGATCCCAAATGGAGGCGCTTATCGATTCAGGGGCCATGGGAAATTTTATTGACGCGAGGCTATCTGCGGCACTGGGCATTCCATTTAGCCCGCTCCCTTCCGCCATCCCGTTGGTCTCCCTGGCCGGCCAGTCAATTAAGTCAGGGTGTTTGACACAGAGGACAACCTCAGTTATATTACAGCTCGAGCAAATCTCGTTTCTGGTAACCGGGGTGCCAGAACAGAGAGTCGTGCTGGGGTTCCCCTGGCAACAACGTCACAACTGCCACATTGACTGGCCAACCTGCTGTGTCTCTAACTGGGGACGTCAGTGCACCCTAAGCTGCCTTAAGGGTGCCCAACCCCGGAGTTCTGAACAGGCAGAGGCGTGGTCGTCTAGACACGCAGTTGCTAGGCAACGCCGTTGCAAGGCAACGCCGTTGCAAGGCAATCAGACTTAATGTGCTGCACCTGCCGGCGTGTGTTTATGGGTCCTGATACCTCATTTAGGTAGCAACGGTATCAGGGCTAAAGAAAAAAAAAGACAAAGGAAAGAAAAAAAAGAATAGACAAAGACAAAGAAAAGAAAGACACAAAGAAAAGACAAAGCGCACAGCAGTCCTGCGGCATGATTAAGAGTAAGAGAGAGCGGCACGCCACCTGTTCAGCAAGTGTTAAAGAACATAGTGACACATAAATCCTCTGTAAGGGCATAGGCCCCGAGAAGATCACTCACTCACTCATCGTCTATACCACTTTATCCTGTATTCAGGGTCGTGGAGGACCTGAAGCCTATCCCAGGAGACTTAGGACACGAGCCGGGGTACACACTGGACAGGGTGCCAATTCATCAATTTCAATTTATGTTTCCAGAGCCCTGTCCAGGCTTTGACAGAGCTCTGTTTATTTTGTGTTTCAGTTTTCTTTTGTTTCCTTTTAGTTTCAAATATATATATATACTTTATATATCATACATTAACAAAAGGTTATATTAAAGTTTGCAAAAACATTTACATGAAAGTTTGCAAAAACATTTACATGGAACCCCTTGAGAACTATATATACTGTCTATATATAATACATTTACAAAAGGTTATATTAAAGTTTGCAAAAACATTTACATGAAATCCCTTGAGAATATTACCTATTGCCATTGAAATTGTCACATGATCTCTATATAAAGTCCATTGAGCTAAACAAAATACATTTGGTTCAACTTATACATATCAACTTATACAACTTATATATGTTACCCATCGTCTTTTGGTTGTCTCTCTGATTATTCCCCTCTTTGTCTGGTCACTGAAATTAGGTAGATATTGTGCCATATTTTAATGAATTATTTTATATAGAATATTATTTTTAAACCTTTAAGTAGAGACCATTGTAGATTCCATATATCATCTTGCAGCTGAAGATATGACTAAATATTCCTAAAAAGCCCAAGTTAATCAAGGAATAACTCTTCATTTCCCATAAGATGTTCATAAGGGAAGCTGTTAGTAAGAAATAGCATGAGTGCATGAGGCTTTTAAGTACAAGTATTTGGGAAGATTTAAAGATCTTTGGTCAATCTTATCTAGTCTAAAATTCCATGGACATGGAGGGTCTTATCCCCCCAAAAAATCTTCTTAAACTTAAAACTTAAACTGAATCGGAATATGTCAGACACAACTATACAAGAAAGGCAAATAAAAGCACTTTGTAATGTATTTCTAAAATTTTATAAAAGCATGCAGAAAGAGATGATGCAGATAGATCACTAGTAGTGTTTTGGTTAAGTATGTTAGAAACATTAAATAGCACTGGGAATGTGTTCTAGGAATGTGTTTTAATGTGTCTGCTTGTCAATACTCATTCTATTATTAATGCATTTTCCTTTTGCTCTATCTAAAAATTAAGGACAGACTCAAATTTGTACTACTTAGAAAGGCAATGCACTGAAGGGTAATGAGTGCAGTCTATACAGATCTGTATTGAGATTAAATACTGTATGTGCCTTACCCATCTTCGACTTGCCATCTTCATACTTGGTGCGCTGTAATACATGGTGCACTATTCTGCTTCTGGTGGAGTTGGAAAAGAAGGAATCCCTGTTGTTGATGGTAAAACTACAATAATAAAATAGAAAGGTATTTTAATTTAGCTGCTGTAAATTTCCTACGAAGCACAACATATACTTATATTGACAACACATACTTATATACAGTATAGGAACCTTTTAGTAGAAAACCACACAAAGCTGTCAGATGAATACATTTCAAATACACCAACTGGGAAAAAAAGCTAAAAGATGTCTTTTTCTTACACAGACATTCCTACACAAGCATTCCCAGACATAAGACAGTATGTGGGACTTCAAGTTAATTTAAATATTTCAACCTTGAGGGGGAAATAATAATAAAGAGCCTATTCGGAAAATAGCTTGAGTTACTCTTTTACTCAAAGACAGATAGAAAGAAAATGATAGAAAGGAAATAGGGATGTGTTTAGTCAACACGCTGAAGCAAAAACGTAAAATTTTATAACTGTTCTTCGTTTCAGATTCTATATCTCCCATACAAACACAAATCCTCTTGTTATTCTAATATTCAATGGAAGAGTGTTCAATGGAAATACACGGCACTTATAACTGGTACAAAAAATTTCCAAAAAAAGATGGGACAGTATGGAAATAGACAATAAAAACAAAAAGGAGTCATCTGTAAATTCTCTTCACCTTGTACTATACTGAAAACACTACAATAAAACATTATTTGATGATTTACCATGTAAAAGTAGTTGTTAAAAACATGCACTAATTTCAAATCTGGTAGCTGCAGCATTATCCAAAAATGTTGGGACAGGGTGGACCCGCCGACGGGTCGACTTGCATTTTGTTCTGGTAATCGTAAAATGCTCCGTCATTTTTGATCATACAAAAATGTACACATAAGTGTAGTATATCCTTTGAATCTGTAAAGGGTCTACTTTTATTTATGTACGCTCACAATATGAACAAAACATTGTGCTTTTGTAAAATAAAGAAAATAAAAAGGTCGCGGTTTCAGCCGCCTCAGTCTCAGTAAATATCTTTCTGAAACGCGTCACTAAATGAACTGAATACTTCACACACTGACATGAGAAATATATCCATGAAAAGCTTAAATGGTCCACTTTAAAATGAGGCAAGTTGAATAAAAAGTAAAAATTCTCAGTTTATGTAATTTTTACCAAGGAGAGGCACTTCATAATCTTATAATAACCTGAGCCAGGACACGCCCACACACTATTTACAGGGAAAAATAGTCTGGGTAATCTACATACAAGGCCATGCTCCCAAAACATGGAGTTTCCTGTGCATGTGGAAGATGTTACAGTACGTGCTGTACAAGTTGCTGAAGCTCTACAGAATGTTCTGGACAGTGGGAGGAGTTTAGCTTTTCCTCAGAACAACACTGAGACTCGACAAAGTACGGAGTAGCGATGGGAAGTTTAGATCACTTTAGTGTCTCGGTTCTTTGAATCTCGTTCATCAAAATGAACAAATCTTTTTTCAAGTCATTTAGTTCATTTCATTCTTTTGATCAGAAATAAAATTAAATGTTACATTTTCAATAAACACAACTCCAACACGTCTACATAAAAATTTTTTGGCTATAGTTCTAGTAATGAAAATATTACAATGCAGCTAAGGACGAACAGTAAAACCTTGGATTACGAGCACAATTTGTTCTGTAAGCAGGCTCGTATTTCAAAACATGCCAGGTATGCCATGTTCACTTATGTCTTCAGTTAAACAGGAACTGCATATACTTTGGTAAAGCTTTGTCCATTAACACCCTTTGTTGCAGCATTCACGAATGCAACTTAAGGCCATACATCAATACCATCCAAAGGTATTAAATACTTTTCGGGACTCCTTTTCCGAGATGGACAGGAGTCCATCTCTTTTTTTTTTTATTTCTTTCATTTTTGTGAAGCTGCTTTGAGACAATGACCATTGTTAAAAGCGCTATATACTGTAAATAAAATTGAATTGAATTGAAATAATGGAAATGTTTTTTGTGGTCTGACGAATCAGCATATCAAATGGTTTCTGAAACAACAGTCATGTCACAGTCATGTTCTCAGGGTCAAACAGGAAAAGGACTGTTCAAACTGTTATCAGTGTCAGGTCCATAAGCCAGAATTAGTCATGGTATGGGGGTGTGCCAGTGCCCGTGGCATGAGTAAACTGTGTATCAGCGAGGGCACCATTAATACAGAAAAATGTTATTTTTGGAGCAACATATGCTGCCATACAAACACCATCTTTGTCAGAGGCGTCCCTGTATTTTCCAGTAGGACAATGCCAAACCACATTCTGCTCAGATTACACATGGATGGCTGATAAACACAGAGTATGGGTGCTAGACTGGCCTGCCTGCTCCAAAGGAGAATGTGTGGTGCATTAAGAAGTGCAAAATATGGCATCGAAGAACTTGTACAATAGTGCAGCTAAAGATCTGCAATATGGAAGAACTGGGGAAAACTCATGATAGCTCAACTTGAACAAATGGTGTTTTCAGTCCCTATATGCTTAGAGAGTTTTATTAACAAAAGTGGTGGTGTAGCACATTGGTAAACATTCAACTGTCTTAATTTTTTGGGAGGATGTTGCAGCCACCATTATTTTTCTGTCCCAACATTTTTGGAATTGGGATTGTATTTTGAAACAAAAGCTACCATCAATAGCCAATGTGTTGGCACACCAAACTGTGTAGTTTATCATTTTTGTCTACAGGAAAGTTCAATTAAAAGTGAATTGAAATACAAGTTCACTTTTGCTAATGAATTTCACAACCAACTTAATGACCTAAAGAGCATCTAGTGATCACTGATTAACTGCTAAAATGAAACTGTAGCTGATGTTCAATCATTTCAAGATGCATTTACATTTTTATAGAAATTTACTGTGAACACTCCAAATGCTATATATTTTGACAGAATACATGTAGATTTACAAGATTTAATGTGCATAAACACAAACATAATCAGACATACATATTCGGTAGCATAATTAACTCTTGACAAGTTGAAAATGACTATGAATAGAAGAAAATAACGTTGAAGAACATTGCTGATTTAAGTTTATCATCTCATCATTCTTCATTCTGTACACGGCTGGCTGCTGCCAGACCCATAAAATTCTGTACTACCAACAGAAAAAATGATTTAAGTAACCCTTCTCACTCACTGCCCAGGGGACCCTCATGCATTAGGAAGGCAAGATTTAACATCAGACGTAAATAGAGTTACTTGCACACTACAGAGCAGCACAGCAATGATGTCAATACAGAATCAGGGTAAAGTGCTGGTCGTTTTCTGGTAAATGGAAAGAGAATGGATTTCGGCAGCTCTCATTTCATAAGGCTATATCCATGTGCTTTGAAGGCACTTATTATATTAAACTTGTCAAATTCACCACATTTTAGATATTCTCTGAAAAAACTCATGGCAGTGCAAATGTTATGGCTGTTACAAAATGTGAATATTGACAACTTAAGCATGTCCTTGATTAAGCAACTCTGAGGCCACTTGTAAAGGCACAGAAATAGTATGACCTGGCATTTAGAGAGTCTGAGTGATGCGAAAGAAGCTCACTGATGCATTCTGGCCCTGCTGAATGGGGCAGTGTAGCAATCTGTCTCCTCCAGATCAGGTAACGCCTCCTTATCCAGCTTCATCGGGTTCCTAGGCAGCCAACTCTTTATTTGTCTGCATCTCAAATGAAATCGACTACGGAAAAAGAGAGCAATCAAAAGGCAAGAGAGAAAAAAAAGACAAAGAAATAGACATAGTGAGAAAAGGAATTATAAGGAATTGAAGGACTTCAAATAGGAGAAAGTGCGGTATATGAACTTTGTGTTCCAAGAAATGGAAGAAAACAGTATCAGCAAATTGCATTTTTGTTTAGAAAAATGGGTTAAAAAGATAGCTTGGCCCAGTAAAGTGCAGGTCTGATGAGCTGTAAGAGCTGTAAGTGCTTTTTCCCCCTGTACTGCCTTTTGGGAGTTTTAATTTTTATGATCTAAAAAAAACGCTTCTTTCCCTTGAAACATTTTTTTAAATTCAAAATGTCTTTCGCAAATAAAAATTCAAAGCGTATACCACACATAAAATACAGACTCATTAAGTATGTAATATTTTACAAAACCCTGAGTGCTTCTACTAAAAAAAATGTTTTCAAGGGCAGATTTAATGCTCCAGGGTTTAAATCTTCTCTAATCCATTTGAAACAGGGCCAATTAACTCAGAGGTGATCCAGGCCTTAGAGGTCCTAAACACAGTAATGATCTAATGCAAAGATATTTGAACCAAAGTCTCCACAGTCATTATGCTGCATTGCTCTCTCCACAAGCACAGATCAGAGTGGAGATTAAATCAGTGAGTTCCTACTTGATTAGGAGTCTACACGCTTGGTAGAACAATTTAGTTTATAACCAAAACATACCTTCCCATCGTCTTCTTCTTCCAGTCTGAGAAGTAGCACTTTTTTCTATAAAACACGATACATTACATTAAAATCAAAATTAGACTTGAAATTGTCCTCAATAACCACAGTGTAGAGATTAAATCAAGGCAAGGAGACAGAGAAGAAAGTGTCCTCTGACCTGTACCTGAAAGGCATTCTGATATTCATTTGCTCTGCATATTTACACAGCGTGTCCCATGGAGCATGTATCTTTACGAACATTATGTCATTGTTGGTTAAAGAGGGCTGAAAGAGAAGGAAATGCCGTTATTTTAATCCCCACACCACAGAGGAATCAGATGCTGAGTCCCAGAATAATAACCGCACATCAGTCTTATGTTCTCTGATATAGGCAATGACAAAAGAATAGATTCAACTCAAGGTGAGAGAAACTCCTAAGAGAAAGCTCATTCAGCCTCCCCTACTTAAAGTGTACTGGTAATGTTTATTCAGACATAAATCAAGTGGGATCTGAATGTTCTTTTATCTAGCATGATAGGTGATTCTTAAGCAATTATAACCTTCTTAAAAATTTTTTTACGATTTTAATGATTAGAAACATAGAAACAGAAAATTAACATGAATAGATCTTAAAGCAGAACCTACTGAAAATCAAATCTGTTGTTGTACAGACCTGTAGGTCCTTATTTAGCTCAAGAAGTAGAGACCTAGTTTTCTGCAGGTGTGTCTACTGTCTCCATCAGTTAACTATACAGTGTGAACTTTCATAACTTTTTTTAGCAACGTAGACTACTTTTCTATTTTCTGGGTGTTTTATAAATGCTCGTGGTTTACAGTAATCATTATTTTCCTATTACAAGTTATATAATATTCTTTTACAATATTCGTTTTCACACTGTATCAATCTTCGGCTATATAGTAATCTAAAATGCTACACTGTTAAAAGGTGCAAAAAAGTAAAAAGATGCTAAAAATCTTTATTCCTCTCTAAATATTCTCTTTTATTATTAATTTTAACAATAATAATATTCTATAATAATGTTCTCAAATGTTGAAAATAAATGTTATTTTACCTCTTTCTCCAGCATCAGTCCCTCTGCACGCAGGTTCCTCTCAAAAGTGCATCTCTTCTCAACCTGAGGACTGGACTTCTTATACACCAGAATATAGTCTATTCGTTTCTTGCCATCTCTGAACAAAAGCCCTTTGGCATTTGCTCGGTTATTTCCCTGAATAAATGAGAAGGCATTTGGCATATATTAACATTATACCATGTTATAACATTTGTCATTATAACACATAGGAACATTCTTCCAGGACAATTAATTATTAAACTGATGCCAACAGTGTTGATGGAGATGCCTCATCAACTAATAAGTCGTTTTTGCTACTTAACGGTATTGCCCATACACCCTTAAATATACAGTAAATGTAGAACGTAATGATGAGAAAACAATTTTAGGTATTTAACCTTGCTGTACCCTTAATCCTGTCAGATGCAATCAGACAGGATTAAGGATGTTTTGGGTGCTGTGGGTTGCAGGGTGAGGCCTGAGGTGGATCGGACTTGTTTACCCATTCCCTTGATAAGATTTGGATCTGAGGAGTTTGGAGGCCGGATCGGCAGTCTTGGGCTCTCTGCCCGCTAAGCCCTGCGTGTGGCGGGTTTTCTATAGAGCATTTATATCATGGTCAGCACGTACTGTACTTTTTTCAGGAATTTATTCTGCCTTGGCTTTTCTGTGGGATTAGGCTGGACAGACTGATGGCATGGGTGAGTGTTGTTAATGTGTTAATGCTATGGCTGATCATTGTATATGCGAAGCACAAAACAATAGTCATACTGCAAATAAACCTAGAAGCTTTGTTGCTACAGTAAGTTGAACTTAGGCAGGAGTGTACCAAGTATAGAAAGAGAACTATACTGTACCCGCACAGAGTCTGTACGCGCCTCCAGCTTGCCTCTTGATGTAGGCTTCTGCTGGATAAGCAGTGACTCGTCTGTTCTAGACTCATACACTGCTGTCTCCATCTCCTCTACATGCTGGCCATTACTATCATCTACTATTAGAAAGAGAGAGAGAGAGAGAGAGAGATCTATTGTTAAAAATCTATTGTTAGATGGGCATTATAGGTTTCTTTACAAAGATCATTAGCATTCAGCATTTCAGCTAATTATGCAACACTGAGAATGAGCTCACAGCATTGAACCTAGATACAGGAGTATTAGTTTTGTCTGCTTTAATCTTAGTACAGAAGAGTTAACAGAGATCTCATTATCTAAAATAGGCCATAACTTTCACAGGCATCCCCATGTCATTAACATCTGCCCGTTGCTGACCAGGATGAATTGGAAAAAGATAATCTGTGGTTAATATGCAAATCAGTGCTGCTAGCACAACTCCACAGAGCAAACATAGCTGAACATGACAATAATGATTAATGAGGTTATAAAGGAAATGGCAGTCATGATGTGTTGCTATGAACTACTGCAAAAAAATAGATAATACAAAGAACAGTCGTATAATATGTGCTAGCCTAGCATATTATACAGTATTGTACACCAATCAGTCACAACATCATGAACACCCACCTAATATTGAATATCCTCCCCCCTTTTCCACCAAAATGGTGAACTGTGCATTCCGATGGCTTTTAATCAGAACTAGAACTTTTCTGTTTAAAAGAACTACATGAGGCAGCCTTCGATTTCCACGTGCATCAGTGAGCCGTGCCATCATCATCACAATTTGGTCCTTGTCATAGTGGCTACAGTTACAATATCTCCTTACAATAACACCTGAAAGTGGGTTGGATAGACTAGGCAGCATGTGAACCTTTCTTACCTAAAGTTGATGTGTTGAAAACAGAAATGTAGATCAGTTGGGGCAGTGGTAGCTCAGAGGGCTAATGCTCCTATGTGATGATCCTGGTCTACAATGGTCAGGGCCTACCAAAAATATTCCAAGGAAGGAACTCTAGGAAATCTGGCAGCCAAGGCTCACTTAAGCATGTGGGGAGCAAAGGATGGCCTGTGTATTCTGATTCAACAGATGAGTTAATGTGCTTAAATTGATGAAAAGGTTAATGTTCTCTCCAGTAGAAAGGTGTCAGAACACACAGTGCATTGCTGTTTTGGTGGCAAAAATGGGAAGACTTACTCAATATTAGTGGTCATAATGTTATGGCTGGTTGGCATACAGTGCTAACAGAAGGTTTTCACATTTTGTTGTTTCACACTCTTCTTATGAAGGATTATGAAGGATTCACATGTTTTTTCCACTCATCATTCTACAGACAATACTATATAATGACAAAGTAAAAACTTGTTGGAGAGATTTGTTAATACAGCGAAACCTCGGATTGCAAGTAACGCAGTTTGCAAGTGTTCCGCAAGATGAGCAAAGATTTTTAATACATTTTGACTTGGAAAATGAAATATATATATAAATAAAAACATATATATATATAAAAAGACTGACTTATCTCATTTACATAAATAATGTATTCAGACGTATTACCCAGAACTTGCTGGCAGCTATGGCAGCCTCAGGTCTGCTTGTGAATGATGTTTTATCATTTGATCCTTGTGGAGGATTTGGATCCATTTTTTTAAAAAAAACATAACAAATTGTGGAAAAGCATCTGAAACCTTTCTGTTGGCGCTTTATATTCTATGAATTACAATTATTTTGTATTCAGAGGTTCTTTATCCTTTTAAGCAGTACAATAATGTTTTGTGAAGCCCCCAGAATCCTCTAAATAGAGTTGATGCAACAATGAGATTATTAAGTGCTCTCGTACTAACTTATGCACAGCCAGCTCTGTTTTAATCAATTTATTTCTCCACTTGGACTAACTACATCAATATGCACTTCAAGCAGTCAACTCAATCTTATATACAACTTAAACATTCCTTCAGTAATTAACACCAAGAACAATGATGTGACTTACAGGACATTTTTATAAGACAGGCGTGGTAACATTAATTTTAGTATTCTATTACAGATTCAGCAGCAAGTGAACAGATTAATCTAGATGGCAGAATTTGGTTAATTCTTAATGCCATACATTTTACTCTCCTTTAAACTGCTTGCTGAATGATTAACTTTTACTCACTGATTACTGCTTTCTTATTTATGCTATGGACAGCGTAAGTGTAGAAATTGGCTATAAACATGGAAGTAAAAGCGCATAAAGGGGCTGTTAAAAGTATATAAATACTGTATGTACTTGCAGTATTCATGTATGTACTGTAAGTAGATTTTCAGATTTTCATCTCAGATCTAAGATGAGTAGAAATGTCAGAGAGAGGGTTTTCACTACAGGCTAGACGACTGTATGTTAAACACCAGCACTTTTCTTTATGAATATTGACTCAGGAAAGAGGCTGTATTATTTTCTTAGCTTTGAAATGTAATCGAAATTGTTATGTACGTGGAGCTTTAAAATAAACCTCTAATAGCAGCCATTCACATGAATCACAGAGAACTTGCTTTGATTCAACTGAACATTTGCTTTGATTTTACAATATAGCTTCCACACACATTATTCTGTAGCTTAGAAAATCGAAAACATTTTACCTGGCGAGTCCTATTATTCAGCATTTTATAGTGTGTGCTGACAGTTTATTGTGTGCAATGCTGAACTCGGCTCTGAATACTGACCTCGGGCATCAGGTGGCGAGTCATCAAATCTGTACTGTGGAACAATAGTCATGATGCTGTATGCTGCAGTGTAGCCTTTCTGAACCAACCCTGTTTTGATACATAATGCCGTATACACTAACACGCTCTATTTTTAGACTGTTTGACACTCAGACTCACTGTGTCACTTAAGAATAAACTAATCCAGTTGTGTATACAGTAATGGCAAAGGATTAAAGTCTGACTGCTCAGGGTTCTTTACTTTGAACAAATGAGGGATAAATGTATAATGTATAATGAATTGAGACTAGTTGATTAGTGATGTTGATCACTTTGTGATGTTTATGCATTTTAGTGAATTATTTTATATTATTATTATTATTATTATTATGTTACCGTACATTATGATCATTGCTATTGTTTTAATTGCTAGTAAATGTATATTGTTTTAACATTACACCATAAACCATTAGGGCTAATGACCTTTTGATAACCCCAGATTTTCCAAGCAATTTTAAATGAGTGAACACACATCACAGAGGATCTGTGCTAGCATGACTTTAAAAGAACAATAATATATGACATGTCCCATGTCACACGTGAGGATGTAAGACAGTTTGTATTAATGAGATAAGAAATAGATGTTATGGTTTATTTACAACACATCTGTATAAGAGAGAGAGAGATATCCTGTCTCAGTGGTTTAATGGAATGTGGGCATTTATTGATTATGTTGTAAAGGGGGCATTTGTTTGTGTCAGGAGAGGCTAATTTTGAGGTAGTAATTTTCTACCCAGAACCTCTAAAGTCGGTACATGTCACTCAACCAGAATTGCTGAGAAAAAAAAGGTCTGTAAAAATGATGTATTCAAACAAGGTTCAGGTAGACAGGTAGCGATGGTGGGTGGAGATGATGCAAAGAAGAAAAGAAATTGTGTATTTGTCTGTAGGGTGGTGTATGTCAGGTCTATATTTATAGCAGCAATAGTGAGTGTATGCTCTTATTACAGCACCTGTGGATGGAGGGCTGATGTGTGTACAGGAGACAGGAACACTGTCAGTGTGTGTGTTTGCTTTGGGCTCCGAATTCAGAGGCACAGAGAGGAAGTGACTCAGGTTGAGAGGATGTGTTTGACTTTGAGCTAGACAGGGCAGACTGCGACGAGACGGCTTCAGACTCTTCTCCTTCAGGATCTCGCTGATACTGGTGTGCATGCCTGCAGACAGAGATAGACAGAGAAAAAGTCAGCATTCTATTTCTTTCACTGCCTGTTTCACAATGCAAATAGTTACAGATTACTTCATGATTAAGTATAGTGCAAGCAGAGACATCTTTCCTGGATCTGTCCCGAGTTTGATATACAGTACATGTGGTGTGCAGGTTTAATTGAACAAAAAAAGGGTGTCACTAAATCTGAATACAAAAAAAAAAAATCTCTATGCAGAATGTCCAGATAATAAAGATGGTGTGGAAAAGATCTGAATCATGACTAAACCCCTTACGTGTTGTCAAACCCAGGAGGAGAAGGGGCAGTGTCCCAAATGACAAAATGATGAGAAGCTAGTGGCGCCGGATGTAATTAAAAATTAATCCACAACACAACTTGCAGAAAACCCAAAACCTCCTTCAAGGTCATTCTGACAGGAAAGGATAAAGCATAAGCCATTCTAGCCTTAGTATTAAAAACTAGAATTTACAATTAGTTTTCAATGTTTAAAATATATTAATTTAATGATACTTTGATTAACATTGATGGTGACTTTGATGATATGCAATGGAATGATTTAGTCATTAGTTAAATGGTGTGACCTAACGGTGAAAAATACACTTTTTTTTTCTCCCTTTGCATGGCTTCACCTACTTTTTATTGCGGGTCTTAATTCTCCTTATGGTGACCTTCCAGAGATCAGCTCCATTGATTTCTCTCTCATTTTCTCATGCAGCCTCTTTCTCTTTGTCTCTCCCTCCTCCCCTCCCTCCCCTAACTGGGGAACGCCTTATGGAAACCCCTGCCATATAAGCACCTGAAAAATGGAAATGATTACTCATTGTAGTCCAAGCCTGCACTTAGGGGAGAGCCAGTGGGGAAGAGAGCGTAGGAAAACAAGAGAGAGAGAGAGAGAGAGAGAGAGAGAGAGAGAGAGAGAGAGAGAGAGATACCTGGGGATGTTTTCAATTATGGAATAACTGACATGGTTGCTAGGAGCAGATGACTGAAAAAAAAATTGATATACGTATGAAAAAAAATAGTGCGGCATGTGAGGGTGTAATAATGTCACTGGTTTTAACACTTCATGAGCTGAGTGAGTACCATTTTGTGAGTGTGTGTTTACAGCACCTAGGCAGGACTCTACTGAATCCACTCTTGCAGTTTCAGCACCGAAATGGGGATTTAATCGATTACGTTTCACTCCTGCTCCATTATCTGAATCAAAACTGCACCAGTGATTTGTGTTACGTGTGGGAGTAAAAGTCAAAGGAGCTATTAAATCTTGGCAAGCAACACTCTTAAAAAGGCATTTGCACAGGCATTCGTAACTAACGCTTTCATATTCAAATGACTTCATGACATTTACTCTACTACAGATATCGACAGTAAAATCAGATTCATAATTCTAGCAGAATTCTAGAGGAGTCAACTCCTCTGCGTATACACAGCTGTTCAGAACCTGTACTTGGAAATAATTGATAAATGCATCATAATAAAAAATATCATAACTTTACATAGCTTTAAGAAAAACCTAAGCTTAAATGCTACTTATAATAGTTGTAAAATAAAAACTATTATGAGTTAATCTGATGGAAAAAATATTACAATTTTAAATATCTCAAAGATGTATGATACATTTCTCTAAATTTATTATTAGTCAGAAATTTTTTTACTGCCGTGGACAAAAAGTTCTTGAGCGTAGTGTATTGCGTACAAGCAGGGAATCACAAAGCAATATCATACTTAGATCATATAATACATCATAAAATCTATTGTAAAAATCTATTGTTTTTTATGTAAAGGCAGGTCTGTCATCTTTAATCCACATGAATACATTTACTATATACTGTATGCCTACATTGGACACCATAATGGCTCATAGACATAGCATACTGCATGACAAATTAAACACCATCTGAGGGCTTATCACCAATAAATGCACGGCCTTTTTGACATGTATTTATAGATGAAGCGGAACAAGTTTTATCATTGATCCAATATGTATCTGATTAGAGAGAACCATGGTAAGTGACTAAATTAAAATGTGGTCTTAAATGACTTGATTTATATTTTTGAAAGCAAAAATAACATGTTATGAACATTTGAGAAAAATTGGTTGTAAAACCGTCACCAAGATCCTGAACCAGGTACATTATACTGTGTAATACTAAAAAATATATTTATATTAAACTTACATTACAACTGGAGATTTTACATTCAGAGCCATGGTTCTATAGTGACTAAAGGTGGCTGCCAAAAAAAAACATCCTGGCAGCTTTAAGCACCTTTAAACTCAGAAAACTTTGACCACGTCAATTCTTCCACTTGTTAACAAAGTATACTAATTATTTTAAATCAGTTTTCTTAGTTTCTAGTCTGTAAGCCTGTAAATAGGTATACAACGTATTAAACAAATTCAATATACTGTATTATGCATTTCACAAGGTTTAAATGGAAGTTTTGTGTTACTTTTATAGGTACAGTACAAAAGCCATGCACCATTATTGTAATTCTTTATTTTCTATATAAACTAACTTTTTGCATCTTAAAAATAGAGGCAATGTCGAGGCAATGTCCCTTGTAAATAGAATGTGCATACGACAACATGCTGTATGTAACATTGTATGGTCTGGTGGTCACATTTGTAAACATATATTCATTAACAAATACAGATTTATACTGTATGAAAGATAAAAAATAATACACAACATATTAACATAAGGTGCAGTCTTACTTGTAATCTTACTTTAAGCTGAAGAGCTTTGATCTAAACCTGGATTATTAGGGACAAAAAAATCAAATCCCCTGTGTGCACACACTGTGTATTCCTATTTATGTGAAAAAAGGATGAGACAAACTCTTTGTTATTATAATGCATTGCATGGAGTGATCTTGCATCTAATCAGATATTCTGAAACAAAAACAGAACAGAGAGAAGTGACCCAAACAACACCCACACAAAGGAAGTAATGATGCAGGATTCAGCAATCAGTATTTCTCCCAGTCCTTGAGAATTATAAAGTATAACATATGAAACTATTTGGTTCGTTTAGCATTTTCTGCTGTAAATGTATTTAACTCAAATGTGTTAAAATAAAAGAATGTGGAGAATGCACTTGGGATCATTTCCCTTTTTGAGAATGGAATGAAATTGTGAAAAATTAGGTCAGTGGGTTCCACTGCTATCACCCTGTCTTGTTCACTTTGCAGACTTTACATTATTCATTTGTCTTCTTTCAGAGCCACCAGCATTCAGGAGCTTTATACACACCCCTGTCCCACTAACAGCAATGTTTTATAGACGAGAGCTATAGTACAGCTAGAGTAAGTTTGGTGATACTTCTACAGTTTCCCGCAAAGGATGACTTACAGTACGGCTCAAACTAGAACTAAAACACAAATTGAAACATTTCATGCATACTGCTTTCAAATGATTTCTCCAGTAAAAGACAGTTTACAACTGGGACAATATCTGAACAGGGTGCTATTTATAGTGTCACAAATTGATTGAAAACAAATACAAATAAAAAAAAATTAATAATTAAATAAAAAAATACAAATAAAACCTGATTACATAAAGAATGGCGTCACTCTGTATTGTTTGTATGTAAGAGAATATTTTGTAATAAAGGTTTGTGACATTTATTTTAATGTATATTATTTATAATTGAATGTTTATATTAATATTTATATTAATATATCTTATTTAAAATGATGTAAAAAAGTATTTGGCCAAACTATGACATTGTATCCAAATACATATACTTCAATATGGAGTCTCCCTTTTGCAACTATAATAGCTTCCACTCATCATGGAAGGCTGTCCACAAGATTTTGGGAATGTTTCTGTTGACAATATTATGCCTTTAAAATGGTCAAATTAATGCAAACCAATTATAAAAACAAACAGAGTACTTTCTTTTAGGAGATTTCAGTAAGATAATTTTTTATTTAAAAGACATACAATGCTCTCAGAAAATAATTGTAGCACGAGCAAAAACTGTGACACCAGTGACCAACAACAGCACAAATCCACAAAATTTACAACCATAATAGCACACGGATTAAAGGCCTGTAAAGTACCAGTCATTATTTATCAAAATAATTTAAAAACTCATTAAAAAAAATATACAAATGAATATAGTAAATACTGTGTGTATATCCTGGAACATGTTGTGTGATGTTATTCAAATAATGACCTAACTTTTCATCAGAGATGGCTAAATGAAACTAAAAAAGCGTTTATAAAGTTTTTATGAAGCAGATAATATGGCCGTTAATTTTTTTACACAGCCTTTTTCAGAAATCAGAAATATGTCCTTATATTATATTATATATATAATTTGTTTTTACGGCACATGTGGCCCATTAGTCTTTTTGAGTATAATCAGTTTGAAACACTTTGTCAATACAGTGGAACCTCGGATTACGAGTATAATTCGTTCCGGAAGCGGGCTCATATTCAAAAACACTCGTAAACCAAATTTTATTTTCCCATAGGAAATAATGGAAACTCAAATTATTCGTTCTACAGCGCAAAAAAATAAATACATAAAAATAATTAACACAAAA
>JAQQZT010000012.1:16531452-16543915 GCA_030068275.1 Clarias platycephalus
AAGAAGCGCATGCGTGATACATGATACTCGGTGCTCGTAAACCAAGACAATGCTCGTTTTTCAAGTAAAAATTTATTAAACATCTTTGCTCGTCTTGCGGAACACTCGTAAACCTCATTACTCGTAATCCGAGGTTCCACTGTATTGTGGAATCCAATTGGTTGAATTAATTTCATCTTTTATCATTTCTCATGGAAAGTAAGACACTGGAGGGACAAGCTCATCCAGGGTCTCATTTTCACCTTTGTATGAAAAGTGCCAATATAAAAGTTGCATTTGATAAAAAAGCTAATAAGATTTTGTATACATCCTTACTAATTAACTGTTTGTGACAAAAGCCCAGGAAAGAGTTGGAACACATACAGAAAACCAATGTTTGAATGTCAGCAAAGCAAAAGAAATTCAAAGTGTAAAACCTCAATTTCCACTATTCTATTACCTCGGAGATCATTGATTTGCATACATTTTCTTTTGGGAAGAGAAAACAAACTGCCCACGGTGTGAAATCTTGGAGAAGCATGACAGTGAGGTAATTACAGTGCTAATTATGCGTGGGTGTCCCTTTCTGTCTTTCTCCTCCTTCTCACCCATTTCTGTCTCTTCATCTCTGTGCAACTGTACCTGTAGTCAATAAAGCTCTGTCTAAATGTCTCTATAAACTGCAATACCAGTCACATCACTATCTGTAGAATTAAAATATTATGTGCAGTCGTGGATACAATCAGGATGTTCTTGTGTGATATTTTTGGCTTGAATTTTGCACTGACTTGCTGGCACTGATAAATGTTTTCATACTGTAATACAGCTGTGCACAAGGATGATATATTTACCAGGTAAGTTAAAAAACAATTTGCCAAGTAGGTAAAAGCCTTTGGTTGAGTGATGACAGGTGTCAATCATATGCTGCAGACAGATGGCATATTCTCCCCACGCCAGACATCATCATGGCATTACTCTCATCCGCCTTTGTCATACTGTTGCATTAGTGAGACAGATTAAATTATCCTGCCTCTGTGTCACCTGCCTCAACCTCAGGCCCGTTTATCTTTTCTCATCTCATACTGCCCTTCCCTATTCAGCTTGTACGTCCTCATATACGCTTGGTCTTGTTTGGATCAGATGCCATCCATTCTCAAACTGCAATTCCCCATCCCATTTAAATCTGTTATGTCTCAGCTACTATTTATCTCTCCCTTCATCCTCCTTTGTGCCTTGATTGCTTTGATGCAGGACACATTTTTCTTTAAGCTACAGTTTTTCTATTTTGCCTTTAAATGCCTTATATTTTGGTCATTTTTTACAGGCTTCTGCTGGCAAAATTTCACAAGAAATTACACATAAGCAATATAAATTGTAAGAATATAGCAATTTTCTGTGCATAAATGAAACCGATAATGAAACCACTAGAGAGAATTGGGGAAAAGCATCTTCATTAAGTTGACTTTTAGGACTACAGCTATAAAAGCTTCTCACACTGATGATTTGCTCAATTTAGAGGGTTGTGTACTCTCTGTACATTTGCTGCTAATTTATCTGTAAAAACATTACCATGGAAAGGTCTTGCAGTCTAAAAAAAACATGATTACTAATATTTTTATGGACCATCCAGAAAAACTAACATGTACATTATAATAGCCAGACATGCTCAAGAGGGTTAAAAAAAAAAAAAAAAAAAAAAACAATGCCTACATTCAAAGTTCTCTGTGGAGAAAGGTTAATAGAATAGAATAGAATACAGAAACAGATGTTAATGTTGTCCAAATATGAGTATTATTTTGCAGGAGCAGGTGGCTATGTTATGGATGAAGCATTCACCCTTCAGTAATGGTGACTTTCATGCAACAAGGCATTCTTAGTTAAGGAGAACAACTGTTGCTCATCTCTATATGAAGACAAACCTGAGACGCATATCACACGTTATCTCGCTTAGCATAACTTTACTGGCATACCTCCTGACCATACTCTAACTCAGGCACATCGTAATCGTCTGCCCCGTGTGACCTCGGGACCTGATTTAAATAAAACCAGAAGCAGTGCCCTCTTTCCTTTTTCAGAATTCAGTCATCGCTGCTCTGATCACTGCATGTATTCATATTCAAACACCTCCCCCCCAATCTTAGTGTTATGTAAGTGGACAGGTGGCTAGCCTGTGATTGAGGCAGTGCTGTTGAACACACATACGCACATGCATACACAGAGACTCACAACTGAGGGAATGACGAATTCACAGCTACGCTCGGCAGGGAGTCGTCTCCTTCTCTGTGTCACCCAACAGATTATGATTTGTGAAAACTGCTGTTATGCATTTAATCACAGGCTACTAGAACAGCCATCAGTCAGCAAATCAAATTGTTGAATCTTAAATCCTCATTGTACATTTAGTTTGTATATTTAACAGTTTTTTTTTTATGTCATGCTGTTCACATTTCTGAAGGTGGTGTTAGCATCGGTGTGTCCGAGCCATGCAGCACACCAGCAAAATAACCTTCTCTCAAATTGGCTCATCCAAGTTGGCTGCAACAAATATTTATTTATATTATAAAGCAATACATTTGCGCATTGACTAAGGATTATTCACTATTCAAATGAACCAACTTCCAGCTTATTTCTTTATATTGTACATACATCTCATCCTAATCCTTTTTAAAACTCTTTTCATCTGACATCCAACAATTGCCCTCTCACACAATTCCTCAAACTATTACCCAACACCTCCTGTCCTTTTGTACCTCCATTATAAATAGCTCAGACATCAGCTTATCTTCTTTTTTTCTATAAATTATGAATGTTTTATGCAATCAGGTGTTACTCTTTTTTCCACACAGTGACATTCAAGAGCCTTAACAATTTAGTTACTAGGAGACACACCTCACAGATACTGACCCTGTAATTAGCCACTAGCTCGTCCTTCATCATCCCTGACTTTTCTCAGAACCCATTGAAACAATCGATCACAAGATCCTCCTGGCCATCCTCATAAGCCATGCAATTTGTGGCACAACATATCAATAGTCAAATCGATCTGAAACCAGTCATCATCACCTTGTACAGTTAACCCTACTTGCTCGTGTAGGTTTCTCCTTCAAAACATCAACTGAATATATAATTTGTTTTCAATCTAACCAACTTCTCCCATACTCCCCCACTGCTGGGTTCCCACCACTTATCTTAGCCTTCCTCGGCTGCCGATCTCCGATTTAAAACACTGACGCTTGCCCACAAAATCTAAAACAAAGCATCCACCTACATAAGGCATACTGCACTCTTGACTCCATAGGAGCGTCTAACAGAGTTCGACTTGAACCAGAATCCCTCAAGGTACAAGGAAGACATGCATAAAGTCTTTTCTGTGTTCAGACATGCAGATGGTAGAACAATCCTTTGAAAAGACTGAGTCACTAACTGTCTTCAAGTGCAGTACTAAAGTCCTACTGTACCTCTTCAACGAGACTTTGTATTTTTGTTGGCGTACAGACTAGAGGTGTAACAATACACACCAAATCACAAATCACGGTTCGGTTCAATACACAATACAGGCTTCATAATTTGATTCAAATAAAAAATATGACAGAAAAGACTTTTGTTTATTTCTAAATAATTAACAAAGCAAAACAATTAGTTTTTTGGGTTTATAAACCCCCCAAAAAAACCCTAAGAGAAATTTAATATTGTACACAAAATGTACCACAAGTTCA
Source organism: Clarias platycephalus (assembly GCA_030068275.1). Classification (NCBI taxonomy): domain Eukaryota; kingdom Metazoa; phylum Chordata; class Actinopteri; order Siluriformes; family Clariidae; genus Clarias; species Clarias platycephalus. The sequence continues at coordinate 16,535,148 of JAQQZT010000012.1, forward strand.
GCATATCTTAAAAATATATACTGTATATATTATGTATAAAATACACAAGGGGCATTGGTGGCTTAGCGGTAGGCTTCTCGTCTGCCATGTGGAAGGCATGGGTTCGATTCCCTGCCAATACCCAAACCCCAGTCACTGGATGCCGTGCTGGTCCCAAGCCCGGTTAAATTGGCGGGGTTGTGTTAGAAAGGTCATATAGCGTTAAACCTGTGGCAAGCTTGTGTGCGAACCGGATGAACCACTGTAGCGACCCCTTTTCGGGAGCAGCCGAAAGACCAACAACAACATGTATAAAAACATATATTATTTATAAAATATACATAATGTATACATACTCCCAAATATTTCATTGATTAAAATAAAGACTCTGACTCAGAGAAGTGATCAACTGAAACCTAATGAACTCTGTAGCAGCATCTGAAGTGGAAACCTGAACACCAAAATGCCCAAACTCCATGACCTCCTTCTTGGGCAATGTAGATTTCAGCGGCAAATTCTCTTAATGCGATTGTCGGTTAAAAGGTACCGAAGAGCACTTTTTAACTGTTGGAGTGTGGGTGTATAAATGTACAACCTACACTGCATTTCATTAGTTGTGATCTTGAACTATTGTGCAGTGTGTTATCTATACATTTTAAACTTATTTGGACTTTTGCTGTTCGAAATGTTCAAACAGTGCCACTGCATCGTACAGTATGTATAATTAAGAGAATGCTGATTTCCATTATGTACATCACTCATTTCCACTATGCACATTGACAAATAGATGCATTGAGATGCATTGTGTGGATTGCTACACCATTATAGCACTAACTCATATTGTCAAACAAGCTGAAAGTAGCCTGAGGATGTGTTTTGGATTTTAAAAGCACTACTGTAATCCACTCTGAGTGGTGGAGTTTGCTAAATGATGTAAATGTATAAGCATAATATGGCCAAAAATTTGTACACACGTGACCATCACACCAATATGTTTGCCGTCCCCACTGTGCGCCAGGGTTTCTTGTCTGATGTACTGTAAGAGGCCTACCAAACTCATGCTTGTGTGGCTGAATGGGCAAATCCCTACAGCCATGCTCCAGAATCTAGTGGAAAACCTTCCCAGAACAATAGAGGATTTCATAACAACAAAGAGTTCAAAATCAAGCATTTCAGGGTCAGGTGATCACACACATTTAGCCATATAGTGTTAAAATATGCCATAGTGAAAATATTGCTTAAGACAATGCTATTAAAATATTACAAGCTCACTATGTTGCACTAAAGAGACAATGCTGTTTTAATAGGAGCTTTGCATCCAATCAGAACTCAAGATCAAAAAGAGCAGAATAAACGCGACCACTATTTGATAATAGCAGGTCATCATTTAGTATGGCATCCCCAATGGTTTTCCATTAAGGTGGCGTATTGGCATACTGTAGTTGTTACTGTAGTACTGTGGCCTCAGGTTCGATTCATGCCTCATGTGGAGTTTGCATGTTCTCCCCATGATTGGGGTGTCCTCCAAAGACATACAAAGTAGGCTAATTGATGTTCCCAATTTGCCTGTAGTGTGTGAGTGCGTGCATCTTTGTGCCATGCGATGAACTGGCACCCCATCCAAGGTGTATCCTGCCATGTGCCCGAGTCTCCTGGATAGGTTTACATACTGTACATCTGTAACACTATGATTTATCCTGTACTGATTAATCCACTGTCGCGCAAAGTATGCAGCACTCGCTTTACTTTTACTGTTTCCAACCACATTTCATCCTAGCTTTTCCTCAACCTATACCCAACCTTTCTGTTTCTCTCTTTAATATTCATCACGCATGTCCCAACTCACTTGCCCTGTTTTTCCCTCTCTCCATCTTTCTCATAAAAACCACACACACCTTTGCACCAAGCCCAGAAGCAAAAATCTATTCAATCTTATTTTCTCTTGCACTCTTTTCCAGTTCCAACATCAAATGTGTTATAAGCTCATAATAGAAACAATGATATGTATATTCCTTTAAGCTTATGATCCTGAGAGATGAAAGGAAACCCCAAGCAGATGAAAGAAGAGAGTCAATTAATTGCACTAAAGCCCACTTTCTTGTCTTTGCCATTAAATCACTTAAGATTAGAAGGTTCGGCATGTACGACACATCCCAGCATCCTTCACCTGCTTTGACTGAGAGCACTGATTGCTTAACAGTGTGTACATGTAGCTGTCCACTATCTCGTTACTCATCAGCTCTCTGGCTTTGTTCACTCTTGATTAAGTAAAAATAAATCAAAAATCACCTTGAAAATAGACAAAATCATAAAAGACTGAACCTCTAATTCAGCCTTACAGCTTCTTTGACCTGTCATTCCATAATATAAACACGAGCAGAGTGCATATTATTTTCCATTAAGCAGCAGCTGTCAAAAATAATGGAGCCATTGCAGTCGCAGTTTCAGCCCACTGCCTTAGCAAAGCCCTAAATAATTAACCACAGGGTCATCAGTTCACTCAAAAGCCCTGTAATTAGCTGAATACATACAGTACACATCACATTGATGGAGAAATGTCTGGGACAGCAGAAGATTGTAGAGTGGCACTATAAATACTACCTTGTGTCTGCCACCTCCGTTGATCAATAAACACTAAGGCGAGTCTAAAACGCATTGTGACATGGACTGGAGCAACGCAGAACTGCAAAAGATCAGGCTCTGCACTCTGGATTTATTGCTCTACTTCTGGGTGCCATAACAGCTGAGGGACAGCAGGACATGTGGGAGTTCTGTTAGTCTGTATATCGCATGAGAAAAAAATGTGCTCATACTAAATGTTTGCATGAAAAAAAATCACAGCAATGCCAATATCTAGTATAACAGCATGATTGCTCTGATTGCTCCGAGCCCTTGGTCTGTATGATACTCCTTTCATATAGCAGTTCTATAAACAAGAAATTAATATCGAGCAACTGACATTTTGGACAATATATGATTTATTTTGTATACCATTACGTATCGCTTGTTGGGAGCTCAATGATGTTCAATGTTCTTGTTAAAAATTCGGCTTGCTTCATTTCTTCCTTTTCATTTTCAGTTATTAAGCTTTCATATTTGAGACCTATTCATGTAAAATATCCTTTGCCATGTCAACTGAGGATGTCACTAACTTCTATGGCAACCGTTTCAGTTAAGTGTTACTATAATTGGAATGTTCATGGTGAACATGACCAAGCTGAAAGAGACAAGCAGTAAACATGGCAGTTGTACTTATAACTAAAGCTAACAGCTGCATACAGTAAAATCACATACAATTTCTTTTTCAAACTTATTTTTACATTGTAGCTTTCACTACAATGAAATACCCTATATATTATTATATATTTATACCCTAGTTACAGCAGCAGAGTAAAAGCCAAGGATTTAAACTTTCACAAACTGTTCACTATCTGCATGTAGAAAAAAAGTCTGAAAACAAGTTTAGACAAGTGTATGCCATCATTGTCTTTCGCTTACCATGATTTAATTAGCTTCACAAATTTGCACAGTGTCCCATAATAAAATGTTTATTCTTTAAAAAGAATTTTAAAAAACAATATCATGTCATGTAGAATATTAAAAAGACAGTGATGCCACATGTAGCTGCCCATTTGTCTTATTACTGAGAAAACTGTCCTATTATACGTGTTTAAAAAATATTTTCAAAAATACACATTCCATTTATCCGAGTCAAAATTGCTAAGAAATGATTAACCGTAATGACCCATGACATCATGCCAGCAATTACTGGGTTGTAGGGGAAATTGTATTGCTGATGTCCCCAACCCCCAATAAACCACAAGCAGTCATATATTATGGGCAAGTTGGAAATGTCAGTCAGCCTACAACGCATGTTTTGGAAATCCATGAAAAATCTAAAGAAACCCACCAGCATGGACAAACTCCATCCACCAAGGTCAGAAGCAAGATTCATAGCCCCAAAAACTAAGAAGCTTTTGCTGGGAATTTATTGTATCATCACTACTACAGTATATAGTTTTACTGTCGCAGTAGTGAGTAGGCTCTCATGTGGAACTGACAATATTTGGGTTCAGGACACAAACGGACATTATGTTGTATATTCAATACTTTTTGATTTTTTTTTATGTGAGCCCTCACACAGCGGTACTCAATTGTAGCACTGTCTATATTGCCTGCCCTTTTGAACCTTTAGTCTTTTTTTTCTGGGTAAATGTGTGTGGTGTACCTTTTAATATGTACAGTACATCATTATGTCAGTGGTCCGGTTATGTTCTTTAAATTATTTTGTAGGGTGACATTCAGGACATAATCCAACCTCACTCCCAGTGTTCCTGCTTCAGGCTCCGGATCTGCCGTTTCACTGATCACTGTATTGACAATTCCCTGTAAAAGGTATACACTAAAGGTACAAAATATGACTCTTGATGGAGCACCACCTTCACAGCAAGGACATGTACTATTCGGCATTTCTTAGTGAAGCAGACAGGCTATTTAATCAGGAACGCTATAAGAGCAGAAGCCTACTGCGCCAGCTCCACTTAGTACAGTAGAGAGTGGTGAGAAATGCAGAAACACTTCATGGAAAAACACACAAGCACACACTATCAAAAACACAAAATGCTTCTCTCGCTCACACACACACACACACACACACACACACGTTTTTGTGAAATGTATACCTGCAAAATGGGGACATGCATTTCTGGGAGGTCTAGAAAATAAAATGAAAACAAGTTTGCATTATTTTAAAATACTAATAAATAAATAAATAAACAAACAAATAAATGCACATTTTAAGCCTGTTAGTTGAATTTTTTTTTTTTAAGAGTGCTGAAATTCACAGCCTAGTCAGGACATGTTGAAGTGCTATATCCCAGGACATGTACAGTACACACACACACACACACACTCACAATTTCTCTCATACCAGAGATGCTCTTTAAGAAAACACACACACAGTTACAATCTGACAAAACAGCAGCACATTTGAAGTGAGGCTCTCAGCTGTTTTATCACAGCAGGTGCATTTAGCTTGTTTCCTCACACGTCAGTAGATTTCCTTGTCACCTCTGATAAACAGGTCTGCAGTGTGTGATGGCCAAACGTGCGTCACAAACTGACAGTAGTTTCACACCGTGCCTTTTAAAAAGTAGCCTCCGTCATACACACACACACACACACACGGAGAGAGAGAGAGAGAGAGAGAGAGAGAGAGAGAGAGACTCTCACACACACTAATACCGACCCTTTTGCTGCTTGAAGGACTGAATCGATCCGGAGTGATGCACCATAGTGGCGTCCCGTTGAGTTTCCAGAGGTTAGAGAAAAGTCCGCACTCGTAAAAACAAGGTGCACACATCGGGCTGAGGGGAGGACAGTGGGACAAGCCGTAGGTGTTTCCGCCTCCCCCTTTGCGCCGAGCTGCGCAAACCGAACGCACCCCGTCACGCGCCGAACTCTTCTCGAGCCTTGCCTGCTGTTGTCATAGAAACGCACAGAGAATGGGGGGGGGGGGGGAGTCGGCTCGGTTCTCCAGATCCACTTGTTTAACGGCGCACGTGATATACGGACAGGAGTCCTCCTGTCCTCTCCTCTCATCTATCCTGTCCTCTCCCCTGTCCTCTCCTCTCATCTATCCTGTCCTCTCCCCTGTCCTCTCCTCTCATCTATCCTGTCCTCTCCCCTGTGCCCTCCCTCTCTCCTCTCCTCTCCCCTCTCAGCCCTGGTGTATTTCATTAGCGTCAGGGGGAAATGAGAGCGGATGTCGGGGACCCTGAAGCCTATTTTGCGTCATATGGTTTTCTCCGAGCTTGGTATCAGCTTGCAGTAATGAGCGGCTGTCTCTATAGAGCTTTACATCAAGGGACCTGGTGTTTCCAGCTGCCCAACATTTTCCAGTCCTCACCAAGCACGCACACAGTCTCTGCACGCTTGCCACTATATCGGCAGATCATCTCTGAGAGCTGAAGTCATGAAGCATAACCCCAAAACAAAGCTCCAACCTGTCTAATTAACAAATATAAATATGAACGCACACTATTCGTTAATGTGCCCTAATGTTTGCTTTGAGAAGTATTTTCCTAAAATCTATTTGTGCTGCAGTGTGCGTGTATTGGAAGAGGTTCTTGCTTGACTGCCCCTGCTTTACAGCTCCTCTTTAGGTATTTAGGGTCAGGATGGAGTGGACTGGCACTAATTTGTTTGGCTTGACACACAGTAGTGTCAAGCTCAGCCAAAAGCAAACTGGCTGCGCCTTTCAAACAACTGCTGTTAATCATCAAAACAGTTTCCCTTGCTGCTGTTTCACTATTATATACAGCAACAAAAAATGGCATCTCACTCTATACCGCTTTTTGGATTTCAACCCATACTGCTGCAGTCAAGGAGGGGGTTTTACCAATGCGCTTTAGTTTTCTGATTTGCTGATCAGATGATGCACATCACACAGGCACTGAGCATTAATGACATGGTTGGGTGGTTTTGACTTATGGGTATGGCATAGAAGAATACAGCAGGACAGTTCTATATCGAGATAGTGGCAGTATCATCCTCAGAGCACAACACTCATCCACCCACAAATGACCCTATTTAAAATGCCACAAATATTACACAGGGTCTCGAGTGCTGAAAGATTCCGACACAGGCAGGAATGGAAATGTACAGAAAAAATTATAAAGCGATCAGTATATGTTCACAGCTCTGTTGATCCCTCAAATTCCCGAGACAAGCGCCTGGTTCAAAGACAAATGAAATATACTGTGTGAGAAGAGAAATGAAGCAAGACAAAAAAGACAGAGTGAAAATGCTAGAGGTTTATACATGTATACACCATAACATTATGATCACCCGTTTATTAGGTCCTCCTTTTTCAACATTAATGCATTGTGTTCTGATACCTTTCTGTGGGAACAAGCATGAATTGTTTCAATAATTGGAGCTACGGTAGCTCTTCTATTGGATAACCAGCCCTTGTTCCCCAGGTTAATCAATAATCCTTGCTTGCGCATGACCCTTTCACTGGTTCACCAGTTTTTCTTCCTTGGACCACTTTTGTTAGGTCCTGACCACTATAGACCAGGAATATCTCACAAGGGCTGCAATTTCAGAGTTGCTCTGATCATCATCTAGCCATCATAATTTGTGCCAATACAATGTCAAATTATTTTTTGGGCAGTACATCCTTAAGTTTCAGACACTTTCATTTCTTAACGTAATACACATCATTATTCTTACCTAGTTATAAACTACTGTATGTTACCCATTTAGTGTTGTGAAATGCTCATGGCCCAAGACATTACCTGTTATCCCTTACATTTGATCAGATTCAGACATCAGTCATCCTGCTGATAAGATGAGGAAAAAACCCAGCAGCTTGTCATGTTTCAGAACAATCTGAAATTGCAAACTCTGCAAAATGTCTTATAGACTCTCCTGTTTCAGAAAACATACTGGCTCTTACAAATTAATGACACCTGAGACTTGTAAAATAAGGCTTATAATTTAACTTGTACAATGAAATAAATATAGTATTAGACACATCGCCATATCAACAATTATAAAGGTTTCTGTAATTCATTTATTACTACCCATATCATTGTGCATCTGCCATACAAGTCTCTACCAATCAGCTGTTATTATACAAAAACAATAAACTGTTAAAGCAAGAATGTCTAAACCTACACTTAGTGATGAGTCTACTTTTTCAGAGGAAAGAATCTGTGATAAATGTTTGTACAGTAGGTACTGTACTCAGTTTCTGTCTTGATGACACATAGATTACATAAATCCTCACAGAAAGTTGTAATAGGATTGTTCCAATGCTAAAAAAAAATAATAGCTTTAAAATTGTAATATAGTTATATATTATTGTTAAATATATTTGAATTCTTGACTATTTGGATTCAACAACTACTCCTAGACTCCTGGAGGAACAGACCTTATTTCTTCACTCCAGTACAGAGAAATGTGTTGAAATTCCTCTAAATGGTAATCACACACACCAATAAAGATTAAATAGAAAAAAAAACTTGGATTTAATTAAGAGATCCACTCAGTTTCAAGATGGCAAAAGTTAATAGACACTGTAAACCATGCACAAGAAAAATAACATTACAATGATGTTTTTTATTTCAACAATTTTTCTCTTTACTCCCTAGCCCCGCAATATCTTTTTTTCACCCTCTCTCACATTTACCCTGTTCAGTTTTTGACAGACTTTTACGCATGCTACTGTCTGCTTTTTAAAATGAGCTTACACAGTTTTTACACAATTTCTTATGCCTACGCCAATGCTTTATGTTGTCAAATCAAAAATAGTGAAAATGATTAGCAGACAAAATGGAAGTGATTAGCAGGGAAGACAAAAACAAAGGCAGGACACACACAAATGCGCGCGCACACACACACACACACACACACACACACACACTGTTCAATGTCAAAGAGGCCTGAGAAGGCTTGACAACACGAAAGCACATACAGTACATCATCATACTATCATGCCAGACCTTATAAACAGACATGTCATTAGCTTAAATCATGTAGGCAATGCTGCACCAAAAGGCCATCCATTCCACCATCACAGAGAGTGGAGGGGTGGGGGGGCATGAAAATAAGGGAAGAGGTGAGAAAGAGAGGGATAGACCTTTTGAGAGAGAAAATAACATGATACAGTAGGATTACTTATGGACGCAGCTTCTATAATGTATGTATATGTATGTGTATGTATATGTATGTGTATATATATATATATATATATATATATATATATATATATATATATATAT
>JAQQZT010000012.1:16571482-16588152 GCA_030068275.1 Clarias platycephalus
GCTTTCAGCACCTTGTTGAATCAATGCCACGTAGAATTAAGGCAGTTCTGAAGGCGAAAGGGGCTCAAACACCGTATTAGTATGGGGTTCCTAATAATCCTTTAGGATTGTTATATATATAAATAAAACAGAAATTCGGTGACCGGTGCTGCGAGCGTCCCTCACCATGTAATAGTAGACAGCTTCATCATCACATTTTATGCCGTACTATGAGGTAATAGAATATCGGGCGAAATATTGAAGCAGTGTGGAGCGGCAGCAAGTTGACTGGACACTCCATTTGCAGATAATGTTAGCACACGGGTGTCAGGATCTGCACATGGTTGGAGCCACGATTACCCTCTAGTAATCGACAAATAAGGAGCAGCCCTAGTGCATATATCAACTACAATTTTGCACACACAATGTCTCTGGGGGAAAAGATGGATATATCAGAAAGACAACAGTCTAGCCAATCTCCAGAATTGATTTATGGAATATTTTGGAATTTATCAAAGAGTTTGGAGTTTATCAGAAATATCATCAAAACCAGGGACTTCAAATCATTTTAGCATTAGTAATAGGCAAAAACTGAATCATGATGCTACTGCAAAATAAAGAAATAAATGATATCTATCTATCTATCTATCTATCTATCTAATATATATAAAAATAAATTATTACTGCAGATGTCTCAAAGTTGTAAGTGCCAACAATGGCTTTAAATTCAAATACTAGCACTAATAACCTCTGGTGTCAGAATACTTTTATTCCTATTATCAATTTCCTTTTTTAACATACCTTTGTGTATGCTTCTGATATGTAAATATGAAGAACATATTAATGCACCAGAATTCTAAAACATGCATGTGCAAAATCTTATTTCCCCTCACTGTATTTGTGAAGAAAGAGGTCTTTAATATCACTAGCAGTATAAACTGTATATTGTACCACATTAGCTTGCACACTGCCTGTCTCATTCAGCAGTCTTTGTTTCAGCTCAAGGGTGTGTTCACAAGTATTTGCCAGGATGCATTTTCTTTTGATGCTGATGCAAGTTGTCTTTGATCTTAAAAGCTCTGCCACAGTCGGAGCACATGTAAGGCCTTGCTTCCGAGTGTACGACCACATGCTTGGCGAGTGTACGACTGTGGCTGAAGCCTTTCCTGCACACTGGGCACTGGAAGGGTCTCTCGCCGGTGTGGATGTTGCGGTGCTCCTGTAGCCCACGCTCCTGTGCAAACGCAGAGCCGCAGTCTGAGCAGATGTGGGGGCGCTCGCCTGCCAAGAGGAGCCAGAAGCAGTTAGAATATTGATGGGTGATAGACCAGTGTAGCATTTATTATGGTGTTTATTTCAGAGATTCTTTAAAGTCATACTCAATGCAAAAATCATGGCCGCATGTCATTTTAAAAATCACTCAATGAATAGATTGAGTTGTAACTCCCGGCACTGCAGAATTATTGACTGAATTCAAAATGAAGTTGTTGAAGTTCGAAAAAGTTATTTTTTCTCAGTTAACACACAGCACATTAAGGCAACTTTAAACAAATTTCTACCAAAATGTCACGCAAATGTTTTCATTTCAATTTCAACATTTCAATTACTTTCTAACTAAGTTTTGGTGTCTGTATCGGGAAAGATAATGTCGAGTAACACCAAAGTAACAAAGGCAAAGTGTAAGTAAATGCAATCAGGCTGTCTAAAATGACAAAGGAATTGCCATAGCAACAGATATAAGGCTAAACAATTCCGTTTGTATTCAGATACAGGTTGACTGCCAGGTTATCATTACAGAGCGCTACAATAAAAAACAAACAAACAAAAAATTATTATTCTAAAAGGGTGTTCAAGTCAAAGCGGGACTCTTGACTGTGCAGAATAAAAGAACACTGTCATGAGAGTAAAATCTACTCTTATTTCTCTATCGAATCCCCTGCTACATTAATGCATTTATCCCGTTTCACTAGTGCTCGGATACCATTAAGGTGGAAAGTTCTCTCAGTATGTCAGAGCCATGATTGGACTGCCATGCTTCACGTCTGAAACGTTGGCCTCCGAGGAACTCCTCTAATGGCCCAAACACGTAGAAATCTCTTGGAGAGATGTGAGGACTGCACAAGGATGTGACGATAACTTACAGCTGAGTTCCTGTATTGTGCAAGTGGTGTTCATTAAAAATTGTGTGTACAGATCACACAGGCAGATGTGTCTCTTCCGCAGGAGGAGTTATCCATCAATTTTCAAGGATCAGATGTTCCACTTGCTGAATGTTCACAGGAGTGTTTGCAGTGGCCGGGATCATTATTCACAGATGGACTGTCTTCTTTAAAACATTCACATGTTTTACTGTGACTAAGAGTCTCATCACCATACTGTACATGAAGAGGTCTGTAAATGTCAATCAGTTCTACACCTTTGTTCATGAAAAGTCGCAAGTACCGGTTTGACTTGAACACCCCATGCATTTGTATTGGATCTTGGAATTTGGTGCTTCTTGTAGATGAGGGAGGGAGTGAACTGAGAGAAACTGCAACTAACAGAACCTGCTAAAATGAGGCGGTGTGTGTCTGTACAAGGTAACTATTAGTCAGTTGAACATTCTAGTATATTACGGAAATGAACAACTACAGGATAATTTGTACTGCTACAATAAATGAAGTAATGTTTGTACTGCCTGGTATTTGCAGATAACGTATAATAATTTCAGTATAACAATCTATGCTGCTTCTAAGTACCTTACCCGTGTGTGTGCGCTGGTGGCAGCGGAGGTTGAAGCGGTCTCTGAAAGCCTTGTTGCAGTCAGGACAGTGCAACATTTTCCGATGCACTCGTAGGTGGTTGGTTAACTGCGAGAGGGAGGGGAAGCGCAGATCACAGTGTTGGCAGCCCAGACTTTGCCCAGGAGTACATATGTGTTTTCTTAGGTAGTCAAACCTCTTGAACTTGCTACCGCAGTCTGGACAATCAAGTATACGTTTTAATTTTGTCCCTGTGGTTATGTTCCCATTCTTATTAGCTCGTCTTGGTGAATTCTTTATTGATTCGCCACTATAGCAGGGTCCGTGAAGCACAACTTGAGTATCATTTCTAATCGATGGTGTGTTTTCAGTATTCAGCACTGGCTTTATGTCAACCAGGGATGGGGAAAACATAGCTTCAGAAAACCGTTCCTCTTCAAAATGCTCCTCTCCAACAGTAACTTCTAGGCTGTGGCTGTCAGATGGGAGGACTGGTTCAGAGTCCAGCTTCTTTAGCTCGTTTGAGCTGATGTAATCCCTGAAATGGGTTTAGGTCAAATATTAACGACACTTATTTTACGAGGATAAATTATCCACATTCTGGCTGTAGAATTTATTTCAATTAAATTTTATAAAAGACAAATACATAATTTTTCAACATAATCTCCTACACTTTGTCCATCTGTCAACAAGCTTTCATATTCCGTCATTTAAAAATGTTTTAGGCTAAGCTGCAAGCCACAAATGCACCTTCATCTTCAATTTTTCAATCGTAGGGCTGCTTTCAGGGGTTTAAATACATCTCCACAACCAGTCGGCAACACACACACACACACACACACACACACACACACACAGCAACGCATGTCTGGATATATTTTCCACATTCTAGAACAATACTGGATTTTTTTTTTTTTCTATCAATCTATGAAATAACACATATGTCAGCTGTTATTTTAAGACACAAAGGTCAGCTGTTATGGAATAGGTCTTGAACAGAATTGTCGGGTACATTTGCAAAACCTATCAAGCACCATGATGAAACTGGCTCTCATGAAGACCTTCCTAGAAAAGCAAGATCAAAACATACCTCTGCAGCAGAGGAGAAATTCATTTAGCGTTACCAGCCTCAAAAATCACCGCTCATATTAGAACCGTTATGAAGGCTTTACAAAGCATAAGTAGCGCAAACACCTCAATATTAGCAGTTCAAAAGAGATTATTGCATATTTTGGATGCCTTTAGTATTGTTTTACAATGTAGAAAGAAATAAAAATCAGGAAAACACCATACAGTAGAATTAAAAGGTGTGTCCAAATTTAACTGGTGATGTACACAGACATATATGACTTTTCCATTAGAAAGCGCGGCCGACTTAGAACTAACTCTACTCCAGACACATACTTGTGTTTGTTTCTCATTACATTAGAGAATGTAAAAGCACACATTGTGAAAGCACACATTCTTTTCCATCGATTATGGACTGATGATTAGTAATGGGGAACTCCGCATTACCTTGAGTAGCCATGATCAGCATGTGCATCTTCATGATGGCTCTCCCTCTCTTTGTTCCATTCAGTCCTGGTACCTTCCAGGATGGATGCCGCCATGACAGTAGCCTCCTCCATGTTCTGTGGCTGCTCTTCGCTTGTCTTCTCAATCGCATCAGGTGGAAGAAGTGAGAGAAACTTCTGCAAAGCCACTTTCCTTACCACTTCCTCAGAACTGCACCTTTCCGGCTGAAGCCACTTCTTTGCTGCTTCCTCCACCCCTACTTTTAGTTCTCGCACCCCCTGGTTAGGATCATACTGGACCTTGTTGAAGTCCCTCCACCTTTGATACTCCAAGGAACATGCCTGTTTCCTCATGTTTGACTTCACAGCTTCATAACTCAGCTCATGATCATCCTCATCGCATGTCTTCACACAGAGGAGCTGTGCCAACCTCGAACCCCATTGTCTCTTTGGGAGTTTACTGTCATCCAAAGCTCGTTCGAAAACAGACAGTGAAAGCTCCAAATCATCCCCGGTCAAGTCCAGCTGTGGCAGAGGCAGCTGCCATGGGCTTGCGTTGTCTTGGTTTAAAAGCTGAGCAAGAAACTGTGCCTGGATCTCTCCCTGAAGGGCTACAGCTCTCTGTAGCTGAACGTGGAGGTCCAGAAGAGAGCGTAAACAACGAATCACATCCATAGACTCTGCAATCAGATTCAGAAAAAGACAAGAAATGAAGGGAGAAGCAAATGAACATACAAAAATGATTGTGCACAGATGTACACTTAACTTGATAAATTCCATCTCTCCCTGATAAGAAGAAATTATAAATTCTGCAATACTGGGAAATCAACAAGAGACCTGGTATATCGGATCTGAGAATATTTTATGAGGATAAATTACCCACATTCTGGCTGTAGAATTTATTTTAATTAAATTTTATAAAAGACAAATACATAATTTTTCAACATTATCTCCTACACTTTGTCCATCTGTCAACAAACTTTCATATTCAGTCATTTAAAAATGTTTTAGGCTAAGCTGCAAGCCACAAATGCACCTTCGTCTTCAATTCTTCAATCGGGCTGTCTCAGGGGACCAAACGGGTGAAAGTCCGACGGAGCAAGATCAGGACTATAGATAGAATACTTTACCACCTCAAAAGTAAGTTATTGCAGCGTGTCGACAGTGTGGGCAGAATTGTGCGGATGTGTATTGTCATGCAAGATCACAATGTCCTTAGTTATAGTTTAGGCTTCAACTCTTCAATAAGCATCTCACTGTAACGAGCACTGTTGATTGCTGAACCTTTTTCCTCTTCTTGAAAAAGGCGTGCACCGCAGTTACAAATGAACTGATGTAACACGTTCACACTTACACAGCAGTGACTGTGAGATAGTCTTGAAAGAAAAGTCGGCCAACAGCACTTCCAATATAACCGGAATCCGGATAACTTTTTGAACTTACATTCGTAATATCCTTAACTTCATTTTAATTTACAAAACCGACAAGAAAACTAAATGCATACAGGTAAAAAGATCACCATGCAAAATCGATTATTTTTGTATTGTGTATTTCCTGTGTGTAACTTACTTTATATCCACTTTATGAAAAGAATATAACTAGGTTTATGATCAACAAATCAAAAGAATTAGAAAAGAGAGATGATGTTGTTGCTGCTTTCCTACAATAAGCCATATAAAGTTATTCTCTTTATTCCAGTTTGAATGCAAATAATGCAACAAAAAACTGTTCTGTTGTGTTGTCAGTAACTAGCACGAACGATAAGTGTAGAAAAGAATTTGTATTTTCGTGGTGGTGTGTTTTGTTGCATTAAGCAAAAGGCTTGACATGACTGACAGAATGTCTTTGCTTAAAGCTAATCTACAGCACTCTACCTGAAGTCTACTCACCGCGCGCCAAAAGCCCAAAGCAGCGAGAATGAGTTGGCAAACAGCACGAGCTCTACGGACGAGACTCTGTTAATTAAGCTCGAATCTATGTTATCTGTTTCGTTATCAGCGTTCCAGTTATTAGCTTTGTCCAACGCCAGCCCCTTTCCCTTCTCTTCTTCTCCGTCGACTTCTTCTCTTTCTGTGTTTCACGTTTTGTTGTGAGATTAAAAGTTGTTACTGCCACCCAGTGACCAAACTGTGCATAAGACGCGCTTTGAATCACGGGGACACATTCATTCATTCATCGTCTGTAACGCTTATCCTGTTACCCAGGTGCCGGTGTTCTGTCGATTTATGCTGCCTTGTCGAAAAATGCTACCGTAGCACAAATCGATAGCAGAGTCTCTACAACTACACTGTGGACGTTCAATGTTATTAGAAGAGCTGTTTGTGTTTATTAGCATTATCATAAATTTAATAAAAAACGCATGTCATCACGTGCGTAAACATTTATGTATGAACTACTCTGTGCACTGAATAGTGCTGCACACATATGAACCACAAGATATTCAAGTATACAAAAAGATGTAAATGTAGGTGTTTAAATTTGAGACCCTGAACCAGTTTCAAGTTTCAAGTTTTTATTTTCCTCAACCTTAAGGCTCATTCACGACAATTTATGCAGAAACAGAATCAAATGTTTCGGTCAAAGTAAGCAAAGGAAAACGGTTTAAACTCACCGTCAACCGAGGTCTCAGCACCAAGGTAGCATGGATTTATGGGCGTGGAAACGAAGTGCAAATTTGTGGGACTGATCCGGTAGGTAGCACAACTCGATGGGTAGCATGTTTCGATGGAACACCGGGACCCTATCCCAGGAGACTTCAATTTGGGCAGGCCACTCAACATGTCTTTGGACTTGGTGGAAACCCACCAAGTACAGGGAGAACATGCAAACTCCACGCACCCAGACACCAAGTGGAAATTGAACCCTCAACCCTGGGGGTGAAAGGCCATCATGCAACCACACCTGTGCTAAAACTCCTAAGACCAGGTCACACTGCAACAAAGATCATGAAGTTCCCACTGCATCCCAAAAGTATCAAAGAATGCAGCATAAACAGGTCAAAATGAACAAAATATGGATTCATTAAGTTTATACTACTTCCTAGCCACGTCCCTTTCAGGTTCTTAATGCGGCTATTAGGGTTGGTGATCACCAGTCACCTCGCGATACAATAATATCACAATACCTAGGTGCCAATTCGGTTAAAATTGCAATTCTATAGGTATTACTATTTTATAAATATGCTTATTCAATATTAAATTTTTTCCAGATTTTGTTATGATTTTAATTCTTTAAAAACGTGTCATGAGTAATTAAATGAGCAATTCTAATAACATTAGTTTTCTCACTTAAAAACCAAGTGTAGCATTTAAATAAAATAACTTCAAATACAAGATTTCTCTCTCTCCCCAAGTATCTCTGTTATCCTCCGTAATTATTACTAAACAAACTTAATAATTCGGAGAATCGTTTATATTTGAGACTAATCTAACAAGAATCGCCACACAAAAGAATCGCATTTCATGACTGAATAAATTTTTCCCCATCTCTAGCTTCTATTATGTTGTCACAAATTTTCTATCGTGCACATGCTCATCCTCTCAACAGGCCCAATAAGATCAGACAGTTATTCCTGGGTCCAATCAGATTACACTGCACTCTTGCCAGGCGCTTATCACATGATTACTACTGTACAGTGTTATTGCGTACAATGGGTTTAAATAAATACTACAGTGCTTTCAGCACAAAGAGTGAGGAATTGGATCCAGTATTTATACTTAATTCTCTGAATACATAGATGCGCTGATAACCTGCTGCGTGCATGCCACAAATGCTGTAAGCACCAGAATAACATAACATGAACTTATTGCGGTTTTTTACAGTGTGGCATGGCCATGGTAATCGCACAAGCCCCCAGAGAACTCCACTGACAGAGCGTCATCCCAGTGATGGCACACTAACAAACTCAGTTAAAATTTAATCTTTCCCCTCACCACCATGTGTGTAGTACATTAATGGAGTCACTAAGGGGTGTTAGTTATGTTGTCAACTGTTCAATGCCATTGGTAATACTTCCTTATTCTTCTTGCATTTTGCATCTGTTTTTCATGTCAAGGGAGACAATTCTACAGTACGTTCCTACTGGTTTTTATGGTGTTCATGCACAAGTTCTTACTGCCTTCACCAATCTTTTGTAAAAATAGTGGAAATGTGTGAAGGGGGCCTACTGTAAATACTAGTGCAAGGGAATGTTTTCTGAAGCAATGCCCATTCATCTATTATCTGATGCATGTTCATTTGAATGTGTAACACTAATGTTTCCCTATTTTATTTGAAACCACCTCATGAACCACAAGCACTGAAGGTTTTTCCAAGTAGATAATTTATTGTCATCCCTGCTGAAAAGAGAAAATATTTTTGTCAAACTTCAGAAGACAAAAAACTTCTGATTTGATTGTCAGAGGCCCCTTATTTAACTCATTACATTGTCTTACATACTTATATAGCCTCAGGTGCTATTTATTAAATAGCCTTTATAAAGATTGAAGCCAAAACGTAAAACAAAACCTTAAAAAAACTCTTGATATTTCAGAACCTCAGGCTAATGCAAATCAAGTAGCAATGAAAACACCCCCATCCACAGTGCTCAACAGTAGAAGTTTCTTAGACTCCTATGCAAATCCAGTTACTGTAAAAGAAAATCATCGCCCCTGCACAGCAGTATTTCTGTTGTACTGTAGATCCATCCAAGTGCATCGAGTTCCTTGAGCACAAGTTACTGTCACGTGGAGTTTCTGTTCATGTGCCTGACAGCACATGCTTTCTTCTGGGTTCTCCATTTCCCCAAAAAGAATCAATCTGTAGATTAATTTATTCATTTATCTAAAAGTCATTGGATTGTTGTTAGGTTTAAAACGAGTGTCCAAATTGTGAAGTTTTAAGATGAATGAAAAAATGAATAATTATTACTTGATGTATCCGCCACATCTCGTTATGCATACTGGCCGGGCCTGAACCAGGATAGTGGAACAAACATTCTGTTTATTATGAGCAACAAGGGCATATTTAGGTTTTTGGCCAGGTGCCCCGTGTCACATATACTGTATCTTGTACATCAAAAGAACCAACCATTAACATGTACTAAGTCATAGAGTGACCCGGTGACAGACAATAGGAAATACATTAGCATTTTAAGGTCAAACAAATGTTTACAGGGGACATGAGCTGTTTGTACATATATTTGTCTAAACATGGGCTACAGAAACAGTTAACATATAAAGAATAAGGAACTGCAGTGCAGGGGTTGTTTTATAGGCATAGAGGCAAGGGAAAGGGAACGATTTCCTGCCTCAAACCTAAGATTGGCTCCAGATCTACTAAGACCCTGACAAAGATTAAGCAGTTGCTAAAGATGAATGAATTAATGAATGAATATTATTCATGCAAGGTTCAACAAGTGGCTAATGTCTTCAGGATTATAATACAAATATCTGTAAAACAAGCCACAGATTTTATTTAAGAACTAGAGATTACCCATGTGCAGATCTTGATGCCTGTGCGTCTCCATTTCCTGTGAATGGAGTGTGCGATCAACTCGCTGCTGCTCCTCACACTGCTCCAATTTTTCATCAGCCCTTAATTCGGCCTGTAGCTTGAGCTATTGTTACACAGGCACATTACATTACATTGTTACACGACACACCCACAGTAGGGCATAAAAGTGGATGATGATCCTGCCTAAGGTTACACGGTGAGGGGGCGCCATCCAAACACTGGCGGCAGGCCAAACAGACTTTCTGTTATACATACCTATATAAATGTATGCATATATTATTATAACAACACAAACTACAGTACACATATTCAGTATTATAACACTTTGACAGACATTGGGTCTGACCTGGATGACTGAAAAGCTTCATTCATTTTGTTAGGTTTATTAAATCCTTCATTTTGAATAACTTACATCAAGAGCCATTTTACGAAACAACGGGGGTAAGAAACTATTAACAATTCTGACAAATCCTTGTGTCTTAACTGCCATATTTAGTGTTCACTAAAATAGACAAGTACATCGTGTGTCCCTTAACTAATCCTAAATATAATGTACATCCTTTGAACAGTACCCCTGTTTAGGGCATAATGGCAAAATTATCAGTGCTTTGGATCATAATTTATCTGAAAAGATAAATCTCTCAACCTAGCACACTGTACTGTAAAGGGCGCGGTTTGGGGCATACAGTGTGTGTTTATTTTATAAAGCCGCAGTGCTTCTCCGTGCCGCTGTGTGGCGCTGCTGAGTAACAGACCGAAGGCTATAACGGGCCGCAGTAACCAGTGACAGCCTGACAGCTGATCGTCACAGCCTGCTTATGGTCGGGTTTAAGTTCATACAAGATCATACTAAATACTAAACGAGGTCGGATACTATTTTTTTATTTATTATTTTCGCCAGATGTCAGATCGCATGAAGAAGAGGTTTGGTGGGAATTCGTTGGCTTTTAGTGTGTAAAATATTCCCCTAGCTGCAGCTTATGTTTACATTAAATACCCGAGGCGAGCGTTAGAGTTAGCGAGCTAGCATTCCTAGCGAGTTTACTGGTTTATACGGATATTTGTCGCACAGCCGAATGTATTTTCAGTGACGGTCGCGCGCTGCAGTAGTCGGTGTCGATATACGGTGTTTAGCCAGGTGTTGTCATTAAGCCTGGTGGCTGTTTAAAACTTTGTTTCTGGACTGTTTGCCCCTGTTTGCGCTGCGCGTGCAGGATGGGGATGTGTCTGCCCTGCCTGGGTGGAGCCGCCGACGACGTCGTAGTCACTCCTGATCCTGTAAGTACATCAGCATTATGATACAGTTTATTAAAATAAAACTCTCATTTATGTTTTTATTTACAGGCAAGTAAAAAAGATTGAATCCTATTTCCTGCCAGCATGCTTCTGGCATGTTTTTCTGCTTAGCATAGTCATCAGTTGACATCAATGATAAAATGTCTTTAAAAAATTTTTTTGGAGAATATAATTTAAGATTTTTCCACTTCTGAAAAAATGATTAAACTATTCGGATGACCTGTTTTCAACCAGTTTTATGTTTCCCCCAAATAAATGCTCCCTACGTGCGCCATACACAAATCAGCCAAAACATTAAAACCACCTGACTAATATCGTGTAAATCCCCTCCTTGTCCCCAATCCAGCTCTGATTCTGTATAACAAGGGGTCAAACTGGATCCAGAAAGGACCTGTCTGAGTGCAGGCTTTCTTTCCAGTCAAGAAGAAACCACACCCGCTTAATCCTGCACCCAGACCAGCCCTTTCAGGATCCAGTTCGACACCCCTGATCTACAATACGAGCAGGAGATACTTTAAGTCATGGAAGTTGCAAGTCATGTGTCTGACTTGTTTATCTAGCACTTCCCAGAGATGCTCATTCAGATTATGTTCTGGGGAATTTGTAAGCCAAGCGTACACCTTGAACTGTTTGTCATGTTCCCTCGATGCACTTGCACCCAGCCGTTTACATCACAATAAAGAAGATTTAAATAATGAAAACCAGGCCACCTTCTTTCACTACTCAGTTTTCCACTTCTGATGCTCATGTGTCCATTGCAGGCATGTTTTGTGGACATATTCCGTTACGTATATCAATTCTCTTGTGTGGCAATTCATATATTGCCACATTGACTACAAAATAGATTTTTTTTACATTTATTTTAATTTATAAACTGTCGCATTGGAAGTGGTAAAATGTTGCATTTGCTCTCTAATCCAATAGTTGGTGCCCTCTAAACTATTCACATATTTGGTACACACATTGGTAGGAAGCACAGCATCCTGTGTTGTGGGAGCTAAGTATTTAATGTACGTTTAGAATTGTACTGGAATCTGGAAAAAGAAAAAATATATAATAAGATTGGGACATTTATTTTTATTATTTATAAATTGTTTCCCCCCCAGATTTAATTACAATTCTAAACAAAATGAAAAAGTAATAAAATCGAATCAGGTATACATAATAATATTGGGTATATATATAATAAAAATAAAATTGCATTGAATGTTCCCTGGTGCTTTGCGTCCCTAATGGGCACTCTGATCCGTGACTAGACAGCCCCATACACAACAAGCTGGGATGCGGAGTGTGTTCTGATACCTTTCTGTCAGAGCCACTGTTAACTTTTTAAACAGTTTGTGCTACAGTAGCTCTTCTGGACTTGGGTGCCACGCATCATGACTTTTGACTCCTGACTGTATTGCTGGTTTAGCTAATTCAGTCCTTCCTTGGGCCGCTTGATACTGTAGTTTCTCTGACCCATTCGTCTAGCCATCTTAATATAAAATCACTCAGATCTTTACGCTTGCCCATTTTTCTTGTTTCCAACACATGTACTTTATCCCACACCTTTACATGTCCTGAGGTAACGAGATAATCAATGCTATTCATATCAGCGGGCAGTGGTTTGAATAAGATAAGATAATATATACGTTTATTTGTCTTACAGTGGACAATTTTTTTATGTATCAGCATCTATAAAAAATGTAGTAGGGACAGTACAATGTATAAATACAAAAGAAAAAGAAAGAAATACAATAGTTACACTTTTAAATGAATTGCACTAGGTAATATTGCAGAGTTTGAAATGGTGTTATTGCAAAGTTGCTATTGCAAAAAAAAAAAAAGATATTATAACAACAGTATAGTAGTAATAACTGTGCATTATGGTGACTGGTTCACTGGGAGCAGCTCTGATTGTACAGTCTAATAGCAGCAGGGAGAAAAGACCTTCAATATCGCTCCTTCAGACACTTACAGGATGTAACAGTCTGTCACTAAAGGAGCTGCTTAGAGATGAAACTGTGTCATACAGGCATTGAGAGTCATTCTCCAGCAATGACGATAGCTTAGCTACCATCCTCCTTTCTCCCATCTCCTGTACAGTGTCCAGGGGAATCCCCAGAATTGAGCTGGCCTTCTTTATCAGCTTCCTTCTGTCAGTTACTGTTATGGCTGATAAGTGTATATATCCTGCCCTTCTTGGCATGATAAAGATTAAACTAGATGAACATCCATTCTACTAGATGAGCCCCATATGCCTATACTCGCTTTTCATAAGATTTTTTTCTCTTTGCAGGAAATCAAAAGGCGACAGTTGGCAGAAGCTGCAGAGAAACGTCATAAAGAGGTAACAGCCTTATTCCTGATTCCAGTTTGTAACAGCAAAAGCAGATTACTTTCAGCTCTGTGACTAGTTGCAAACAACAGACAGGGTGTTTATAAATCTCTACAACCCCGGGTGATTCCTCTCCTGCTGATTCTTGCAGTCTCCTGTCATTTTCCATTCGTGTTTTATTTATTTTTATTTTTTTTGAGCTTCTTGGCTGATTCTGTTGATTCTCTCATTTATTCATTAAGTCCATTCCTTCTGACATCTGGTTACATTTGGAACCATTACTGGTCATATAACCACATTGTAGTGAATGTGTTTTAAGAATGAAGGAGGATCAAACCTGCACCCTCATTTCTGTCTTGACGCCATTTTGACATATAAAACATCATATCAGGTTATTCCATCTATCACATTTTATTAGAAGGCTTGAAATTGATTTTGGTTTGCCCCTCATATACACTGTGGGCCCTTTAGAGATGTTCATCAACACGTGCCGCTCGTCGAGCTGCTAAAGCAGCCCGGTAAGTAAAGTGCCATTTTGTTTTGTTTCCCCCATCTCCACACTTTGATCTCTGTGCATTCGTGGCTGCGTGACAGTGCTGCGATTTTTCTATAGCGTCTAATTTGAAGTGAAGTTGAATAATAATAGTAACATATTTTAACTACACAGATTTGAAAACTCAAGTGTTTCTTCACACAAAACGAATGCTCTCCTTAATCCCACGTGCCATCCCACGTTCTCAGCATGCTTCTGATGAGCACAGTACACTCAAGCACCAGCTTGTATAACATAATGATTTACCTTTTTTTTTTAAAGCGGTTGTACGCATACAGTAGGACACAGAACTGGTTTTGAGGGAAAAGGTTTCCTGATGTTTCTCACTACAGTATATAAGATGTGTAATTGTTTTTGCTTTTGTAATTGTAATCGCTTTTGTTGCTTAGAGCACACACAGGGGTGTCAAAAACCCAGAAGCAGTGGAAAGAAAAAAAAAGAAACAAGAGGAGATTGAAAAGCAGGCGATGAGCACATCACCATCAGGGGGCGGTGGACTTAGGGTAAATGTGAAATGACATTAAGGCTGAACCAGCTGTGTAGTTAAGCTCAATTGCTCATTATTCTCTTTGTTTATTGTCTCTTCATAGTGGCAGGTTGGCTAGCACAAGATGGGAAAAGAAGATGAAGACAACCGGTGTGTCAACTTCGCAGCTCAGCCCACATGAGTGGTGTTAACCATCCAAATGTGGAGGGTGTTTGTTTTTTCCACCCCCCATTGTTTTTCTATTTAAATCCTAAGTTTTTTGGTTAGGTCGTTTGTTGCATATAGACATTTCGCCAAGCTTCCTACAAAGGACATCTGACAGGATGGTGCTCTTTGGTGATCACGCCTACTTTATCATGCTGATCGTCACGTGCCAACCAACGGAACACCGACATAACCAAAGCAGCGATGTGTCTTTCAATCCACTCGTGTGTGTATCACTACTGAGAGATATCGCAAGGTCACTGCTCATCCAAGGAGGAGCTAATGTCAAAGGGTCCTTTCTTTTTAATTACAGTGTAAATGGTTTAGATGAGTGTAGCACTAAATCACATTCATATCACATTTTTGTAATGCCGTTCTGGCACTGGCACATCCAGTTAGCCACACTCATATATTTTAAGGTTAAGCTATACTCTGCTGTGTTTTGGTTAGAGGACTGTAGTGCAATATAAATATATTTGTTTAGTACAAAAATGGATTGAACAGAAAGTTGAAGCTAAGAAGGAGTGCTGGTCATTTGAATAATTTTCCATTACAAACCCATCAACAGAAGAGTAATAATATTGAATGTTTTTATTTAATTATACAGTGCTAATGGTTAATGAAGATCACTGCTTGGTTAGTCTTGTGTTGTGTTGATTTACTCAGATGCAGGGCAGCATACTATAACGTAACAACCATAGTGTCAGCTCTCTAGTGTTACAGTTTAGCTTGCTCAGCTATAGAGCTCCTCTCATCTACTATACCTTTACTGTGTCATTGTGTACCAGACAGAGAACTGAGCTGTATTTTTTATACGAACTTGAGGGTTTTAAAGAAAGGCTTACGAAATATATTTGTTACCAAAGCACAATGTGCTTGGTACCCTGAAATCCTGAAGGGTATAAGGCTGCTTTGTTAGTTTGATGGCTTGAATAAATTCTTAAACTTAATTATATCCGGTTCTGATTTAATATTTCTGTACGGACACACACACACATACTGTACACTACCACGCAAAATTTTGGGATCGCTTGAAAATATCTTTTTGTTTGGCTCTCTTGAAGACCATCCCAGGAAGGCAAGACCAGCACTTACTGTACCTCTGCTGAGTTACCAGCCTCAAAAATCACCAATTACAGCAGCTTGCTTAGCTTAGAGCCATTATAAAGGCTTTAAAGATAAGTAGCAGACACCTCTCAATATCAACTGTTCAAAGGAGATTATTGTATATTTTGGACGCCTTCAGCATTGTTTTACAATGTAGAAAGAAATAAAAATCACGACCGACCTTGAAGCTAGAGAGTGATCCCAAACTTTTGAGCAGTAGTGTACTAGAAACACAGCAGAAAATTACTCAGGTAAGAGTAACCTGATGAAAAACTAATAGAATAATTACAAATTACTTTTTTTTAATTTTTTTTATCAGTGGTGTAGTGCAGGGTATATGCAAGGCACACATTTGTCTCAAACCTGTGTGAGTGCATATACACTCATGTTTTGAGAGTTAGGAGATTAGAACAGTGGATGATGTCTCCTTTGTTTGGTCACTATAAATGTCCACAGGCTGCTCCCTCTGACCCCTTGTTCAGTGGCAGAAGGGTCAATCAGACATAGATGATAACATCTATTTCATCAGTCTTCTTACACATTAATGTCTTTCAATAATATTATGTCCCTTGTGACACAAAGCAAAATGTGGCCATTTCTGGAAATTAAAATATACAAATAAACAGGGAAGGTGAAGCTATCCAAGCAAAAATCAGCTCATAGAGCAAAGGCCATCACAATAATACATCACTGCTTTTAGCTAGCAGCAGCACAGGTAACCACAGCACATGAACTTTCTAGGGCAGTGGTTCTCAACCTGCGGCCCACGGGCAGCATGCGGCCCGTCACAAATGCAAATGCGACCCGCGATGCTGACCACGTAAAAAAAAAATTAATGAAAAATAAATAAAATAATAATAAATGGTTTTACAATTCATTTTAAAAAAAATGTATTAAATAAATAAATGTATTAAACAAACTTTGAACTATATTTTTGTCACATAAAATCATTTTGGTGATCATGTTTTCATATATG
>JAQQZT010000012.1:16624260-16641673 GCA_030068275.1 Clarias platycephalus
TTTGATGCCTTCAGTGAGAATCTACCAATGTAAATGGTCATGAAAATAAAGAAAACACATTGAATGAGTGAAGGTGTATCCAAACTTTTGTCCTGTACTGTAGTTGTAAATAGTCATATTTTGCTCACTGCAGTGGATGTTTTGTATAATACACATTTTGGTTCAGTATATTGAGTAATGTTTATGTGTCTTTCGTGTTCTTGGGTTTTCGTATTCTTGGGTTCTTGGGTCTTGGGTTTCTTTGGGTCTCTTGTTTGTGTAATGTTGATTAAATAATTAATACAAGTGTTACAAACATTCTTGGGTACAAACAGTCTTCAATAAATCTTGCACAAAGTGCAAAAAAATAAAAAAATTATGTAAACCCCCACAAAATATGCAAATTTGCTTTGCTTGGCTAGACACTGGCGCAAAAACAAGTTTTGACCGGCTACCGGAAGTATGCACAACCGAAAGTACGCGCAACCAGCTTAATCAATTGTATGCTTTAACTGCTTCACACGGCAAAGCAAAATCCGGCCCAAATTTGGCTCGTAAATCGAAAATTCGCAAGCCAGGCCATTTGTATGCCGAGGGTCCACTGTACAGTATGTGTAATATATGATTGTTCAAATATCTATACTGCATATTCCAGTGTAAAAGCTCTAGTGGACTAATGTCAGCAGCTATACAGTATATCATACTTACAGCGTCGTCCAGGAGCTTGCCAGTGCTTTTCCTGCAAGAGGAGCTTTTGTTAAAGGAAGAGCCCTGAGCGGGAGAGACAGGGGAAGAAGGCGGCTCAGGAGCTTTCTCTTCCTGCTCAATCTCGTTCTCCAGCTTAATTAACCCAGGTGGTTCGACCTTATACCTGACACAGAAATACCCATCCATCAAACAGCTCACAGATGAATTATTAGGCAGAGTAAACAGTTTGTAAAATGCGTTTTACAGTATATTCCACAGACCTAGCCGCTATCCTCCCCAGTTCCAGCAGACACAGGCAGACCTCACGTGGCTGTTTGTGCAAGACTAGAATAGACAACAAAGACCAAAAATGATACATCCTTCAACATTTGTCCAGGTATTTTAAATATGCCCAGACACAACATATACACCACATAACAACAGCATGACAATGAAGAAATGTGATGGTGAGAAGCTGATGAATGACTATGGTGGAGAAAAATGCACACTTTGGGACAGATTTAAAGAAGCATATGTCAATGATAAGACATTCTACTGACTGATAAAATGGAGAATAGGTAGGTATACGTAGGTCCTTAATGCATTGAATAGGTTCTGAGGGTTATGTGATGTAATAAATGTTTCCTTTAAAACCTTTTAACTAACATTATACAGTATTAACTTCCCTATAACAATGCAAAGAGTTTAGATTAAAATAAAACTTCTTACAGCATGCAGAAAACGTGAGAGGCTAACCATAAAATGTTCTAAATCTGCAGCGCAAGATTGGAATTTTTCAGTTAGGTGTCAGAGTTAATAATTCTATGCAGCTAATAGACAATCGAGCCTGTTATGTGGCAAAACTGCCCAGAAGTGGCCTGAAAAGCTGATGTTTATATCTGCTAGTAGAGTTCACATCTGGTTGTCGTTAAATACTTCATGCCTCATTAGTCATGACTCATTCGCATGGCGCAGTGATGATCAGGTGATACAGCACAACATGCAGTAAACACATGATGAGCTTCACTTCACCTCCAAACCATCGTGCATCCCACCTGATTTTAATGTCAGCTCCATGCATGCATTCATCTATCACGGCAGAAAATAAAGTAGGAGGGAAGAAGCAAAAATGAATAAAAGTTTCATGTCTAAAATTACTTGATCAGCTATATATGCATAATTTATCATATTAATCCAGTTGGCTAGAAGGAAATCCTCAGGGAGTCTGTACTTGAACATTCGCCCAAGACCAGAACCAAAAAAAGCAAATCCCATACAAAGAATATAAAGATCATTTGGAGTCAACTTCGAGAGAGATTCCATCAATTAGACGATTTGATATTATGAAAGCAGACAGGTATTCACATCATAAAAATATAAAGTCCCGATGGCAAAAAATACATGGTCTTAAACATGTTTAGACACAAACATAACAAAGAATTCACTGTGTAACTGCAATGTGGAAGGGAAAAACTGTGCATTCAGAGGAATCATTTTCATTCTCCTGCCCCACTTTCCTTAACTTATCTAATTTCTTTCTTTCTTTCTTTCTTTCGTTCTTTCTTGCTATTATGCACCCTAATATTCTTGAATATATGTAGACAACCAAATTTGCTAAGTAGTGTTTGCACCAGATTAGTAAAAAACTGAGAGAGAGAGAGAGAGAGAGAGAGAGAGAGAGAGAGTCACAGTGTAAGACAAGCTCAGGGAGTCTAGTAGCCTCATACAAATAGGCCCATTCATGTTCCAGACAGAAAAAGAAAGTAGTTGGAAAAGAGGAGACTCTTCTTTTTCTTCTTCTGTCATATCCCCTGCCAGCCACAGTCTGCGGCCCAGAAAAGCCCTGGGATGAGGACACTGAGAATAACAAGGACTTCTTCTGTGCCACAACCAATCACACAACACCTCTGTACACTTTGCTGGGAGTGACTCGCTTCCCGTTTGACCTCACTGTTAGATTCCACAACGATGTTTAGAAGATGGATGCAATCAATTGCTGCTGATCAAGTGTGCTTTAGAAGTAATAGAAAACTGGAACAAATCTTGTTGGAGACTGTGTATGTTACAAATTAAATTGTAATGAGTCAAAAACTCATATTGGCACAAGGTGCAGGATGCGGGTTTTAGGTAAAATATTTAATTCTGGTGCGTTTTTGTTCTTAATTGTGCTTTGGTTTGCATCCTAAAGCTAAATTACTGTGAAATCTTATATAGAGTTCATATATAGGCCACTAGAATAACAAAAGAAATGCTTAAGGCCCTAGACAAGGTTTAATAGTATCAGGAATACAAAAGTAATATATGATGATGACTAAAAGCAGGGACTTTCCTTTCAAAATATGGTATAAAGTAAATATGGTTCAGCATCACAGTGTTTCCCAACTACGAAACAGGTCATAGATGGCTGCATATGTTTTTGTTTTGTATTAGTTTTTTATGCGTTATTGAATGAGTAGAGTTACTCCAGCACAGCTATAAGTGGCACTGGAAAGACTTCCAAAGTAAAAGCTGCTGGATTCGATTTAGTGTGAATTTTTCATCTCACACATCATATGTCACCACGAATACATCATACATCATCATCCCACAACATTAGACATAAAAGAAGGTCTGGCTACTATTAGGGCTAACACTGAGCCAGAGACTTCAGAAGAGGAGTTTGCTCATGGAAGATACCATAAAGATCCATCCTATGCTATCCTCGGTTGCATCAAAAGGAAAAAACTGAACTCTAGAGGGCCAGCAAGCTAAAAGGCAGTTCCTGAGCTACAGTATCTAAACCACAAATGTGTCAAATTTAACTGAATGAACAGTTACTCACCCAGTCCCTCAGACTCAAACAGGCAGGTTTCCCCAACGCCCACCTCTCGACACCATGATAGGAAATTGGCTGTATTGTCTCGAGCAAAAAAAGATCCAGACGGCGCACTCGCTCTACAGGGAATCCTCCGATTAGGGATTGGCTGAAAGAGATCAACTTTCAATCATAAGTCCGATCACTCAAAAAGAAAAGAAACAGACAGTAACCATGAAAACCTTTCCCATTATTTATGAGCACTTTAGTCATGCATTAGAAAAAAAAAAAAAAGTTTACACAAAATCTTTACACTTCACTGTTTATTTAGATCTTTAAGTGTGTGCACAGAATTTTAAGAGGCTTAAATCTGACCATTTCCTGACCATCGGAATTCCCTTCTTTCAATTCTCCCATTTAACACCATTAGACTTGTTTTTACTTCTCTCCTTTTCCCACCATTTTCGCTCTCTCTTCCTTTCTTTCTCCTCTCAAGCCTATGTAGACATCTAGCCCTGCTGCTTGAGCATAGTTTCTCAGGGTCTAATCGCTGACCAGCGTCTGATCTCTTTTCCAACATCCTCAGCTCAGGTTACACTGCCAGAGATCATGACTTCTCTCTACTCAGTGATCAATACAAAATCTGACAGAAAGAGAAAAGAAACAGGGGGCTTGACACGAAGGGGGATTGCCAGGAACTGGGAGCATAATGTTATTTAATACACACGTCCTTGCCCTCAATGAGATTTATGTAGCATATGCCTGCGTACAGGATATGTGTGTCTGGGTCTCGAATAGGTACGATGAGGTCATGCTGAAAGAATGCATTCTACAATGGAGCTGATTTTTCTCTGGCTTTTCCAGAAATCGCTCCTGCTCCCCCACAGGCTCCCACAACCACATCAGCATGCAGATCACATCCAGTAAAATGTGCAAATATTCAACAAATTAATGTTCACTATCTTTGTTCTGGCATTATTAATTTTACAATGGAAATTATTGCCAAACGTCAAGAAGGACTTTGACAAACTACTTATTTTTCTCTTCCTCCAGCAAATCATCATGAACTTTTCTTCCTTTAATCAAATATATAATTGTATTTATTCATTACTGATCCTTCAAATAATATTTTAGATTTATCTCAGTGTCATCCATAACTGTGAGATAACATATGGTTGCAGTCAGAGGTTTAGAGTTATGTTCTAGAAGAATGAATGTCATGCTAACATGGGCTTTCAATTATTACTTTCAACTGGTCTATTTCAGAGGAAGAACAATTGCATAACATACGTCTTTATCAGAGAAAACCTTAAGAATTTGGAGAACCAGGTTTAATTAATTAAACACCAAAGGTTAAACTATAAATACATAAATTTAGATTATTCATTCAGTTTTGCTGAAAATCCCAAAATGTCTTTTCAAGCTTGAGGCCTCTTAACGTCCTGTTAGTGATCATGACTGACTACATCTGGTAGCTTTTCTATGCCAACATAAAAAACTTAGGAGTAAAGGTGAGGCATTCAACTGTTATTTATAGTGGTGGCTGTTTTTCTGCCAGTGGAATTATTGTGCATTTCACAAACTGTACAGAAAAATTAAAAAGGGAGGACTACTTCAGAATTCTTTAGCATAACCTCAAATCATGAGCGAGACAGTTGAAACTTGGACAGTGACCCCAAACACGCATCATAGTCAGTTGTGGATTGGATGATGCAGTCTCACTTTGAGCTTTTTGGAGCCTCGACCTTAACAAAACTTGTGGACTGTGCTTAAAATTGTGCATGCAAGGAAACCAACAAAATTAATTTGACACCACCGATTTAGTTAATATATTTACTAAATATATTAATAAACACATATTTATTAAATATCCAACCAGAATTCTGCCAGAAACTTAGTGATGGATAGCAAAAGCATCTGCTGAAGGTGAAATTTGCTGAGGGACACTCAACTAAATATTAAGAGTGCTGTATGCACAGTATATATTTAACCTTGTGTGTGTGTGTGTGTGTGTGTGTGTGTGTGTGTGTGTATACTGTATAATAAAAATAAAAAAAATCAGGAACAATAAATTAAAACTTGTACTCCAAGTATTCTTCTATTAAAGATGATCATTCTGTCCCAAAAAAGACTAGTTAAAAAGAATTATTTAAAAAATACTGCAATGATATTCTTCTTCAAGAGCAAGGAAACAGATGGTTATTGACCTTCCAACTAATTAAATAGTAACAATGTATGGTTTTCAAAGCAATAATTAATAATAAAAAATAAAAAAAAAGACTGAGAGTAATCCAAAAAATGCAAGTGTGTGCTTGTCTCTGCTATGAGTCATTAAAACATTAATAGGTTTGCTTAAAAATGCTTATTATACTGCAAGTGTGAAATGTGGTGGAGTAACATTGATAAGATGGGACCGATTTTTACTGATTTTATATCTTGGTTGTAGATAAATTTTACCAAGACAATGGCCCCAAATATGCATCAAAATCAGCCTCAGACATGGTCGCAATTTCAGACAGATTCTTTGTCCTGTAAAGGCCACATTGATCGCTTGGTTTAAGTCTGGATTTAACCCTGCAAAAACATATGCTCTGAATTCAAGAGAGACATGCACGTACAGAAAAAGCATTAAATAATTTGAAATGTTCTGAAAGGAGGAGTCGTCCAAGATCCTTCAACAGGTTAATCCGTTCTTCTTACACATTACAGTAAGAGGCTTTATGGTATTCTTCTCTCCTTACCAAATAAAATACAGTTTATACATTGACAGTATTGAGGTACTTATGTCTAAATACATTAATTTCACAGCCGTGGAACACTTGCCAGTACGGGACACATTTCACTTGCTGGCACCATGAGTGGTACAGTACAAAAATACGCAGCCAATCTGTTCTGCTAATAATATTCTACTACTTCAGATATATTAAACTTAAGTGAAATTAGACCCAGGGGACTTTAAGCACATTAAATATTTAGTGCAATATTTATGAATAGTCATTACATAATAAACAGATAAGAAGCCAAGGAGAGACAAGAGAAGTACTGTATGGTGCTGATAAATAGATAGATAGACTTCTGATGTTCTGGAATCACTGCTGGTCATACATACTGTAGACAGTGAAAACACAACATCGGGGTCTAGAAAGGTTCCCACTGCATTTTGTCCATTTGTAATACAATAATAACATTGGAGCTCAGGATGAGAGCGGATACTGATCTGATACTGATAACTAACTCTGGAAGCTTCTACTGTATTGTTCCGTTATAAATATGTCAAAGACCCAATGCTATAAAAAAAAGTGGTGTCTTATTTTCTGTGATGGGTCAATCTATATCACACGTGTTCATGACCTTGTCCTTGTCTCTTTTCCTATAAAGCTCAATTGACAGTCAAATGCTAAGCTGTCTTAAGCTTAGAAATGTATGTACTGTAGCATGGATCTCAGTGTGTTAGTCCAGCCCCACTTCTACTTGAATCACACACCAAAAAAAAGAGAGAGTCGGCTACTCCCAGCTTGTAAATTTGGACTCTCACTCTCCCGTGATATGCACAATCAATAGACTCCAATGTTCTATCTCTCGTTTCTTTCTCATTCTGTCCCTCAGGAGTCATGACCTCAAATATTTCCATACACATGTGCCTCTCTCTCTCGAATGCATCTCTGTGCAAAGCAGCAAGCGTTCCCACAGACTTAAAGCAATGGGCCTACGTTTACCCTTTGAAATAAAAAAAACGCATGCAAAATTAATTACCATTGAGGTAAAACGTTGTCTAAATATTAACGATAAGATCTGTTTAACAACGTAGTATGTAATGTTTTTATTTTTGCATTATACTAGTCTAAAAACAATCTTTTCATTCACGGATCTTTCGATTGTTTATTTTAAGGTCATATCATTAATTCTCTAACTGCATACACCATCAAGATATGTCCTCAACCCTAAATGAGACTCATAGAAATCTCAGCTTTGCAAAGTTTACCTTATGTCAGCCACATACCAGTGTGTTACGCTATTAAGGTTTCTTGTAACATAAATTATTGTTATTACACTGTACCAAGATAAAACCTTTTAAAGTGCAAATGATATAGTAGTGTTTAGCAATGACCTGCAGAGTGTAGTTTCTCTGTTCTGCTATCTTTAAGAGGTTCTATTAGCTTAACAGTAGGGAGTCATAACCAGCAAAAAGGACCATTGTGAAGCCTGTGAAGAAAATGGGCTTCAGCCAACAAAAGCAGAAATATTTCCTTAATTTACCACCAAAAAAAATCTACCGCCCCTTAATGCTTTTCCCATCTGGGGGGAATTTCTGGGGAAAAAGTTAATTACTCCTTGATATCGTTAGCCGGCTCTGTATAAATCAGCACGCTCAGCATTTTTCCAAAGTTCACCATCCCACAATGGCAAGTTTTGAGAAGGACATGGCAAATGTCCACAATTGCAAACAAAAGTCTCTGTGTGAGACAGCAATGTCCAGCTATGTTCAGATTTTGCTGACACATATCAGCCATCTGAAAGTGATACATTGGAATCAGCCCTGTCCTGTCAACACGTAAGATCATCCAAGACATGCCGTAAGTCCAACGATATTCTCGGCTCTATGATTCATAACACACAATGTTCGACAGCATCCTGACATGTGATCAGATGAAATTCTGTAAATTGTCAATCACTTTAATTATCGACTTGGGAAGGACCTGGAGCGGGACTTTGCGGTGTCAATATACCGCTAGCTTACGAAATGAAAATATTTATACGATGCAGAAAACCTCAACCCGCTTGAAATGAGTACGGAATTACCGCGTTCACGCCAGGGTTTATATGGAAATGCATACTACTGTGAATTGTTCCATTAGCACACGAGAGCTGCCTGGTTCTCTAATATATCTGCAAAAGAAATTCGACATGATTTAACGGTGACGATAAAAATGCTGATGTCATTTGGCTAATAAGTCAGTGTTTTGTCTGTGTTTCAGGTTCCCCTGGAGCTGAAGATAGAGGATACGAAAGCTAATCAGAAAGGCATGTGATTTTCTGATCTGGAATTTGGAGGCCAGGAATTGTGGAGACGTCAGTTGTCACTGATTATTTCCATTTTTCAGTGTGTATTTTTTAATTCGTTTATCTTTTAAAGCAGATCAGAGAAAATTTCATGCGTGCATCTATGAACTGAATGGTGATGCCTTTTACTGGTTTGTGCTTACAGCACATAAACAGAGGGGAGTAATAGAGAGAAAATACCTTGCCAGGTGGTGACAGTTCTCCACTGTTCTGCCTAAATTTCTCCTGCAGCGTCTCAGCCAGCTGACACAACAGGAAGCCATTATCTAACCTGTCCATGAAACTCTCTGCTGTGATTTCAACACCTGGGAGAGAAGGAGACAGAAGAAGGCTGGGAATATAATCAGTCACAATACAAAATTTCAAAACAAAAAGCCTGTTTTTTTTTCTGGTATAGGAATTTTAAAAATGCTATTAAAAAAGAGTGAGCTAAATGAATCTGGAATTTATGAAGTGATCTATGTGTGTCCGTAGTTATTTAAGTTTGAAAGTTGGTGTAATATTTAGGCAACAGCTGATAAACACTTGTTCCAGTGTGGAGCAAAGAGCCGCAAACAGCAGTGGTGATACCGCCACAGAAAACAGCTGGCTGCTTTTTGCATAGTAGCCCAGATAAGACTCACACATGCTCACACAGATACTATACTGATCAACATGTGGCTGTTGGTTTTGACTGGCTTCCAGATGACCATTCCTTCTCAGTTAGATCACCCTGAAATAGGAGGTGGTGGCAGCGGGTTCTGTGGAAAGAGTATATTTTTTCTTTTTGTTGTTTCTAAAGCAGAGGGGTGCAGTAGTGGTAGAGCGGGGTTTCGGGGCCTTAATGAGTTCCAAATGTGGTAAGTAAAGATCGGGGAGCAGAAAGAGAAATTGAGAGTTTATAAAATCCTCTCAATATTCATGACCCCCAATTCATGCTTTCTCCATACAGTAAAGCAAAATAAACTCTGTACACTGCCTTTAAACGAGCTCTGAATACCAGCCTCTAGCCAGAGTTTCTATTACAAACATGACACAATGAAATCAAACTAAATGCTTCATGAATCCAATTAAACTCTAATTAAATTCTACAGCAAGTCACACATAATTTCCCGCAATATCAGCAGTCTGACAGTATAAATAAATGCCGCTAGAGCTGAGACATAGACAGGCGATCTGCCTTTTCCGCGCATCAGGTCTGACTGAGTGGTCACATCTTCTTCATCACACTACGTACACACATCTGTAGATAGAAATCTGCTTCCACATCACATTAGAGGTAGCCACACACCACTAATGAAAGCAAAGATTCAAGACGAATGCAGAGAGGAAAGTGTTTGCTGTGGTGCTCATACTGTATGGTCCACCATAATCGCTCTTCTCCATCAGCTCCAGGCAGACCAGCAGCACTGCTTCCTGACTCTGCTGGCTGTACACAACCTGCCTACTGCCAGACATTCCACTGACGTCCCGCTCCACACACACATTTGTGCCAGAACCATGACACATCACCATTCTTCTCGTAATATCTGTGCAATACTTCTGAATCACTACTGGTCTTAAGTGCAGTCAAAATAGGCCATACAATGCTGCACAATGGGCAAATTTCAACAAGAATGTGGGAGCAAACTGGCACTATAGTAAAATTCATTCACTTCTTTTCAGAATACACCCCAGATAGGATTCCAGTCCATCACAGAACACCATGCACTCACATTAACAGCAAGGGTCAATATAGAGAAGCCAATCCATCCAGCTTTTGTGTTTTGGAGGTGGGAGAAAACCAGAGAGCGCAGAGGAAATAATTGATTCTAGTGAAACTCAATGAAAACACAGCCAGTTACCCAAGCTGTGAGTCAACAATGTTACCCAATAAGCCATCCTGCTGCACAGAACATATAGAATCATTCATAAATAATCATAAAAATATATATAATAATAATAATAATAATTATTATTATTATTATGAGCATTTTGCTAGCCTAAATAGTACCTCATTGATTTAAAATCTTCTGCACAACAGCCTCCCATAATGTCACAAGTGTAAAAAGAATCACAGGCAACAAAGCAAATACATGTAATGCAAATGCTGAAAAAAATAAGACTTTAAAAAATGCATGATTGAGGAAAAAAATCTATCAACACATGAGTAAAACTATTAAAAAGAATAAATATACTATACTAGTCAAACGATTCTTACAATAGATTTCTACAATCTAGAACATTACTGGATACTTTCAAAACTATGAAACAACACATGTGACATTAGGTAATTAGGTAACAAAGGTCAGCTGTTCTGGAACTGGTCTGGTCTTGTCAAGTACATTTGCAAAACCCATCAAGCACCATGATGAAGATTAGAGCCTTTACATCAACATCAAATTTTCAAAGGAGATTATTGCATATTTTGGATGTCTTCAGACTTTTTTTTTTTTTTTTAACACAATGTAAAGGGAAACAAAAATCAGGAAAGACCTGGGAGTTTGAAGGTGTGTCCAAACTTTTGACTGGTAGTATATATACAAAGCTATTATTATTATTTTAACTAAGAAAGCTTTATCCTGTATATGACTGAGCTTCATGTGTCAAGTTACGGGCCAGTTCGGGTTTTTTCAAGTCTGTCTCAAATCAAATCAGAATGATGTTTTATTCGCCAAGTATGTTGACACAAACAATGAATTTGTGTGTGTGTATGTATATACAGTATGTATATCGGACTGTGGGAAAGGAGCTCTGTGGCTACTTCAGTAATGCAAATTCTATAACAGCATAAACATTCACTCATCATCGTCTATACCGCTTAATCCTGTATTCAGGGTCATGGGGGGCCTGGAGCCTATCCCAGGTGACTTAAGGCACAAGACGGGGTACACCCTGGACAGGGTGCCAATCCATCGCACACACATACACACATTCACACACTCATTCACACACTACGCCAATTAACCTAATATACATGTCTTTGGACTGTGGGAGGAAACGGGAGTACCTGGAGGAAACCCACCAAGCACGGGGAGAACATGCAAACTCCATGCACACAGAGACAGGAATCGAAACCAGACCCTGGAGGTGCAAGAAACTCCCTTATGTTTTTGTTTCATCAGTCTTGAGATGGGTTTCTACAAATTACTACCCACAGGACCTAAAATTAATACAGTTGCTATGACCACACATCCAATAATACTGTTCGCTACTTACCCAGCATGCTGGTGAGCCAGAGAGCCAGGTCTTCCTTCATAGGCAGCAAACTGGCTTCATGTCTGCTGGCCAGCCACAGACTGTACTGCTGCAGGTCAGTTAGGCCTGGACCAAAAGGGTGCTGTTTAGGACTCAGAGAGCTGCACATGCTTGCCCTTATTCACTAGCCTGAAAAAACACAGAACAGAGTGAAGTCTATAAGAGATGGAGAACAATAGGTAAGTAGAGTGAAGAAAAGAAACTTCCCATGATAGAGACATTCATGATAGAATACTGGTATTTTACTAGCATTTGCAAAGAAAGAAAAAATGTCTTAGTTAAAATTCTTCTTTGTATAAAGACTTTCCCATTCTGGCCTCAATTTGGTCACCTGCCAACTCCTAACCCACCAACCAGCTCTCCCCATCAGGAGTGAAGGCTAACACATGCTTTCTCTGAGACATGTGAAGCCAGCCAACCACATTCAAACTACATCACAGGGAAGCGTAACACACACTGACCTGCACAGAGATGCCTGAAGTTGGCTGGTGTCATTCTTACTGACAGGTGAGAGACAGTAACACCATCACTCCCACCCAGAAAGCATGGTCAATTTTACTCCCTTGGCTCCAGGCCAAGGACTGCTGTGACATCGTTGGGATTCAAACCCACTATTTTCTGTTTCAAAATTTGGGAGACAAGGTTTAATATTCTTGTCCCTGTCTTATTATATGTTCATTTCTCTCAAATGGATTTACACGTTTTTGAATTTAAAAGTCAGAATAATTTTTAAAAAATACACATTTGATTAAGTCTTTAGTCTTGACTTCAGTCTTAAGACTACTTAAATTGGTATCAGATGTGGAAAAGCCACCTGTCCAAACACAGCCTGTCCTGGGAGATTGAGATGTCAAAGGTAGAATCTAGATTTCACAGATTTTCACAGATTTTCCCATGATCAAGGGCTTCACTTAATCATTTCACTTTCTCATGGCAATCACTAAAGTTTTCTTTCTTCTGATCAACCTCTCACTCCTCTTTCATCAGAAGCCCAGCCCCTTTTCACAGTACTCTGATCATTTTCCAGGTTTAGCCTCAATCTCGATTTACTAAAGGGTCATTTTGTGGTCAGGATCCAACAATGCTTACTTTGAAGGAAAGGAAAGTTCTCTGCAAACGGAAATGGCCCTCAGACAGTAACGCATTTGTGTGAGGAACACTAACATGAATGTATGCTCTGACACAAAATTTCTAAGTAAGTTGTGACTTACTCAGTACATTCAGGTTTATTCTTGAGTCTTGGGAAGATCCTACAGGATGTTGTGCGTGAGAAAAAAGTTCAAGTAACATCAAGCGATGACTATCTACTTAAAAAATATAAATAAAATATATGTTTGCGCTGATTCTGTTCCTTGTTGGGAAGAGATGTTCCCATTTCACTGCTTTACTTACCATTTTACATTTATTCATTTTGGAAGGTGCCTTTGTACAGCACAAATTACAGAAGTAATAGTACATAATACACTTCTGGGATTCAAACTTACAATCTTCTAATAACTTATTCAGAGCTTTAACCACAGAGCTACCACTGGCCCAAATAAATAAATGGATTCACAGAGATCTCAACATAGATGACAAACCTACAACCCTAAGACTTCCATATTAAACCTTGGTCAACAATGTCAGTTAAATTTAGTTTAGTGTAGACTACTCTATGGTTATACCAGTTTTTATGTATCCTTCTTTATTGATAGTACAGTATACATTAGTTAAATGGATAACCTATGTCTAAATTACTTTGATTGGAGCAAACTTTGACTATCTGTCTTGCCTCAGTAAGAGGTTTTTCTCATAATCAACCAGAAAAACTCTTTCTTGCACAATAGTAAGTGTGTCATAGTTCCTTTAGTCCTTGTATTCTATTTACCTGATTTTCCCATTGTTTCTTCCAATAACTATCTTATGTAGATTTGCTACCAGTCATCATACACTGTTTTGCAATACTTTCTTTCTGCTTTTGAGTCCTCAAATAACAAGATAGTTTGGTTAAAAGCTTTCATCAAATGAATACGTACAAAAGCGAATGTGAATATAAGTGTGATGTCTTGTGTTTCTCTTTGTCTACTAACAATATGGAACAAAGCAGAAAGAAAGAAATGACCTAAATTGCTATTTGCTTCTTTTTGTATAGAGAACATTATGTGCTTGGTATTCTTCATTACCAGTGTGGGTTACAGTTAAATCTATGACATTGGGCATAGTGTAGTCTTACTCACCAGCCTCTCTTGTGTCTCCCACAAATTCCTGCTACACAGTAGCTCTTTCATACAGGTAATCATAGAGAAAAAGGGGAGAGGACAGAAAGAGAGAGTGAGAGAAAAACAGGGAAATAGATCCAAAATGTCTCTCAAAGGACAACTGACCTTTTAACAAGAAAGGCTGTATACTCTGTGCAATGCCAGGTTCAGTTCTGTTTTGGCAATCAGGTGTGACTCCTAAACACATAAATCCCCAGGCATTTCATATTGCTCTCTGCAGCAAGCCATTTAACAACATCACAAAGTGGTGACAGTCAGAACAAGTTTGTCTAACCGTTGAGCTTTTTACACTTCTGACACATTGGAATGCCCAACATTTACATAAACCATCATTTCTTTTTGACCCTAATGATACTTTACCAAGTTGTCCATGTGGTCCAAATTACACTGCAATCCCGTTCATTTAGAAATAAATTAAATTAAGTGACAGCACTGCATTTCCTCGTCAATTAATTGTCATACTTAGAGAAATCATTTACAATATCAGAAAGCAATCACAGATGTTATGGCAGCTGTATTATTATGGCTATGTCCACAACATTTTGTTCCGATAAAGCGTACTGCAAGAAGATTTTACAAAACATACAGAAGCAGTCAAAAGGTGGACACACCTTCTAAATCCATGGGGTTTCCTGATGTTTACTGTATTTCATTCTGTATTTCTATGTGAAACAATTCAGAAGACGTCCAAAATATGCAATAATCTCCTTTGAACAGTTGATACTGAGATGTGTCTGCTACTTATGCTCTGTAAAACCTTCATAACAGTTGGTCTTTATTCTGCTCTCCTGGGATGGTGTTCATGAGAGTCAGTTTCATCATGGTGCTTGATTGGTTTTGTGAATGCACTTGACAATAACCATTGACCTATGTGTTTATCTCCAATCTTTCTAAAATAACAATTGACTGTTGTTGATGTTTTAACTTATTTACCTAATTCCACATGTGTTATTTGATGGTTTGGAAATCTTCAGTATTGTTCTAGAAAGTAAAACATAAATCACAAAAAAAAAAAAAACAACATAAAGGTTAAAGATGTGTGTCCAAACTTTTGACTGGTATTGTATATCTAATCATCTTAAACAAGCAGAAAACGGTTAACTGATCTCTCTGTGAACAACAATGTAAAAATCTGGTAAAAATCCGTTATCCTGTATTACCTATTACTATTACCTACTATCTACCTCTGTTGTTTTAAACCTTTGTTTTAAACAAACATAGCTAAAGCACAAGTATAAACCAAGTGTGCCACAGGAAAGCCCTTAAATCAGAGCCAGAAGTACTGTAACTGAAGGTCAGAGGTCAGTGTGTTCAATGGGGTTCATGATAAGAAATGTAAACAGCAATCAAATAATCTAACAGTAATCAACATTAAGCTTGAACATGTTCAATAAACATCACCAACTTCTCTTTTTATACACACAAGGATTATTTAACCTTAATGATTATTTAAAATGGCATTGATGTATCAGGCGATCATAGTGTACTGTACATTAACTGTACATTGTACCTTTAAGCTGTGGTGCTGAGCTCGACTACTCATTAAAAAAACTGCCTGACCTTTACAGTCCACCTGGCTTGTTTCAATGTATAAAAAGTTTATAGCTCATTTGCACAAAGAGCTACTGGACTATCTTATTTATCATCCCCAGTTAATGTTAATAGTGGATTGGATGAGTGTTTTGCATAAGGCACTGCTTTATGACTTTTTACCATTTTCTCTTGCATTTGAAAACTCAAAGACTACTACCTTTTTTTTGCAGAGAGAGAGAGAGAGAGACTGATGCTGATCCTATTTTATATCCTTTGCAGATTTCATAAGGCTGGTCAGTGTTCAAAATTGTGCTTAAGTATTATCTGACTACCTGCTGTAGGGCAAACTTGTACAGACTGACTCTGGTTACTCTGACCAAGGTTTTCTGTCTTTGTTGTGGTTGTGAAAAGTACAATAACTCAAATTAAAATAACACTTGAAATCTGCCTGTCTGCAGTCTTTAAAAGAAACAAGTCAAATAAAAATGCATTCTTTCGGTCTAAAGACAGCATGTTTGCATGACATTGTGTCTCCTCAGTTTTTACAGCAGTTCGTTTAATATTTTAAAGCCGCTGAGTTCATATTCTCTCCATAATTGCGTCTATTCTTGCCCTCTTATAAAGAAACCACATGTGCATGTGACACGGTATGTGATAAAGTTCCCAAATGGGGAGAAGAAATAAAATGTTAGTGCAGATGAGGACTCCAGATGTAACTTTTAAAAAGCATTTGAAATAATGTAATTGATTTTTAAACTCACAGCAGCACAATCAATCTATTGCTCCTGGAGAAGAATTTCAGATTACTGTTTATCACTTTTTTATTTATGTTTCCCTAATTTCATGTAAGCAATTGCAAATCGACTGCAATCGATAAATGCACTAAAATAATAAACATTGCGTCAGTACTGTGCAAGAACCGCGTTCACTTGAAAGTGCATGGGAAATATCGTTTTCCCAAGTTTACCCTTTCAGGTAGTACAACTCTGTTTGCATGTTGCCTTACCTACGGAAACGCGACGCTGTGAGAAAGCTGTAGCCTGATTGCTTCTCTTCTTGTTGCAATGTTCATTCTTTGCCCGCTCTTCCCGCTGGCCGCGTTTCCCCGCTCCGAGTCCTCCTCGCGCTCCGCTCTGCCATCGCAGAACTCCCCACGGCGCGCGCTGCAACCGGGACACCAAGTCCACCGAACCGATCTTTAAAATCGACTCTTTGATTCAGAGAATCGACTCTCCAGAGTGAGGAATCGACTGGTTTAGCAAAATTGTCTCTGTTTCTATTTGAGTCATGTTCAGTTAAAATAGGTCGTTATATTATTTATGAAATGTACTTAGAAACTGTTTTAGACCCTTGACTTTTTTTGAAACTCTGTTCATCATGGATTTTTGGGGAAATATTTTATAGAGTCGATGATAATCTGATATTAAATTAACCTACTGAGGCAGGCCTACTGCTTCGAGATCTGTTCATCTTCATCTGATTAGTAAATTAAAGTATTCAAAGCATATAATCTAATTGATTCATATCACACTTGTAGGCTGTTCGAAAGAATCGACTCAGTGAGGAGTCATGAACAGAGCAGCAGCTCCGACTGCACACTGTTAAACAGGAGCTCACAGATTGGCTGCACACACACCATGCGTGCCCTAACTCACTCATTCTGTGACTGAAGATAACAGTTATCTATCTCTTAGTTTCTTTTAGATTGATGTCAAATTGTAATCTGTATTAATAAAACAGTTTTACATTTCAACAGGCCCACGTAGGGTTGTCTAGTGCTCAATATTAGATCTCTGTATATGACTCTGATGATATTTGTTTGAATATACACACACACACACACACACACACACACAAACACACATATGATATATGTTTGAATATA
>JAQQZT010000012.1:16650324-16671995 GCA_030068275.1 Clarias platycephalus
AATACAATAAAAAAAATGTGAGTAAAAGCTTATATGCTCTATCGCGCTCTCTCTCTTTTTTTTTTTTTTTTTTTTGCAGTGGTCTTGTTTAATTTTGGCTTCCCCCACATTTTAGACAACCCCCAGCAGTCTAGCTCATATCACTTTTTAATCAAAGGGAGTGAAGTGTGAGGTGTAGCATTCATTAAATGTAAGCCCCCCCTGCCATCTCCCACACACACATACATAGTGCAGATCCCATCTGGCATGGGTCTGAGCTGAATAGGAGAGCATCTCCCAGGGGACATGTACCCTCTTCTCAACATGTGTCTTAGCTGTCTCTCTCTCTCTCTCTCTCTCTCTCTCTCTGTCTCTCTCTGTCTCTCCTTGATCATTGCCAGACAGAGATGCAGAAGGTTGTCAGCTACACCTGAGTCCCAGCAGCACCCGATGATTGTCCAAATGATTCTAATCAAATTTGTGGGACATTCCCTCCAAAGAAAATCATTAACTAAAACTCTTATTACACATATTGTAATGCTTCCTCTAGATGTCATATTGCTAACAATGCAGTAATATTTCAGTCTCTTTAACCCATGTAAAGACTGAAAATGCTTTTGAGGTACTTATTGCTCACATATTCAAACATTTTTCCAGAATGTGTCTCATTAGATCTTTAAAGATAAAGAGTGAGAAAACTGCAGTGTCAGAGCCTGGCAGCTTGCCATTCCAACAGGAATTCAACTATTTTGGGATTGTGTGAACAAGATGGGGAAGGGGCAAGTAGTTTCCACATTTAGGAGATGTGTTAATAAGTGATAAAATATTCATTTCGCTGCAACTGGTGAGAACAAAGATGTCTATCTGTGTACCGTGGTTTACATGGATTAATAGCTTCAACATCAAAGCATCTATTAATTTAATTATATGAGACTTGATGAGAATGAGGATAATCTATTTTAAATGTAAATACAATTTTGGAGAAACATGCAGCACAGCAACAATGTACAGTACATTCACACAAAATGTGTAGGGTTGTATTGAATTGGTAATATTGAACAATGACACACACAAAAACATTGCTTTTGAATAAGAATGCCCATTCAAAATCATAGATCAGTTGATTAGTAATTGACTTGAAATATTTTGTTTCCAAAAATAAATAGGAAAGCTGATTAACTTTTATGTGAATGTTGATTGTCTGGTTTGCACTTTAAGGTTAGATGGGTTAAGTCTTCAATTTCTTTGCCTTCTTTGCTGTTACTGCTCTGAGACTTTTGTCCATGGTAATATTAGTGATTAAATGGCTGTGGATGTAAGGCCAAGTACCTTTATTGGAAAGGTGGTTTGTTCAGAAGGATAATCATGTTTAGGCAATACTGGGCCCCTGCTGAGCTCTTGTCATTAAATAGTCATTCTGAAGCTTGATTAGAATGTGCAGTCCCGTAAAGAGCCTTGGATACCCCCATAACACCTGTCCTCAAAACCCAGCTCCAGCTCATCTATTACACAACACACATGCAATCAAAACAGCAGAGCTTGCTCTTCATTCTGTCATTAAGGTGATTCTGACAATATGCAGTTAAGTTCTGACTGTTGTGAAAAAAGGAGAAATAAACAGCTCGTGAAATAGCTTATTTTGAGATTCAGCTGGGTGAAAATGTCAGAAGGGCAATTGCCGTAACTGGTATGGTTGGTTAGCTGTGGGAAAACATGTTGAGGTTGGCTGGTTACAGGATTCTATGGTCTGTCACATCAACACTTGTGGTCATTAGTGCAGGCCAGCTTGGCTCCCTGACTTAATTTGCAGGCAAACCAGCACTGGAAATTTTAATATGACACTAACAGACCGTTATAAGCATTGTTTTTTAACATATG
Source organism: Clarias platycephalus (assembly GCA_030068275.1). Classification (NCBI taxonomy): domain Eukaryota; kingdom Metazoa; phylum Chordata; class Actinopteri; order Siluriformes; family Clariidae; genus Clarias; species Clarias platycephalus. The sequence continues at coordinate 16,652,182 of JAQQZT010000012.1, forward strand.
CTTTAAAACATATGTTTTTTTGTTTTTCAAAAAAACATAGTCAAAAACAATAGCCCTCAGTGATCTATACAAATAAGAAGGGCACAACAGCACTTTCATTTAAAATGATTAAAGGATATTGATTTGCAAATGGTTTAAATCTAATTTCCTAGAAAGGTAATTTGTTGTTTTTTTGTAGGGAACAGGGGTCAATAGCCCCAGTGTAGTGGTTAAGGTAGAATCATTGACTCTGCTCTGTCTATAAAGAGTTATAATGAATGAGGTGTTTAGAAGAACAGTGCTAAAGGCTCAGTGCTAAATAACAGGAAAGAATGATATTATTCAAGAAGTTTAAAAACTATATGCTGACTAAAAATAAGAAAAATCATAGGTTTCAAATCATAATAATCAGGTTTTAATGACTAAGTCATCCAAAATATGATGATGATGATGATATTTGGACCTTGAAATAACAGTAGAGAGCTGTTTGGATTATTTTAGCACATTTTATATAAAACGATAAAGAGCAATTAAACAGTATAACACTTTGACATTAATAAATCACTCATTGAAACAACAGGTGATTTGTCAGAACATTTACATGTTATTTGTAATCAAGGAACAGTTTATAGATTTTTATTATTGTATCTCTCTGCAATACACTATTGTATTCTGAGTATATCTCTGAATAGATATTTTACAAATGGTTTTATATATATCATCTTTTCCATATATTTATAGAGAACTTTGGTTAATTATTTTATATTGTCACCCAATGGACCAGTTAGACAGTCCATTTTAAAGAAGAATGTAATCATGGCTCATATTCCAACTGCAAAAAATGTTGAATAATATTATAGCATGTGTCCCCTGAAGGTAGCAAGTTACTGTAAATTTAAGCCATTCTGTTACACATCCACTTGAATTTTAACTTACTTAAATCACTTTTAGAACAAATAATATGATAGGAGCAAGAATCACATTATACAATGTAAATACAACGTATTATGACAGTTTTTTTTTTAAGTTATTGCAACGCATCTTTTTCAACTGAACATATTAAACAAGAAGCCCATCATTGTTAATAAGGCTAGTGAAACAAATCATACCAACTTTAAATGGAAGTTGGTAACACTACAACTACAAAGGTATTCTTTTGAAAGTTATCCGAGTAGCTTTCCACGCAGCCAAGTTGGACAACATATATAGCATGCACCATTTGACATTTTATTACACTTCATAAATGAACAGCGACTTGATTACAGTGCTGTCTATAAAAACATATGGCCTTTGTATAACAATTGGCATACAGATCACCAACCCAACTTCACAGCAGTCTCACAGAAACAGCAGATATATTTAAATAATGAATGAATGAAATTGTTAATAAATTCTTGTCAGTGCAATTAAGGTTTTTGTGAAATCGCCATATAGTGTCTTTACGGTGTCCTAAAGACTGGCTCAATATTACATCAAATATGTCAAGGCAGTACAAGACTATTACAACACACAGTCACAATAGTACATATGTAAAGTAAAGGTAGTGTTGGAGGATGAGTTTTGTGCCACGATGGTTACAAGATTGCACTTTATATATACTGGATATGTAAACAACAGAACTGTCAGACACAAACTTTTCACAGAGGTGAATATACAATTAGATTTTTTTTTGCAAATTATCTACTATATACTATAATGCTGTATTCTCTTTTGAAATGCCCTTTTCAATGATAATTTAGATCAATATCGGGCATAAGCTTTCACTTTTGCCATTACATGCCACACATTCTATGTGTGAAATAAGCCGAATAGTTAAATGTGTAATACATAAGTCTAGGCAACCTATTGTTTCACATTAAATTTGCTCTGTAAACCTGTGACAGCAAGTCCACAGATGGCAAAAATGCTGATCAGGTCAACATGCACCATGTGCTTTTCAGATCTGCCAGGTCCATGTTTTAATTAACCAAACTGAATTAACATGAAATAAACATAATCGATCTTTTACTGCAAAACATTTATAGTCTTATTAAAATTATATTCATTTATAAAACTATCACACTGTGGGGGGTTACTCTGCTTAAGTTTCTGTAAGATATATTTTGTAAAACTCATCATACAGGCAACACTAACCCATCTCTGTCATGTCAGTGTCTCCACTGTACTAAGAATTGTCCATCATCTGTTGGTCCTATATGTATAGAGATGGAGATGCAGAGACTTTGTGCAGTAGATGAGCAACAGTTGGCATACTTAGACCTATAAGGCATGTGTAGCAGCTAAAATATCCATCTGTAAATCTTATACATGTTTAATAGTATATTTATATTTGCTCATGATATATACAAATATTATATTTGAACTTATACTGACTTGCACTAATGTCAAACTATTAAATTACTGAATAAATATTATTTTTATTCTAAGATTGATAAAAAATTTTTAGAATTCTTGCCTTATTACATAAATACTTTTCTAACTGTATTTACTGTATACAGTATTTCTAAATAACCAGCTTACTCCTACCTACCTCCTGCATAATCATTTTTTTATGTGGCTGTACAAGCCATGCTTTGTTATCCGAGGCATCCCTGCAATACATTTATAGTATGCTAGCACATTAGAGTTTAGTCACCACAATCTTTTGCATTTTCTAGAATTTTACAAGTATAGTGACGTCCTTCCTTTAAGTAAGCAGCCCTTGTAAGCAGCAGTTCTATGAGTATCCCTCTCCACCCTGAGGATAAACCTGCACAGCTCCCTCCTGGATGAACTCCTCTCTTTTCTCCCAGCTTCCTGCCCATCCCCCATTCAGCTGAGCTGTGGCCCCGTATGATTTCTGGGGAGCCCCAAATGCACCCTGGGCTCCAAATGGAGCATGACTAAGTGTAATATCACCAGTCTCTTCAGCAAGCTCATCTTCATCAATGAAACCACATTTCTCCTCGCTTGTTTCCTCCGGATCAGCCCATGGCTGCTTTTCACCTGATGCAAAGATCCCATAGAACACCACACCACCATAATGGACCAAGGAGGCAATTAAGAACACGTTTTGCCATTCTTCCCGTGTCTAATATGGAAATAATGAAAAAAAGAGCATTTTCAGCTTTTAAGGAATATTTTATATAGGGTAAGCAATGGACTGGTTAAGAAACATTTCTGCCATCCTTACCTTGTTTTTGGTCATGGCACCCACTATCAGAGGGCATACCATTCCAGAAAGTGTGCCAACTCCATTGGAGATGCCCATCAGTATACTGGCATACCTGGGAGCAATGTCCAGGTGATTCACATTAAAACCTTAAAGGGGACAACAAATGAGCACAGAAAGATGAAAATGTAAATCAATATAGAATAAATCCATGGCTAAAGTCTGAACCAGGTGTTAAATATAAAGCAGAGTCTCTTACCTGATATGGCAAACCCACTGAAACCCACTGCTAGTACCAGAAATGAGATGGCTACACCTTTACTATGGGAGAACCCAACTACCAACAACAGTGTTGCTTCCATCCCAAATCCTATGGCAGTGCAAAGTATATGTCAACCTCACGAATGTCCAGAATCCTTTTAATACCTTATATACACGCTGTATATCTTAAATACACACATCAAAAGGTGACTAGTAGCTGTCATTCTTACCTCCACAATTCATTATCTTCCGTACATTAGTGGTGGACATGATGTTTTTGCTACGTAGAAAGTCAGCAAGTTGGCCTCCTATGGGCACTATGATGGTCATGACCAAGTGAGGAAGAGCAGAAACCATGCCAACCTAAGCACACATAAAGAGATACAGGAAATACTGTGTAATCATCAATGCTTGTGCTGGTGTTGGTAAATAACAAGTTCTTGTTTCTCCAGGGTTATGGTTAATCTGATTTAAAATTGATAAAGTAAAATTTACAATCATCAGCAGTAATCCAGCAGCAGGGTGTTAGATATTCCAATTTCAATCTTGTCTACTTGAAACCCTTTATGGAAGCAAGAAACAATGTGACATCTAAGACTGACTCAAATTTAACAGCAGTATGCCCTCTGCAAACCATACATAAAACACTTGTGTATATCAATCCCCTAATGTTAAACACTTTAAATACTGCAGCTGATATTCATTCTTATAGATGAACAAAAGAAAACATCTAGAAATGAGTTTGAGCTCAACTCACTTTACTGATTTCAAAACCAAACACTTCCTCGAAATATGCTGGCTGGCTAATGAGCAAGAGGTAGAAGGTCCAGCTCCTGCAGAAGTTGGCGACAATAATTGCATAGACAGGCATCGAAGTGAAAAACTTCCTCCAGGGTGTCTTAAATTTCTGCAAGAAACACAGTTTGTCATATCAAGGACTTTGATCAGATTATGCAGTTTCTTTTAGAACGGTATACTCACTTCGGTTGCCCCAAAAAGTTTAGCGCTTTCTCCAATGCTCTCCTCTATGTAAAGCCGCTCTTCGTCTGTAATAGTGGGGTGTTCTGCTGGGCTCTCATAAGCCACCAGGATCCAGAACACATACCAGACAATACCAAAACTCCCTACAGTTTAAGGCAGAAGGTTTACAGAGTCAGAGGCAAACACATTCTCACATTAGTAGAGATTATAACCCTTAATAATTAATGTACCATAAATATAGAAGACAGATGACCACCCTGAATACTGTACAAGGATCCCAGCAAGAGGCATGGCTACCACAGCACCAGCATAGGAACCTGGAGGATTGGTTTATAAAGAATGACTAATTCAGTTCCATGTATAAGATAACAGTAAAGTCATAGTACAATTGAAAAGGTTGTTTTATATTTACCACAGAAAGATGTGGTTGCCAAGCGACTTCTCTCTAACGGTGGAGCCCACTTGCTCCAGATACCATGGCATGCTGGGTAAGTCACACCCTGAATTTGTATAACACTGGTTTAATATTTAAATCAATATTCAAATCTAACATACAATAATTAATATTTAGAGAATTATGTATGATGGATATTACATTTATTAACATTGCTCCTTTACAAAACTAAACATTACATACTGTACAGTTACAAACAATAGATAAAAAAGAAATTTACATCCCAAGAATTTGTAAAGGCAAGCAAGCATAGAAACAAATAGAAACTACTGACCACAGGGTTTTCTTATTGGTCAGTGCAAATTCAATCCTGCTTGACCACAAAACGCTAACACTTTCATTAAATTTTCATTACCTCCTAATTTGCACACAGTCAGTCTGTAATAGATATAAATTACTTGTGCTTTCAAGGAGATCTGGTAGGCTAATGTTTAATTGGCATTAATTAGTCAATACACATAAACACAAGCTGCTGAGGTTACACTGAAACCTCCAGTGTGTTTTCATTTACAAAGCATACTTATCCTGCTGATGCCATTTATGCTGAACATGACAAAGAATGTAAAGGTAGATGGGCTGCTTGTAGTTGCTGAAAGACCAACAGATGTTTCTCTCTCTCTCCCTCACTCTCCATTGCGCTCTCTCTCTCTCTCTCTCTTTTGCTTCCCCTCTCTCTTTGTTTGGTTTCTTATGTTTTGTTATTCAATCTCTCCCTGTCTGCTTATGGTGTCTCTGTTTGCGCAGTTTTGTAGGGGGCAGAGGTTGAGACCGCAGATACAAATCGAACAAACGGCTCCTGATTTCCACAAAACAGGCATAAACAGACAAGACTAAAATATGCAGTTGTACATCATATACTGGTGTATTTGGTGTGGTGGTGATGGCGTGTCCACTTTCACATACAGAAATTAACAAACCATTGTCTGTCACACTGCTCACCTCCACCAGGCCCTGTAGTATCCTCACAAATATGACACAGCCATAGTGCACACGTGCAGCCGATGGAATGAACATGTTGAGTGTGGATGTCAGCACGATGGCAGCCCCAAACACTCTGCACATTGGAGCAAATGATAGATAGATAGATAGATAGATACTGTAGTTAGATAGATAGATAGATAGATAGATAGATAGATAGATAAATAGATAGATAGATAGATAGATAGATAGATAGATAGATAGATAGATAGATAGATAGATAGATAGATAGATAGATAGACTGAAAACATATGGAATTATAGTATTATGGAATTATGTAATACAATAGCAAGTTGTTATTTTGCAGACACATCTCAATATCAACTGGTCAAAGGAGATTATTGCATATTTTGGACGCTTTCAGCATTGTTTTACATTGTATTGATGACTGGACTGGTATAAATGAATGAATGAATGTGTGTGTGTGTGTGTGTGTGTGTATATATATATATATATATATATATATATATATATATATATAGAGAGAGAGAGAGAGAGAGAGAGAGAGAGAGAGAGAGCAGTTGATTTCAGATGAAATGAGATTTATTTCAAACGCACATTTTCTAAAAATCACACGAATAAGATACACAGTAAATAATAAATCAGCTAATACGTAGTATAGAACCTGTACCCATTTGTCGCACTATTTGCCCAAATACTTAATTTATTAAATCGTTATTCATGTTGTTGTTAGTCACATTCGGTACAGTCTTTCGGTTATTCCTTCGTGTTATTCATGTATATACTGTATTTCATATGTTGTTGTTTATATGTATATGTATTGGGTCTATTTATTCTGTATTTTATTTTATTTAGCTTCCTTTTTTTTTTTTTTTAAGTTTATTTGATTATTATATTTCTCCATGGAGACTGTTAGTGTGTATTGTTCAGTCACCAGTCACCTACATTACTGTACTGGAATACAATAAAGGAAGCGCGCGCCTCTCCCGAGAGACCTCATTAACGCGCGGTCGGCCGGCAGCAGCACGCGCAGCACCAAACCGCCTGTCCAGCGGTCAGCACATCTGCTTCTCTTTTATATTCGTTACTTTAAATAGTTTGACTATAATTACATTTTCCACTCCTAAAATTGTAGCGTAATATTTTAGAATTAGATTCCATGTAATATGATTTATTTAGAACGGAAACCTGATTTACGTTTTTTTAAATTATGAGATGAAATCCGGATCTTTAACACAGGCGCAGGCTTTTGACTAAAGATCATAGAAAATTGTACAACACATTGAATCCAGTGCGAAGATTATTTAAGATAATATAAGGTTATCACTTCTAACATTAGAAGTGTTTCATGTGATCTCCTTCCCCTGCGTGTGTAAAGTGGTTCTTTTAAATGTGTTCAGTCACCTGTTAGCGGCCAGTCTGGAGGAGATGTACCCTCCTGGGATTTGTGTCACGATGTAACCCCAGAAGAAAGAGCCGTGGATCATCCCCACCGTCTCTGGATCCCAGTTAAACTTCGCTTTCTTAAAGAAGAGGTATACGAATAGGGAAGCTATTAATAACACATGCATAAATAAATTGGTTATTTACCGTCTTATAAATTACTACCACTACTACTACTATTATTATTATCAATAATAATCATACCTTTTGTAATAATAATACTACTACTAATAATAATTATTATTATTATAAAACGTGATGTGTTCCTAACATCATTTATTTAACACTTCTTAACGTTTAATTAAATGCGTTACACTGTTCTGGTCACGTGCCAGCACTTATCCACTAATCTGTTAGATAGCGCGCTGAATGACAGCGCTGAATAGACCAAATAAAGGGGCGGGAGATTTGATGTGGGCGGGGCTGTGATACACGCCCCCGAACACGCACCTCTTTGATGATGATCTTGCCGCCCTGGTGCACGGTGCTGTTGTTGACCATGTCCACGATCGCAACCCCGAGGTTGCAGCGGATTCCGAAGGAGATGCAGAAGCCCAGGCCGCTCATGATGGCGATGATGTAGCGGCGAGGCAGCCCGAAACACGCGCAGTCCAGCAGCGGCGCTTTTCTCTCTCTGACCTCCTTGGGGCGGCCATCTTCCGTCAGCTCGATCACTTCGCCCGTTTTCTGCCGTTTCTCAATAACTCTAGCAACGAGACATTTAGAAACTTTCGTTTAATCTACCACAAAGTCACCAAGCCCTTTGGGTTATCCGTTTTTTCCCGATCCTGAAAAATGTGAAACTCCTCAAAGTGTTATTTTACGTAAGGGTTTATTTCATCAAATCTATGAAATTAACCTATCTATCTATCTTTGCAAATATTCGAATTTTCAACAGCTCTTTAAGGATAATTTAACAGTGCTTTTTTTTTGTAGTTTAAATGCTAATGATATAACATATATGCTTATATATATATATAAAATTTCTTTGTCTGTGAAGAAATGTCACGAAATAAATATTCTTGAAATACTCTTGCTCGTAAGAATGTTACACAACGAGGAAAAAAGCAGAAGACTGTCAAGATGTTTAGAGATAAATAAATAAGCTCAATTTATAAGGATGTGTTTTGTATTTTTGTATCCCACCAAAAGAAAATAATAAATTTAAATAAATAAATAAATAAAAATAGAATACATTTTAATTAAACAAAAATACATGTGAGCACAGAAGGGAACGCTTTAGCTTCGGAAATAAAATATGAAACGGAAATATTTCAATGAAATTACACATACGTAAAATTAAAATCCTAATTATGGCGATAAACAAACATAATCTGATTTGCGTGTTAATAATGTCATGATAATTCTAAGCTCGTCTCAGCTTTCATTAATTATTTAAGCAAGACACGACCGGATCATCCTCGAGGGAATAAATGTATCTCCAGTGACATATATTGTAGTCAGGACCGAATCATTACTTAATATGATGTGCATGATTTTGCGTTCATAATTCCCTAACGAAAATCTTATCTATCTATCTATCTATCTATCTATCTATCTGAGTAATAAACGAACGAATAATGCATTATTTATTAAAAATAAAGAAAAAGGAAGAAAACAATGATTTCGATCATAATGAAAGATACAGTATCATGAGTGTTCTTATTATTCTCATTTACAGTGTACTAAAATCTGGTGCATTATATAAAGAAAAAAAATCGTGAGGGTGGTTGTTGTACCTTTGCATATGTGCCAGGGTCTTCCCCGCCAGATTCTTCAGTCCCACCTTACCGGGGGCTAAAACTCGCTCCTTGACCGAATCCATATCCAAACAGGAGCTTAATACCAGACTCAATAAAAATCCATAATTTTGGAACGGGGTAACTGGAGGTATGAATTTATTTGCTTAAGTGTAATCCGATTTCGGTTAGTAATCCCACTGCATAGGTGAGGATGACCTGTATAATCGCCTACACCCACAAGCACTCACTTACGGTCTTCTTTTACAGCCACACCAAGGTTCAAGTTTTCCTTTCCATGGAGTTCAGCGCATCCTCGCCGCTTCCCCATGCCTGCTGCGCGCATCGCGTTCCATCACCCCCTCTTCGAATGCTAAGAGCAGAGACGTGACATACTTATGTTTTTTGTTGAAAGACAATTATGCAGTGCGCTGGAGATGGAACACAGCGCTGCCCTTTCGCTCGAACCGACACGCACGCCTCTGGAGCGGAGGAGCGCGGGAGCGCGCGCGCTTTCTGTCATCCGCGTGTTTGCGCGCACACAGAGCTCGTGCCTTGTTTCACTCCCATTTACCTCCCCAAGACGCTCAGTTAACAAATTACCTGTACACCTTAGGATCTCAGGTATGAATACATATCACTAAGTCACAATCATTATCGCATTTCTCAGTGATGATGATGATGATGATGATGATCACCGATTCTATTCTAATCTATTTCGATGCGTGATGTGCCAAAAGTCATTTTAAAGCTTTGTAAGGGAGGAAAGCTTTTCCATGGAAACAAGATTTCACCATCATTCTCTAAGCTTCTCCGAGGAAAAACATATGCATATGGAAAAATAAAGATGAACTTGAAAATAAGGGGTTAAAACAAGTAGGACTCTCACAAAGATTCAGATTAACTGGGCTCTTATCCAAAAGTTGCTGGCTAGAGAATGCAGAACGGGTGCACCTTGAAAGGAATAAAGATTGGGGCATCATCTCGGGTTTCTTTGTGTCCACCTTCGGCTGAATAGCAATAAGATTGACGCTACCGTTCATAAAACACAATGTCTAAAAGAAAAGTGGAAAGAAAGATAAAAAGAGAGAGACAGAAAGAACAAAAGGACACGTGAATAATCAAGTCACAATGACTCATATTTTAAATGGCCGCAAGAGGGCACTGTAGCACTGGTCTGTAGCTCCGCTGCAGTTTAGTTCTTTATTTTCCTACTGTAGCATCAGATGTACGCTTTCCATGTCCTGTATAAAATGGTAAGATAAAAGAGTTGCTAAGTGTACACAAATGTGCTGTTTTAGTGGCACAAACTCTAACTTGTTGCCTCATTAACTCCAACTGTAGACACCTCAGTTTTCCTCTCCTCTTGATTCTCCGGCTCTACTCTGTGTTTCTTGATCAGCTTCCACAGAGTTGACCATATCTCCCTCCGGAATGTCCTCCCCACCAAGCAGCTGAATAGAGGGTTAGTACAGGAAGTAAAACTGCACACACACATCTCTAAAGAAAACACAACATCAGCCACCTCCCATGCTGAAGGATTATCCGGTGTTAGTGATGGCATGGCAATAGCCATATTCCGACTTATATGATATGGCAAGTAAAAGAGTCCAAACAAGACCATGGCTGCACTAAGCTCACAGGCCAGTCCTCTGAGACGTGGGTCAACCCGTCTGCGCAGGTGGCACACACTGCATATATAACAGTAGCTCAGCACCATCAGTGGAAGCAGGAATCCTGCACAGCTACAGCAGAGGGAATATGGCAAGCTCTGGCTTACAGTACCCATGAAGATGTACATAGAGCACACAGTCTTGTTGTTACTCTGACAGTTTGAGCTGTAAGTCATCTGCGCCACTGGGATGCTCATTAATATGGAAAACACCCAAATAATGACGCATAACATAATGGCACGCTTGCGAGTAAGGAGAACAGGGGAATGAATAGGATGTACGATGGCCAGGTAGCGGTCCACACTCACACAGGTCACAAAGAATATGCTCAGGTAGAAGTAGCTATGGTAGAGCATGCGGATAAGTTTGCAAAAAAGTAGGCCTAGTGACCACTCCATTCCAGATAAGTGGAACTGGATGAGGAACGGCAAGGCCATCAGCCAGGAAATGTCAGCCATTGCTAGGTTGTGCAGGAACATGGTACTTCTGTTACTTCGTGCCACCCGGCGGGACAACACACACAGGGAGACGATGTTAAGGGGCACACCAAGCACCAACACTGCTAAAAAGATGCCTGGCATCAAGAAGAGCTGGACTACCCGCATTGCACCTTGACCAGGAGCTGTTATATTACAAAACAAACTTTCATAATATGCCTGCATGGAGAAAGGAACAGAGAAACAAAAAAAACATGATTAAAATCCAGAGCTTAAATTAACTGCTGTCAAACAAGACTGTTATCACATTGGCTTCAATAAAAGGTCTGCACTCTACACTAAAGTTTCTCTGCACAATTGATGTTGTAAATAAAAAGAGCTGCTGTATTTACTTACAACATTGTGGGTGCTGTCCATTTCAGAAAACATGCTCCTTCTGTTGTGTCACAGCCTCACTGTAATGAAGGGAAAAAAATGAATGGAAATGTTTCCACTTCCCGCCCACTCCTGCATTCTTTGGTATCAAGGAAATAAACCAAGGCAAATATCAACCCAGCTATGCCATCTGCTTCTATTGATGGTGTTGTGTGGACGAGTGTGTCACCATAAAGTCAGAAAAGGAAAGCCTCGCTCAAAAATTCTTACTTTGAATTTCTGGGAAAATCTAATATTAGTTGATATTTAGTAGATATTTGCTAGTTGATGTAATTCAGGTAGACATTTGAATTTATTTTAATAACTGGAAAGAATATTTCAAATAAAACGCATGACACAAGAGAAAGTACAAAAAATTTGTGTTTTATTGAAAATTATATTCATTCACATGCAGAACCAATAAATTGACTGCTTCAAAACCAGCATTTTACAACTTATGCAGAACATGACATGACAAGTGATGCAGTATAGTAATGGCAAGCTGTCAGTTAAGAAAAGCTATAATGTGATCAAACAAATCTGAGAAAGAACTGAACGTGAATTTTTTTTGTGATCTAGATAATTCATTTCAATTAGACAATTTAAAGTCAAAGGTTGTTAGTGACAAAAGCACAGATTTTTTAAATTTTGGTGCACAGAAAATCTAGTGTTTATGGCTTTAGGTATTCTTCATTTTTAGATATACTCTACAGTACATATCTACAACACAAGGCTCTTTAAGGAATTAACAGTCAAAATTCAGTAATTACCAAAGGCAAACTGAAAGAGCTAAGACTACAATTAAAAATAAATCAAAAAAAAAAAAAAAAACAGCAAAAGTAGAACATTGCATTTAATTATTTGTCTTTGTAATTGTATCTGCAAAGGAAGTGTACTGGCAAATCATCTTTGGTAACTCCGCCCCAACACACACACCTTTGAAAAAAAACAACAACAACAAACAAACAAAAAAAAACTTAACTGTCTAACACTTTTTGTGCTCCAATGCTTCAAAGCGATTGGAAAATGAAAGACAGGGTGTGGTTGTCAAAGCATTTAAAGTGATTCACATGACTTAATCTCTTCCACACATCATCTTGATTAGAAAAAGACTGATACTGTAATGTAAATGCAATAATCGCACTTACATACTCAAACAAAAAAAAGTTCTTTAATAAGTGCTCTGTGCAAAAACTCCTGACACTTTCCTCACCAATTAAATGAATCAAAATTAAACAAAACAAAGACTGCCACCGTATCCCCATGACTACAGTTGGACTTTCCTTCACAGGAATAAACATGTGGATAAACAAAGGCACATTAAAATCCATTAACATTGCCAGCCTGCCCTTTCACTCATGTATTAAAGATTGCTTATTCTTCATTATACTAACACTTCAGGTTTGAATAGCAGGCTTCACAGGAATTTGGTTTATAGGACGTGCTGATTGCCTTCAGCTATCATCAGCTAGTTATCTTCATGTAAAACAAAGTGTGGCTGCACTAGTGAACTAGTACCTCGACTCTTTTTGGTATAGACGTACTCTATTGTTTTAACGGTATTGTGAAGTTGCATAACAATCTGATTTGCATAGAGGTGTCATAACAGCATAATGGTGAATGGTAAAAACCCCTTGTGATGTTTAGTGTATGACGTAATTATTTTAATCTACACAGCTTTTGCATCAATATCAAAGTTAAAATAGCATCATGTGCAACTGGAGACAATAAAACAGGATAAACTATTGAATAAATATAAACAATATTTTGCCATCTTCATAAACCATTGATTGACAAGCTTCTATATGATACCTCTATTGATACTATGATTAAAATATATTAAAATATGGCAATAAGCCTTTTTGTTATGGGATGCAGAAGGGATGTTACAATCCTGTATTTGTATTTAAATAAACAGACATCTCTCAAACATTGAACTGGGATGTACAAAAGCTTGCTGGAAAACAAAAAAAATTCCAAATTAAGTAAAACTTGGACAGAGAGAGGGAGAAGGCAACAGCATATAACATAAAAACATGGTCAGCTCTATAGATCACAGATAAAAATTAAAAAAAAACAACAACAACTGCCACAACATGACTTGTATTAAACTTCTCAAAATAACAGAGCTAATGTAGGATATTTAGATATAATTACTTATGTCCAAATGAATGGATCTCAAATAGGATCTGTCAGAATTATTAAAGCGTTTGTGGCCAGGTATGAGGTAAATGGCTAATAATGTTTTAATGAGTTTATTTTGAGGGAAAGTTGCCCAGGCTAGGTCAGGCATTCAGACAACACCTCGTGTTTTACAGTAGCAACTTCGGGACAGATGCACTCCCCTCCATTTCCGTTCTGACTCAGCTGCACTTTGAGCTTCTCCACCTCGTAGTTGTGCAGGTATTCCTGGACCAGGTAGCGCTCCCGCTTTATTCGAGCCTTCACATCAGACGGCACATCCGGAATCAACCATGCCACTAAGAACTTCACCACAAACACAACATGCTGAAAAAGACAAAGAATATCTTTAATGATGAGCTTAAAGGTACAGTGGACCACTGGACACATATTCTGTAAATACGTAATAATAAAACAGCAAACAGAGTAAAACAGCCCTACCTCCATAATAATAATAAAGGCCATTTTGGCTGCCAGGATATGCCAGAACTGCATGTTGTGTTCGTACTCGTGCTCATGGCCTGGGGGGTAGCGGTAATCTCGGTACCTATACACAACATGATTCATATTCACAATATTACATTCTATAAATCATGCGAATCATACTTTTTCATTTAAATTCATACTTTAATAATGCTGCACACAAACCTGCAGGTGGTAATTATCGAGCTGTTGAACCAGGCAGGATTCTCACTATCATCAGGTTTGTGTACAGATGGGATCTGTGAGATGTTGAAGATGGACAGGCTATTGTTGATGTAACCCATCATATTCAGCTCCGTGCCTGGTTTATACAGATACACCAGCCGAGGTATCATATCAGAGGTAAATGCCACAATGAATGCCTGAACAGAAAAAATAAAGAAGTAAATTAAAAATGACAAACCAACAGCTTGCATTAGATTACAAACTTCACTGGGAGCTGAGAACCTATGAATACATGTGCTTAATAAAAAAATATTCAGGTGTGCAAGTGAGACGAGTTAAGAAATATATTCTCACGTTGGTTACTACAGAGAAGACAGCGATCATGTTCAGGATCTCTTCCCAGGCACCGATGCTGTGCGCTTTAGATGATACAGGTCTGCGGAACTGAGTGGTTAACTTCCATGCATCCACACGCACTTCAAGAATATTATTCATCAAAGCCAAGAGAGGAGCCAACGGAAAGGAGGCCACAAATAATGTGATAAAACCAAACTGGATCACTGGAAAGAACAAGAGAGAGAGAGAGAGAGAGAGAGAGAGAGAGAGATACAGTGTGGTATGGTAATTATAATAAATGCCATTAAAACAGCAGCGTCCTCTGCCAGTAAAATACCTGATTACCAGAGAAAGTTGTACAATGAAACGTGTGTGCGTGTACTGTTTATTATAACATTGTGAGCATCTGTGAATGTGTGTAAAAGCATTTTTTTATTTTATGTCCAAGTATAGTGACTGTTCTTTAGTAACTGCACTGCAGCAACGGCGCCCACGAAGAAAAAGGTTAAAAAGCAGTGCGGGAGATAAATCTGTTTTAACGACAACGCAACATCACATTTTAACGAAATCCTCAAAATGAGGGAAAAGCCAGTGTCATTGATAAAGATTTGCCAACAGAGACTCTCTGTCAGAGAGCAGTGATTCCGTGTGTGTGCAACAGAGTTTTCATTATTTCTTATGGGGAAATTCGCTTTGATATAAAAATGCTTTGATATACAAGCATGCTTCTGGAACAAATTATGCTTGCAATCCAAGGTTTAACTGTATTTATTTACATCTGTGAATGAACACATGAAACTCACCCATTTCCAGGTACTCGTAGAAAAGACCAAACTGACTGAAGTTCTGCAGATCGTAATCCTGCTCCCAGCGGCTATACAGACTCTCAGGGTGGTTGCGAGCTTTCCTGCTGCTCCACCAGTTTTGTAGCCAGCTACGCACGCAAAAACATTACTCTATAGCATACATTAATGTATGTCCACTAAATAATCAGTCAACCTGAGTTTTATTCTCTTCAAAAGACACTTTCCATAAAGGTGCTAAAACTTAAACTTTCTAGTATTTGAATGTTTTGCTTTTAGAAAAAGCATGGCACGAGTATGAGAGATTCAGCCATGGTAAGAGTAAATCCAGTAAATTATATCACTCCACAACTTGTATGTGATTTCAGTTTAGCACATTAAATTGCTTGGTTTTAATACCTTTATGGAAATTGCCTTTTGAAGAGAAACAATTTATATGTGTGCTATAAACTGACATCAATTTATTACAACCTCTTTATATATCACAAAAAAGATCATTTGAGTAAGCCAAAACATTTAGGAATCTTTACCACTGACTTTACCAGTGGTAATCCAAATTCAAAAATGACAAATCCAAGTTAGAAATACTTACGGAAGTAAGGCCTCCTGAATATTCCCCCACACTTGTTTTCCAGCCATCACTATCACAAGCTGAGTTGTCAGCTCAATTAAGCAACCACCAGGGTCACACTAAAGAAACAGCCAAGAATAACAACAGATATTTCTTACCTAAAATTCTGGCAAAACAGACAAAGGTGGCATTTGTTACAGTATATATACGTGCAGAAGTACCTCTTCATTCCTTAGTGTAGTCAACTTATTGAACATGTATTCATATTTCCCAGGGTAGCCCACAAACTTTCCTTTAAAGAAGGCTACGTAGAAGCAGGAGGAATAGTAGTTAACAAACTGGAACAGGAACATCTTGACCGTCAGTTTGTTTTCATACTCGAGATGTGTTTTTGGGATTTCTGCAGAGAACAAGTATAAGACATAACAGTTAACAGCTAAACAGTAACAGTAGGTATAACAGTTAAAACAAAAGCTATAAAAACAACTTAAAGCCTCTGTTCTTGAGTAAATGTAATTTTTTTGTTAATTTAAATTATTCTGCGCAACCTAATATGAATAGGATCTAATATTAGTTTTGTTAACAGATAAACGAAACTAATAAAGAAACAATAAAATAATTGACACACACTATCAGTCAAAAGTTTGGACAGACTTTCTAAATTCATGGTCTAATGATTTGTATTTTTTCTACAATGTAAAACAATACTAAAGGCTTCCAAAATATGCAATAATCTCTTTTGAACAGTTAGTGTTGAGCTGTATCTGCTACTCATGATATGTAAAGCCTTCATAATGGCTCTGATCTGATGTGCTCTTAATTGGTGAATTCTAAGGCTGGTAACTCTTAATGAACAACTTCTCCGCAGCAGAGGTAGGTTTGGGATGGTCTTCATGAGAGCCAGTTTCATCATGGTGCTTGATGGGTTTTACAAGTGCACTTGACAATACTATTCTTGCAAGAATTGTTCCATAACAGCAATGCTTTATGTCTTTAAAAAAACAACTAATTGTTGTTGTTATCCAATATCATATGTGTTATTTCATAGTTTTGAAAAATCCAGGTATTGTTTTAGAATGTAGAAAACGTATCCAAACTTGTGTCCAAACCTTTTACTGGTACTATACATCATTGTATAATAAGGCCTATTGGAAACAGAATAAAGACCTGCTTTGTAACTCACCCATGTCTGTAATCCATATGGCCACACGCTCATATAGGAAGTTAAGTATCATGATAATCACAAAGTTGATGCAGGAGGCTGTGACAGAAGTGGCCAGCTGTGGGGTAATAAGTGAGCCCACTAAATCCATCTTATTGGTAGGACTGTCCTTCATGACACTAGCCAGAGCAGCAAACACAGCCAGCCGATACGCTATCACCCCAATTATACTTGCAATAATCAGTGAGATCTTCATAGAAGAACCAAGAAAACAGGCATGTCATAAATAATCATTTGCAAACCTATTCAAGCTTTAAAAATAAATTACTCCAGTATTGTGTATATTGCTATGGACCTTATTAAGTTTTCATGACTACTGAAAAACATGTACATGGGCAGTTTGAGTCACACCACTACATGCTACTCAAACCATGCTTTCACAGGCATAAAGATCATTATCTATAACTTTTTACATCCACTCTTACTTACTGTTGCTGCTCAGTGTCGATGTTGGCAAGCAAGATGTTCCACAATGTTTGACTATATCAAATGATTTATTAAATTTTAACATAAACTTATGTTTCAAATGTACAAATTTCAGAAATAGTAATTAATCATTATTTAAGTTGAGCAGTATTTTCAATTACACCAATCAACCACAACACGAACACGACATTTATTATCAACTTTATGATCCTGTCAACAGTTTAATGGTATAAAGTATCCAAGCCTCATTTATTCTACATTTTCCAATGTTGCACAAACTGCTACAAAAAGCCAATGCAGAGTATGATATAAAGGCATCAGAACACCCAGTGCTAAAGGACTGCATGGGGCTTAGCAAGCTAAGATTCAAAATTAAAATTCCCTGAATCTCAATCCGACCGAGCATCCATGGGATGTGTTAGATAAACAAGTCCAACCCATGGAGGCCGACCCCACAACAGGCCAACGTCCCGGTGCCAGACACGACAGCACACTCCCAGAGGTCATGTGGAGTTATCAGAGGAATCAGAGGTGACACAAGGGAAAGCCACATAATACAAGGCTTAATGTTTTGGGTTTTAATGTCATGGCTGATCGGTGTATATTTATGATGATAACTGTACTTCTGATACTCACCCAGAACAAGACAGTAGCCCCGGACAGCATGGAACGTGCACACTTGCTTGTTACGGGTAAGTAAGGTTCCATCTCCTACACAGCATTCAAGCACAGCACAGAACAAAGCAGTTAGCAAATAGTAACTATCATGAGCACACATCTAGGAAGGCGTGTTATCCTTAGCAGACAGCTGCCACAGGGGCATGAAGGTCTTCTCTCCTGTAGCTTACACATAATTATTACACAGGTTAAATTATTTAGGGTGATTGTAAATATATAAAAACACTTGCAATAAGGTATTTAAATATGCTTAAATAAACTGATATGTTGTTTGTTACGTACACTTAACTTGTATTCATACTTAAATTTATTTCTGTATCTCTTATGATACCAAATAATACCCTGCTGCAGTTATTACATTAAAATGAAAGTTCCATAGTTCCGTGTAAATTGTTCTATATGCTTGTCTTCATGATCAATGCTTTATGTTCTGTAGTTCACTACCCAAAAGTACACCACCCAAATAAGTAAGGAATAGCACATCAAATAAAGGAATGCTGTGGTGCTGGTTATCAGCCCAGTTGTGACTTGGTTGTGGCTACAAGGGCATAAATATCTAGCAAAACAACATGGTCTGAATAAGATATTCCTTTTATACAACAGTTCCACAAATAACATTTATTAACAGATTATGATTCGTTTGTTTATTTAACCAACACATATCCTTCCACATCTGCCGGAACTAACTAAACATGACTAACAGAACAGGTGACTGATCGCAAGTATAATTAACACGGGTGAAAGTAGTTTTAAATTCTTACTGGTACTATGCAGCCAAAAAAAATGAGGAGAATAAACCATGGAGGTGGTGGACAGCCTTGTAAATATTATAAGTTTCTCTTAATATTTCCACTTATTCCACTATAGAATATCAGCTCCATTAACTTCTGTGTTAAATCCCAAATAGTATCAAATAGAAAGTTAATGCACTAGGGTGTTAAATCACTTGTTTATCAACCAATGTAGTACTTTTTTATTAGAGATTAAAAAGGGATTAGGGATTCAGCCTTGTAATAGAAACTAGTTAGCTTTGTAGCTCAACTTAGCATAAATAAAACAGCACAGAGGAAATTTAGAATGTCTTATGAACAATTATTATGTAGGCAAAATGTTGTTTTAAAGGACACTATTATCATATATCTGTGGCTGGTTTTGAATGTGCAAGTTTGCAGGCGACACTCTCTCCTCAGTTTGGTGGTTTGTAGATCACTTGGCACACAGAGTGATACATATAGTTAAACGTTTCCAGAGGTGGAAAGAGTAATAAAATTTTGTACTTAAGTAAAAGTTCTGTTACTTTAGTGAACTTTTACGGAAGTACAAGTAAAGTTACCCTTATAAAAGTCTACTCAAGTAAAAGTAACTCATTAAAAATTTATTCAGAGTAAAAGTTATTGAGTATTTTTTAACAGCGGGGGTGGGATGGGGGATGGAACACCCTTGCATAATAAATCTGTTCCCTTTGTTGTGCTTGAAAT
>JAQQZT010000012.1:16695738-16705912 GCA_030068275.1 Clarias platycephalus
GGGAAGTATGCCACCACTCCCTGAGGCCACGGCCAATTTCTCTCCCTTGGACTCCCCCATGGGTTGTGGCATCGGCAGGGAATTTGCAAAATGTACATGACATGGCCTACTGACTTAAATAAAAATAAAAAAACAGTTAAATGACCTATACTGTAGTTCATTACAACAGAAGATTTTTAAGCTATCCAGAATACACAGCTCATAAGCAGAGTATTCATACAAATAATAGTTACTTAACACCACCATGCTGTGCTGTCATAGAACTGCCATAACCAAAACTTGGAGGGACAAGTAATTGTTCTGGCATTTTCTTGTAGTTACAATTCAATATAATTACATTACCATGGGCTGATTTTTTTGACTTTTTAAATTTTTATTTGTTCCAATACTGCTTCAGGTTAATATAATCTCATGGAGCCTGCAGCAGGAAATTTCTCATATTGTGTCTTTAGTGCATCATCTCATCCCTAGTTAGAACATCTTACATACAGACTACATTACTCACAGAGGGTGCTGGGGTTGTAAGTTAAATCCATATTTTGAGGCGATTTCATACTTTGTAAGGGCACATCATGCAATTGTATCATGCCATCTATGTAAAAAACAACAACTTGTATTTAAGCAAATATATACTGTATTAAAAGCACACCTTTTCTGCAAACATCTCACTGACCAATTATGTCTGTAATGGCAACAGAGGAAACTGTATAACACTTAGGGGTGCTTTTTGTCAGCCCAAATATATTTGGTTACTGAAAACAGGACCTGCCCCTGACCCAGAATACATGAACAGAACTTTTCAGGATGTCCTGTGTCTGTAGCATAATCACCAGATACACCTGATTTTGCTTTGCCAGTGCATGGACCCTGAAACTCCCTTCCATGAACAGCACCTGGTTGTGAAGTGAACTCAACCAACCTTTGGTAATTAATTGATTTTCTTTTTCAGGTAAGGAAAAATTATATTTTATTACATGCAATTTTGCTTACTGGAAAAGACAGATAATTTAACATTACTCTAACAGTAAATACATTTTGTTGGGCAGGAAACTACTTCCTTTGAGGGTTCCTTCAGTTCCGTGGCAACCACTCAATAATAACAACAGTGTTGAAACATTATTGCCGAAGTCATGACAAACTACACAGAGATAGTCACACTACCACAGAACACTGTTGCTGTCAAGCAAGCAAGCTCCAAACAGACCAAATGCTGCACTTTTAAGGTAGCACATCAAATGAACCTTACTTTTACTTGATTAAAAACTTAGATGGGAGAAATAAAACAAGTTGACCTGACTGCTGTTCTGCTCAGGGTGTAGTAAACATGATATTAGTGCATCACTAGTAACAATATAGAACATCACTTTATTACCATACAGCATGATAAAGTAGGCTGTGTGTTATAAGTGTATTTATATTGTGTGAAGTGTAATAAAAATCTAAACCTAATCATCTCCACACTCCTCGTTATCTCAAATCAGAGATTCTACATACACACACATGCATGCACGTATGCACAGCTGCAGACATGAGACCTGGTGGAAAATCAAACCAGGTGCCATTTTGTCTGGCAATCTCTCTGAGATTTAACAATGCAGGAATAGTTGTTGTGCATGGGAAGGCCACAACATGCACAATCAAAAACTATCAGTTCCTATCTGCCAAACGAAAAGAGATTTGTGGTTATCAGCCATCCAGTAAGGGGACAACAGTAATCCTGGTCACAGACTAGCCTCCGTTCATGATCATACTTCTGTAGTGACTGTTAGGTAAAGTTTATATGATAAACAATCAAATAACATACTTGTGTTATGTTTGCTAAATTAGAGTAGATGCAGGGATTAAATTGGGTCTGTTATTATTTTTTTCCATTAGAATTATTATGCTTCCAATTGTATTCAGTAAGCATTTGTAATATTTTTACGCTAAATCACTGCTTTCTCAAAGATTAAATTAGCTTTATTTTTCAGTCTAATTGTGGGAGTGGGTGTGAGCGGTTAATAGCAACGTTGATATTGGTGTTTTGGTGTTGACAGAGAGAGAGAGAGAGAGAGAGAGAGAGAGAGAGAGAGAGAGAGAGAGAGAGAGAGAGAAAGAGAACCAAAGAGACGTTCACTCACAGCAGCACAAATGTGCGTGTGCTGTTGTTGGTCTTTCGGCTGCTCCCAGTGTGAGAGAAAAATGACTGTGCCTAAAAAGCAACTGTTACAATAACAACGGAGTGATAAATAAAAGTTAACTCACATCTACTGCCTGTTTCCAGCCTTCCTCACAAGAGACTCCGATTGCACTAGTTTTACTAAATTTTATGAAATGATAGTTACACGTTAAATCTTACCCATTTAAATCTTATCCATAATCTGACAATGCACTGTTGCTGTAACAGGGCACTGTCCTCAAAAGTGTTATAAAGCACTGATAGAGCTTGATAAAAATCACTATTGTTGAATGACTGGAGTTTCTCAACACACCATTATCTGATCTCTAGTCACGCATTCAGTAAAGTCACTTTCTGGTGAATTCAGCAAGTGATTCATAATTGTTTGGTTTGAGGTATTATTTGTGACAGACTAGCTTACCAGAAAAAAAATATATATGAAGATTTTGATTTTGGAATGCAAGAGCTCTACACACTATTGGAACATGTAGGCCCATTTGAGTGGATTAAAAAAATTTATAAAAAAAAAACATCACAGATATTTGTATTCTTGTATCCATGACTGTACCAGCACCTGCATATTCACTGATCACTGTGAAGATATATAAACTGAAGGACAACTTTATAAAGTAAATTGGTAAATGAAATAAATTCAAGCATACCAGCTATAACATTTAAACCAGCTAGGTTTCAAATTCCCCTTGTGAGACCAGGGAACCTCTCGCCCCTTGTCTGAGTGTGCAATGGTAGTGTGTACAGGTATAGGGTGGTATTCATGATGTTGACAGCTGAGCCTTTGGATGCTGTGAGGTGCTGAGTGAGGCCTCCAGGGATCAGGTTTGCTTGCCCGGTGTATGCCATGGGTGCTCGACCGGTTTAGGATCTGTTGAGTTTGGAGGTCGGGTCGGTGGCCTTGACCTCTTTGCCTCGTGTTATGAGCTATACTAAAAAGTTTGAATCCAATGACCTTATGTGTATTAAATATACAGCAATATAAAAAAAATTAAAACAAAAACACCAGCACATCTCAAAAACTAGTTGAACCAGAAGAATGACTTTATTTTTTTATATAATGAGCCTGACAAACCAGATTTTACATACTATACACAATAATGAAAGTGTGTAGTGTA
The DNA here is from genome assembly GCA_030068275.1 of Clarias platycephalus. Lineage (NCBI taxonomy): Eukaryota > Metazoa > Chordata > Actinopteri > Siluriformes > Clariidae > Clarias > Clarias platycephalus. Next base: position 16,699,027 of record JAQQZT010000012.1, read on the forward strand.
TAAATATTGATTTTTTTGCCAAATATATATATATTTTTTTTATCTGTCACTAAATAAACTGCATTCAGTTTGCGCTACAAAATTCGCTTTGACTTGCTAGATTGTCGCCGCTTGGTTGCTAGCTTGTTCGGACTTGAAGAAACAAGGATGCATATGTTTGATTAAAGAAATGTGGGCAGGATGAGCATCAGTCTTGTAATTGGTGAAAACAAGACTTACATGAACTTTTACACTTAAAAATGAGAAATGAGCCTGATTGTAAACATCAAAAAGTCACCAATCATTTACACTTGTGTGTCCAGAAATATAACAAGTTTAACTTATTAGCTCATTTAACTCATTATACAGCAGATACTGTACATAACCTAGGTCCCTTTGGATGATGATATTGTTGACTGACAAACCCAAAAGCCTTAGTTAAACATAAACTAATCACAAGATAAGAAGCTTTTGTTCCTGTAGATAATTAGTAAAATTTACAACTGCAAGTATCTCATTATCAGGTCATATGACACACCCTATATGAGGTAGGTCACTGGTACTGTAAGACTGCAGAGGATGAGCCACCAGAGGACATCTCTGCTGGGGCTGAAAACCATGGTGGCCTTTCTCTACACTAACAGCCTCATATTTCAAACTGCTGATTCAGGAAGTCACCGCTGCTGTCAGAGAGCTTACACTCCATCACACAGTGTGAAACGCACACAATACATGTGGTAAAAATGAAAACGGAAGTGAATTAGATTCAAGTAACTACAGGAGTCTGACTATGTCTAAAAAAGTACACGATTTCCTCCACTCCTACTCTATCGCCATAGCAAACACTCTGCAAAAGCTGAAAACAAAGTAATTTCCTAAGGAGCTCTATCTCCACACATGATTACTGTGTGATAACAGAGTACAAAGTATGTTTGTATTTACAGGTCATGGTGGGGTGATAATGGGGTGATAAAGTGCCATGAAGATTTAATTATCTTTTTATATACAGAGCAATCTGGTTGTAAACATAAAAATCAATTACATGTCCTATGACAACCGAGTGTCCATAAATATACTCAGCTCTCATGCAGTGATCTCTTCTCTGAATATATTATACAAATGTAAAATTGACACTGAACATTTTCAAGTGCAACATTTTAATAGTTTATTGATTGACCGTGCACACAAGATTTGAACCCTTCTTCTACTGTAAAGGTCGAAAGTGTGTGGATGGATGTAATTATGAACATGGAAACATTTCCCTGACAAAGGAAACAAACAAGGCAATACTAACCCTTAAAAATAAGGACGAACTCTTTTTAATAATTTGTTTCAATTTAAATAATCAGCTCTAATTTACCTGAAAACTATTGCATCATGGAAAAAACGATTAAAGTAAAACAAGAACACGTTGACAGTAAACAGTCTTTCCTGCTTAAGTAGAGATGTTTAAGTGTTTTTGTTTTCTGTTTGCTAAGATTAAGAAGGGCTTTCCCAGATTCCTAGGCAGATGACTAAGGAAATAGCAACTGCTATAACCGAGTGACAGACTATTTCCACTCACAAAGAGAGAGAGAGAGAGAGAGAGAGAGACCTAAAAATGACAGATCTTGAAGCGGACAGTGTTTTAAATGTTTATCTCATTTAAAATAATCCGTTATCCACGTTGTCTTAGTCTACTGACTCGCATGGCTAGGCCTGATTTACCAACACACACACACACACACACACACGTATATATACAAAACAGAACCGTAACTATCTACTTTAGGAAAGATATTTTAAACATTAAACATGATGGTATCTCCAGCAGCATTGTAGTGGCTTTAACTATAAATCACATGGGCTAACTTTACAACTGCGTTTGGACAGTTTCAGAAATGGCGCACAAACAGAACTTGTTAAAAAATTATAGGAATAAGGTTATAGTATCTAGTATGGGACGGGGCAACCCAACACTGTCTGCGTGTGAGTTAATTAAGCCAGCTAACTTTGAACAGTAGGCGAAAACTAAAGTTTCCTGAACTCGTCGACTTAAACACCGTTACCGAAACCTCGTCTCGAAAACAGAGAGAGAGAGAGAGAGAGGGGTGTGAGACTCACCTCCAGTTTGTGAAGCGGTCTCGCTCATTTCTATCAGCGTGTCCTGGGTGGACTTCCCCGTAACCTTACCTCGACTCATGCCGTTAAATTGTTCCAGAAGTTTGTAAAAGATTAAAAAAAAAAAAAGACACCGCCGGTTTTCTTTAGCGGGGCTCTTTCCTGTAGCCCACGCCCCACGTCCGCTCTCTCTCTCTCTCTCTAGCGGCCTGCTTGCTAACGGCTCCTCACCTCATCCCCTTCTGCGTCAGAATCATCTAACATGGCCATTTCAGCTAGGACACAGCCCGCAAACCACCCCCACACACATACACACACACACACACAACCCTACAGCTTCGCTTTACAAAGGAATCAAGAGGAAAAGACTTAAGACTCAAAGATATAGTCTATTATTAAAACAAATAAATGTTTTACAAAGAAATGTCAAGGTGTTGGCTATTTATTCAGTTTATAGTATATTTGTTATTCCTAAACCACAGTTTCAAACTGCAAAGCAGAATCATCCCGTGTGTATTGTTGTTAGTATTTAATAACTATTAGTTCATTAGATGTTTAAGGACAGTTGTACTTTTGCTTCAGATACTACAAAGTTTTCTATTTTTCTGTGTATATAAGCTCCTCCTTTGTATACTCATCAAATAACATGCGTCTAACTTGAAGACCAGGCTCTTAGCACCAGTTAAAGAGCACACACACGCACACACACACACACACTTAAAGCCCAGACAATTATTATTGGACTTGGGGAGACACGCTCCCCTCAGATTCACATGTTGAGACACGGTTTTGTTTTGTTTTGTTTTTTTTTGCCATTTTTGTGTCAAAGACATTGGAACTTTGACTCAACACTGGAGTCAGTAAGATACTGATTAGCATCTGGTCTTATCCAGGTATTTTATTGACCTTTAAACAAACATGTTCATTAATGCACTTAATACTTGGTCAGGGATCCCATAGCATGAATTACTGAAAGAATATGGCCTGTGGTACTGCTAAAGACCAGGTGGCTTTGATACCAACCTTCTGCTTGTCTGTATTGTTGAGTTGTGTGTTTTTTTTTATCTTGCTCTTGAAAATCACCCATATTCTCTGGATTTAGCTCGGGTATGTTGGCTGGACAATCAAGAATAGTAATATCATGGTCAATGCTTGTTTTGGCAATATGAGCAAAGGAGATCAGCATCTCCTTGAAGCACGTCATCAGATAGAAGCATGAAGTGCTCTAAAATCTCCTGGTAGACAGTTGCATTAACTTTGTAAATGATAAATTTCATTGTATCACTATAATGACAAAAAAGTCTTTTGATCTTTATTTTTTAAAATACAGTGCATAACATTGCACCCCAAATGATAACTAACTGAGGAAACCTCACACTTGCATTATGTGCCACTCCCAAAGGGCAATAATATAATTGCATAAGTGTGCACACCCTCTAACTTATGGGGATGTGGCTGTGGTCAGAATTAAGCAATCACATTCAAACACATGTTAAATAGGAGTCACACCTTAAATAGGAGTAGAACTTGCACATAATTTCAAAAGGTATGTTTGGTGCAAAAAAAAACTACTGCACATCACCAAAAGAAAACCACAGTGAAGCATGATAGTGGCAACTTCAGCTGGAACTGGGACCTTAGTCAAGGTGAAGGGAATCATAAAATTCCAGTCAATGTTGGTTCTATACAGCCAAAGCAGGCCTCTGCTAGATAGCTGAAGAGGCACTTCATCTTTCAGCATGACAACAACCCAAATCATACACCCAAATCAACAAAAGAATGGCCTCATCAGAAGAAGATTAAAGTTTTAAAATGGCCCAGCCAGAGCCCAGACCTGAATCCGATTGAAAATCTCTGGGATGATCTAAAGAGGGCAGTGCACAGGAGACGCCCTTGCAATTGGACAGATTTGGAGGGTTTTTGCAAAAAAGAGTGGGTAGATATTGCCAAGTCAAGATGTGTCATGCTGATAGATTCCTACTTAAAAAGACTTTAAGGGTGCTGTAATAAAATCTAAAATGTGCTTTAACATAATATTAGTTTAAGGGTGTGCATATTTATGCAACCACATTATTTAAGTTTTTATTTTTATTTGCCGCTAAAAGATTTCAGTTTTGTAATGGTGTGTGTGTGTGTGTGTGTGTGTGAGTGAGAGTGAGAGAGAGAGAGAGAGAGAGAGAGAGAGACCGTGAGAGAGAAACCCTTCTTTATAAAATTTAAAGCACAGATGCACATTGCATTAGGAACATTCCACTCCGATGATAATTTAGATTTGTCCCATTTTGCCCATTATTATAAAGGTCAGTTGGAATCAAAAACATTTTTCAGTTCAATGGAAGAGGACCCACAAGTCTTCTGTGTTGTTTTATAGCCACTTTGGATTTTACACTTACTGCCCTCTGCTTCATGCAGATTTAAACTGAGTATGACACAGACATAGTAACTTCTTGGTTTAAAGCTTTTTTTAATTCAAGAAAGTTTTTTTTAATTGCTTTGCCATAACTTATGTAAAAAGTAACATTCCAGTTAGTTTTAAAATACATTTAACCCTCATTGAGATTAAAGAAAGGAAAAAAATAGTTTCCTTGAATCTGTACATACAATATGTTGAACTGTGTCATTTTCTCTGTCTCCTGCTTTCCCTCTTCTAAGCAGGGGAGCCTGTATATAGACACTGTTGCCCAAATCTGGCCTTCAAGTGGTTAGTACACCCCTTTAGGCTAGCAATTACACAATGGTTTTTCCAAGGGTGTGGCAATAAGATCAGAAATAGTGCGATAGGTGCTTATTTCCTAAACCTCAGCCCCTCCAATCTTGCTACCAGGTTTCCAAATGACTGAAATCGAGGACTAGACAGATGCAAGGAAAGACATGTACTGTATATGGCAGTAATAACATGACAGGGTGGTCTGGCTCAAAAGTCAGGGGAGCAGGTCATAATTCACATACTGGGCCTGTTTTCTTTGGTATTTAAATCCCTGTATGTAAATCACAGGTAAGGCCTAAGATTTTCAGGATTGCCTATTCAATTAATTATACAATAACTATGCAATGGCAAAACAAGTAGAACTCCTTGCAAACAAAACTTAGAAAAAGATATAGAACAGTTAAACAGAAGTTATTTAAGTGCATGCGCTGTAAGACCTAGGTAATAACATTTATTAAACTATTTACATGACGTTCTTTCTTTATAGTATAGTACACTTGAGTACCTAATAGAGCTATGTGATTCATATCATTATGTGGTTTAACTGATCATATGTTAGTCAACTTAATTCATGGACAGTCTATCGATGAGCCACAGATACTGTATATTCTCTATACGCTCCAATAAAGTAGGTTGCATTATGCACCTAGTTGATTTGCCATCCACTAATAAACACACAGAAGCAGAGTACATAAGAGTCAGCCTTCACATTATGCCTAATATCATGGACATTTTAGACAATGTCAAAAACCACCCTCTTGCCTGCTCCTCTACCTTATTAGCTCTGGCTGTGCAGTTCAGAGAGTGAGATTGGTCTCATCTTGGTCTCTGAGTACCATGTTCGAAATCACCTTTACCCATACTATGCTCTGTATACATGGTACATCGATCTGTTCCTGGGCATGGTGGAGTTTACGTTACTCTATTGTACCAGAATTTGAGGTCAAGTGTGCTCACATTCGTGTTTGAGCCTCTAGTGTGAAAGCCAACATATAATATTTTTTATACACGTATCTGAATTGGCTAAATTCAGGCATTACTCTACAGGCCTGATGTGAACTCTAAACAGTATGGAAGCACTTAGTAATTGGTAGAATAAAATGAGGCAGTAGAAGAGGTTTTGCCTTTGTGTGTGGGTTTGATTCCCGCCTCGGGTCTGCGTGCATGTTCTTTCCGTGCTTGGTGCATTTTCTCTGGGTAATCCGGTTTCCTCTCACAGTTCAAAAACATGCAGATTAGGCTTACTGTCATTCCCAAATTGCCTGTAGTGTATGAACGTGCGTGTAAGTGTGGTTGCCCTGTGATGGCTTGGCACCGTATCCAAGGTGTTCCCCGCCTCGTGCCCTAAGCCTCAAGGGATTGGCTCCAAACACCCCCCCTTATACCCCAAATAGACCCCCCCCCCAACAGAAAATGTTTTGCAACAGTTCAGTTGATGCTTTTTGTCCTTACTTAAATTGTTTAGTTCAGGTTACTTGATAATTGTAAGGCAATTGTTTTCCTAATATTTTTCCTGGTAATGTTAACACAACTAATTATTTTGAGTTAACAGTAGTTTTGTATACGTTTTTAACCAGTTTTCTGTACAAACTCTTTTAACTTAAAATGAATACACAACTTTGCTAAGAAATTTTAAGGCAATTGGTTTCACATCATTTTCTACGTAACTTATTACATTTTACAGTGGGCGCTCACTTCCGTGTCTAAGCCTCTAGTGTGAAAGCCAACATATAATATTTTTTCAGCGCAAACTCTAAGCAGTATGGAAACGTTAAGTAATTGGTACTATGGGCAGCATCAGTTTTTTCTCTCTTCTGTTTAGGATCCTGCAGGCAGACTAAAATGAGGCAATGAAAGAGGTCTGGCCTTTGTGATCTTAAAATGAGAAGAAAAGAAAAAATGTATATCGTTAGTTAAAAAGTATATGTATGGTCATATTGACAAGAAATGTTCTTGAACTTGGCCTTTAAAAAAATGCTAAAATTAAATATTGAACATTTAAGTAAGAAAATGTATTACAAAGTCAAAGTCAAAGTCAACTTTATTGTCAATACGACCATGCAAACAGAATTTACACATCGGATCGAAATTTCGTTCTTC
>JAQQZT010000012.1:16732607-16749716 GCA_030068275.1 Clarias platycephalus
GAGCCAAACTGAGCCGAACCAAGCTGAGCTGAACTGAACCGTGTCGTGCCGTACTATGCAGTGGAAAAGCGCCATAATAGGTCTGATCCATGACAACTTGCAGGACTTGAATTATCTGCACCTTGGTGCCACATACAACAGCACACCTTATTGGTCTTATTGAGTTCATGCTTCAATGGTTCAGAATGGTTTTGAAGAAACACTCAACATTAGGCAGATGATATTTATTGTTACAGCTGATTGGTGCATTTTCTAATAATAATAATAAAAAAAATTCTATTAAATGTTAAAATACTAATTACCAGTATTAATGATTGTGAATAATGTAAGTAAGTATAGTATAGTATAGTATAGTATAGTATAGTATAGTATAGTATTACAGTATATGAATTGTCCACAGTATAACTTGGGGCAGAATTGGGTCAGTGGACTGAAACTGAAGGGAGATCTGTGAGAAAAGTGATGATTATCAGTCTCACCTGGAAAATAAGGTTTTACTTTGTTCTCCTGTGGTTGCCCATTTACAGCCAGGCCTGACTCACAAAGAGCTCATTGTTTTAAAGAGTGTATTGACCTGGGAATTTGTATGTGCTCGTGTACCATATACGTGTCATAGAGTAAAAGAGTTAGTGACGATGTAATGATTTATTTACCCAATTTTTTAAACTAGGACTAGACCTAACCATATGAAATTCCCTGACATAGAAAGCATGGCCAGTTTTGCACCTTGTCGCTCGCCCACACAGCTATGGCACAATTGTGACTGAAACTTGGCACCCTCCATTGATAGGACATAAATTCACTTTATTCCTCAATTTATATAGTAATATATTTTATTTTATTTTTTACTAAGTGTGCAGTTTTTACATGGTACTATTTTCTCCTTGTTAATGCATTTGTACTGTGCTTTACATTCAGAACCCTTTTGTAGCAAAATTCTGCAATTTGTGCCGAGCAGCACTAAAACAGATGTATGGGGAAGCGAAGGTTCCAGTGTTGAACTGAACTGCACCGTTCTGATCCACTTCACCAACAACAGTGAGATTGAATGTAAAGCCCATCTACATTGGAACAAAAATGGAGAACCTCTACCCAGCACTGGATACTTCACTCAGAACACATCACAGTGGTGAGTGCCATGTGTGAGAAGTAAATCCCATAGTACGTTAAATAAAAAATAAAAAAATAATAATAATATATATATATATATATATTTTTTTTCTTGTTTAATGATCACTACGAAAATATATTTAATATACAGTACTGTCTGTGTGTCTTAGGCACATGAAAATAACTGCTGTAGAGCGAGGATGTTTTCCAAAAAGTTTCTGCAGTACCAGTCAAAAGTTTTCACACAAGTTTAGATTTATTTTCGACTGTACATCCTAGAACAATAATAGGCACCATGGTGGCTTAGTAGTTATTATTGTCGCTTGCACCTCCAGGGTTCGGATTCGATTCCCACCTCGGGTCTGTGTGCATGGAGTTTGCATATTCTCCCCGTGCTTGGTGGGTTTCCTCCGTGTACTCTGGTTTCCTCCCACAGTCCAAAGATATGCATATAAGGTTAATTGGTGTCCCCAAATTGCTTGTAGTGTGTAAGTGAGTGTGCGCGTGCCCTGCGATGGATTGGCACCCCATCCAGGTTGTACATCGCGTTGTGCCCTACAGTAAGTCTCCTAAGATGACCCTGTATACAGGATAAAGACGATGAGTGAGTGAGTGGAACAATCCTGGATTTTGTGAAAACTATGAAATAATACTTATGGAATTAGTTGGATTAGGTTGTTTGGATTAAAAGCAGTCAGTTATTTTAAGACCTCCAACAGAACCAGCCACAGTCCTTCTGAGGACACCTGCTTCTTTTTTCATACATGCAAAACCAAAAGCTTTTTTTTAGTGGTCTTTTACATAATATGCTGCTTTCAGCAGACTCTTTCATGTAATATATATAATTTTTTTTCCTAATGAATACTAATGTTTGGAAATCAGATTTTCCTTTTTTGTACTGACTTAACAATGAAGTTGTAAAATAAACATGTATAACAAAGTTTGTTATACATATAAAGAAAAAAAAGAAATGAAAAAAAGGGTGCGCATACAGTACTGTACTGTGCTGTTCTGAAATGGACTAATAAATTAAATACATAGTCTATAGACTAGGTGTAGAAAATTACATTTAACCGATTTTCACAGGTTCACAGGCAAAGACCAGCTGTTGTTAAGCAGTGTTCTGACTGTAAGCCTTAAGGAAAAGTCAGATTTTGGTCTCTACTCATGTGAAATATGGAATAGTACGGCAACCTTCAGGCTTCAAAGGACGAGTAAGATCTCACATCCTTATTTTTATCATTGATGATGATAGCCCAATACAGATACTGGTAATGACTGCTTAATATGGTCTGTTTTTTTTAGTTTATCATAGAATATGCAGCATTTAATCCATTTTAAAATTCCTTGTATACATGTATGTAATAATAATTATGACATTTCCCCCCAGCTTTTCCCAATCACACAAGCGCAGTGTTGGCATCTCTGGTTTTGTTTATAATCTTAGTCTTGGCTGCTGTAGTGTATTCAAAATGTCATCTCAACTTCAAACTCTGGTATAAAAACTCATATGGGGAATATGAAATAAATGGTAAGCCTATAAATAGTGATGGATAATTTTGAATTATTTTTTCAGGAAAGGGTTTTCAACAACATACATTTCAGCATGTCAATGATCATTATGTTTATTTTTTCCCATACAGATGGCAAAATGTATGACGCTTACATTTCATATATAAATGATGAGAATGACCATAAATTCGTCAATTTTATTCTGAAACCTCAGTTGGAGAATAAGTGTGGGTACAAGTTACTTCTTAATGATACAAACATCCTCCCTGGAGCAGGTATATCCTCTTTAGGAATGTAATAACAGAATGCCTTACTGTCCTTGTTAGGTTAGACAAATTGATTTATGTTTATTATATGTTACATATGTACATTAAGTTTACTCTATACTTTATGTTAGAATCAGCTACAGTTTTTCTTTTTAAAAGAATTTCATGTCTCATTCCTATGCAATTTACTGCAAAGGTGTTATTATCTTATACATTTTTATTTTGCTTAGTTTTGGGTGTGGGTTTTGTCCTCAGAGCCATCTGCAGAGTTACTTATGAACATTAGTCGCTGCAGGCGGCTCATCGTTGTGCTATCACAGGGGTATCTACAGCAGGAGTGGTGCACTACTAACTTCAGGTACAAATGAATGCTTTGCTGTGACAGGTTTATAATGGCTAAGAATAATGCAATTTAAAGTTTTTGTTATCAGATTTTGATTTTATGCAAACAAAGAATTTGACTTTTTTGTATTCGTTTTAACACGGAAGAAGAATTTCCTCATTTGTTTTAGTTGGTCTAAGGTTTTGATCTGCTTTTAGACAGGGTTTATTTCACCTGATGGAGCTGTGTCAGAAGCCCATCTTCATCGTCTTTCAGTCTCAGAAGAAGAGTATCAATGTGGATATCTGTCAGCATTTACGAGATCACCAAGGACGAATCACAACTCTTATCTGGGGAGCACATTCAATTGTGAGCCCTCTCATATTACATACATCAATGTAGTTTTTGCGAAAAAGAAAAAATGTGCCATTATTTTTCATCCACAGTAGATGGCCATCCTGTGCATGTTAGTTAAAATATTATCAGAACGGCAACACATATCTTTTATTTGCAGGTTAGCAATAGTTGTGTCAGTGAGGGTGGCAGGGAGTTGTAGTAATGCTATGGAGTCAGACCCATTTCATGTTTCACAGATAAATGTCAGGTAACATTTATATTTGTTATATTACTAAATAGATTTATGAATTGTGTGAAATATGGAACTGATCTGACTCTATAAGATACTGTCTAAAAAAGAAGTTCTTATACTAATAAGGTTTGAGGCCTTCTGATCTAAAATATCAGGTTGCTTAGGGTTATCCATATCTACTGTATCATCCCTACAGATATATGTACTGTACACATACTGATACACATCATTTGTCATTCACAGGCCCCATCATCTGGATTTTGGAAGGCACTAGCTTTGGCCATGCCCCGTAAAGTGATGTTTCATAATGAGTTGATTGGAGACCCCCAGACTCTGCTCCAGGGGGATAGGGACCCCATGCTCACTGTACAGCCAGACTACCTGGACTGCACACCTGATCCAGACCCTGCTGGAGATCTGGGTAAGAACATGAGTGCTGGTTAATCTGCTGATGGCTCACATTTTTCGAGTTTACCTTGGTACTATACCCCTCATACACGCTACATACTGTATTACGTGACAGTAGTTCATAGGTAACGAAACTTTCTCTATGTTCCAGAATGATATGCAATGCCATATACAGTATGATTTCAGTCCACTACTCTGTTCTCCCATAGGCATACGGTTCCCCATCTATAAAGCAATGTCCAGGGACCAAGTTCTGCCAACATCTTCTGAGCCAGTGACTGAAGCCAAAACCTCTGAGATTGATGTTTCTGACCTGGGCTCCAGAAGCTATGCTGCCCGAACAGATTTTTACTGTCTGGTTACTGATGATATTTGAACCTGAAGCACATTGTTTCTCTTTCACTCCAACTTGTGCTCATGCTTTTTATGTTTCAAAAAATTAACATTTTTGAAAGCTAGATTTGACACGATTAGAGAAGTAATTTACAAGTTTATATAAAGCACACAACATCTAAGTCATTATTTTTTAAATTAAAACGGTGCCATTTTGATTACTTGTATGTAAAAGTCTTATATTTATAATTATGTTAACTAATAGTGATACAGCAGTATTGCACACACCTTTTGCTTGCACTTACCTGTCTTTCAGCAACAAACTTACTGCAAAAGTGCCGAAGTGCAAAACATTGCTAACATTTCTCAGTAGTTCTTGTACATAGCTCTTATATTTGTATACAGTATACTTCAATTAACTGTTATAATAAAAAAATATTTTGTGGGCTATTTGTTGTTACAAGGCATTTCAGGTCCTTCTTGTGTTATTTTGGATGGCACACTATAGCAAGACACCTGATCCTAAACGGTCAACCCCCAGCCACAATGATTTACATACTCAGTTTTAAGAACCAATTGTAGAAGTGTGTACCAGCTTCATTTGAATTAGATTTACATTTTTTATGACCAGCCTGTGTGCTTTTGTATAGTCATGTGAAGTGCATGAACAACTAAACTAACTAATACTTTTCGAACGAAATCATTCAATTCAATTCAATTCAATTCAATTTTATTTGTATAGCGCTTTTAACAATTGTCATTGTCACAAAGCAGCTTCACACAATCAAATTAATTATTTAAGTTTGTATGGAATGTGAATGTGTACGAATCAAATGGTCATATAGTCCCTGGTGAGCAAGCCAGTATAAAGTATACTGACTACCAGATAACCTGCATTCTTTTGTCTAACTTGCAAATCTACATGCATTGTCTGTCTCAAAAGATGAGGCAAAATATACATAGACATTTGCACACTTTTAAACAATGTGCAAGTGTTTCCCATGTTAAACTGCAGATGGCAGCACTGGAAATGAATTCTGAAATTGATGATAATATTAATATAATTTTATTCAAGACAATGCTGGAATAAAGCTGAGAGTATCTAAGTGGGTTCATCATGTTGAACACAAAATTCCCCCAGTCATAAAAAAAACATGGTCAAACATGTGCTATGACCATGCAATTCTAGCATATAACTATGATTGTGTATTTGATGGCTTTTCTATACTGTATGTCACACTCTGCAGTGTACAGTGTACAATGTATATAGTGCATACAATGCCTTGTAGTGTATATCACACAAACTAATCACAGGACACACATCAAACATAGCTTGTGTTTACACAGCAGAGTCCTTTTTAGTACTCTCCAAAGCACACACACACAGCTACAGTATATCTGATGCATCGATGAAACATGCACACTCACAGCTCTAGTCACTTAAATTGGTCTGCAATGTCCCAGTGAGCCCTTCATATGAAACAATATGCCCAATCTGATAAGTGGCAACGTAGCTGTCCATTTCCAGAGCTTGTTTACCCAACTTTAACATCATTTGGTTCCTGTGAATACTTTGTGCTTGATGTAAAATGCCACTTGAGCATTGTTGGTCTGCATTATATGATCTTAAAAGTATATACTGTAAAAATATGGCATCAGATTGTTTCACCCCCCCTGTCATCTGTTGTTACCACTACCTCAGGGCGTGTGAATAATACATAATACTGTACATAGTGCATATTACAAGACTTTTATCTACCTTTGTAATATGGCTGACTGGAGCAGACAAAAGATCACCGTCTGGATAGATAAGAGCCTCCTGTTGGATATTTACTGTAGTTGTTAGTATGTTTCACATAGGAGCTAAGTTAATTAGGTTATATTAACTTAACCATCTCCAGGCATTTTATCTGCTTGCAACTGCTCGTCAGCCATTTGTAGTGCATGAAAATAGCTGTACTTCCTTTATAGTAATGCCACACCTTTGTCACACCCCTTGAATTAAAGCTGAATGTCTTGACTTTGCTGACAGCTTGAGTGGTTTATTTCAAATTTAGTGTGCTGGTGTACATCCTTGTTCCAAAATTTATTTAAGATCTAAATGCTCACTTCCCCTCAATGTACATGGGGCGAAAAGGAGAAGTAAGATGAGGGAAGAAATCTTTGTTCCCTTGTCAGCAGTACAGAAAGCATCACTGTCATGCAATGGTTAAATAGCTATGTGATCTATATTGTTTCATCATGTGATACTGTCAACAACTTTGGTCAGCGTAGGATTTGGCCTAGAGTTGAAGAAACAAACAAAAAACAAAAACTTGACCAGCATCCCAATACTGGCTTTATTGCTGTTAACATTAATTTTATGTTTCTATTATGAGATGTGCAGGTATTGTTCAATGAAGAAAAAAAAATCTCTGATCTACATTAACCAGGGTGACGATCTAGAGCCTTTCCTTTGAACATGTATATAAATGTTAACACCTATCTAGGTGAATTCCTTAGCAATTTAGGATTTTAACTGTCAAATATACTACACTACAATTAATGATTATTGATTTTTTAAAATGAGGAATAGATATTTTTGGCCTATTTTTTTTTTTTTTGCATATTTCAAAATTTTTACCTATAGTTGCTGATCAGAAGGTCAGTGGTTCAATCTCCTGTCAAGCCACTGTTGAGCCCCTAAGCAAAGGGTGCTATATCACCTCCAGGAGTGCGGTATCATGACTTACCCTGCTCTCTGACCCCAGCTTAACATGAAGAAAGAATTTCGCTGTTTTAGTGCAGGGGGATGGCACGATGGCTTAGTGGTTAGTCACCTTGCACCACCAGGGTCTAAGTTCCATTCCCGGCCAGGTTCGATTCCCGCCTCTGTGTGCATGGAGTTTGCATGTTCTCCATGTGCTTGGTGGGTTTCCTTCAGGTACTCCGGTTTCCTTCTACAGTCTAAAGACATGCAGGTTAGGCTAGATTGTCTCTTCATGCCATGTTTGAGCTTAACAGCTTTCTTCCTGATTGAGCCTGTGGATCTGACCCTGCTTGTTTTCGACCTGTTCTCAGCCCGCCCGTTGTTGCTTACCTTGTCTGCCTGGTTATATATTCAGATTTAAGATTCAAAGAAGATTAGTAATCTAGCTGCTGAGAAGCTGTTAATTGGTGATTTTTGAGACCGGTAACTCTAAACTGAACGTCTGCTCTGCAGCAGAGTTTAGTTTTGGTCTTGCTTTCCTGGGATGCTGTTCATGAGAGCCAGTTTCATTATGGTGCTTGATGGGTTTTGCAAATGCCCTTGACCGTACCGTTATTGCAAGAACTATTCCAGAAAGGCTGACCCCTGTATTTTAAAATAACAACTGACTGTTGTTGTTGTTGTTACATAATTATCTAATTCCATATGTGTTTGAAATCCCCAGTATTATTGTAGAATGTAGAAAATCACTAAACAAAAGCAAAGAAATTTTCAAATGATCCCAAACTTTTGGGCAATAGTGTAAGTAATAACATATCAGGAAAAAGACATGATTGTGACCACTATCAAGTACAGCTGAGGCACTAGAGAAGTTAATGAATGTAATCCTCATTCCCGAATTTCTAGCTTTCTGCATGTTTCCTGATTGCACCTGTGTACCTGACCCTGCCTGTTAATGTGCCTTTTCTCAGCCTCATGTGTCATCTCAAACAATTCAACTGCTGCTGTCTTCTCCCGTTAGCTCCATTTTACCTCCAGGCCTTATATCTGATCACTGAGAGCTCTCCTAGTTCCCTCACAGCCTGTATAAGTATACAGTATATATACAGTCAAACCTTGAAATGCAAGAATAATTCATTCCGGAAGCATGCTTGCACAAAGCGAATTTCCCCCATAAGAAATAATGGATGATTTGTTCCACAACCAGAAAATATTCATATAAAAATAATTAATATGAAATGTAAAGAAAAATAAAAACAAATTAACCTGCACCTTCCCTTTGAAAAGAATCCTGACAGAACAGTGTTTTTGTTAGGGTGTGTGTGAGTGTGAGCTGAAGTAAGACAAGAGAGGAGATGAGGAGGGAGGATACACACTAACAGAATCACTGCTTTCTTACAGAGGGTCAGAGACCCTGGAAACTTGATCTTTAGCAAGGGACCTCTCTAAAGACTCTTGCTTTTACTTTACATGTATGCACATTTCTCTGGTGACCTGGCATGTGGCTCTTTTCTTGTGAAGCATTACAGATATACAGTAGGTACAGTAGTACTTTATGTTAAAGATATGTTAAATAAAGCACATTTTGTAATACTATGTTGTTGTAAATATAGTTATCCACAGCAGGATTACTTTTCTTTTTTTTTTTTTTGCAAATTTGCATGAAATAGATCATTATGCTTCACTGAAAAATTTACACACACAATACTCAAGGCTGTCGCGAGTGAGAAATATGACATGAGAAAATCTAACTTGACTGCTGGGAAAATTTGTCATAGACACAGAGGTGTGTCAGATAAAAGTAGAGCGACTGGTATTTAAGATATTGCAACACCATTAGACGTTGATACAATTATCCCACCAGGGGTGGGAGTTACACATAAAATTTTGTGCCTTTTGTGTTTTTGTGCCTTCAACAGGACGATATGCAAAAAACTAAATACTGTACAAAGCAAACTTAATTTTTGTGGAATGTGAAATTTTCTATGAAGACATGGAAATCAACTAAAAAACAATTTCTCTCAGCCCAAAACTATCGTAGCCTCATAAGTATTACCTATATGCATATAAAAAAAATACACAATTTGTATTTAATAATATAAAATATATAATATTTGCCTGCATTTTAGAATTTTTTTTATTAGTGTGTGATTTTGGACATGTCATGGTACAGTCTGTCTGAATGACATCAGCACAAAACTTTCACTGTCTTAACTTCTACTGCTGAACAAATCTGTGTACGTCACTGACTGGTGAACCTCAAAGCAACTTTAAATAATAAGGTCAGAAAACAACCTAATTGACCACAATAAATGCCATCATTGTTGTTTTTGTCAACAAACAACAATACTCCCATGCTAAGCATACCTCTGGTTCACAAGGAGTATCCTACAACCAAAATTCACCTTCTACCCCAAGAATATCATAACTATTTGGCTAGTTTTAAAGAATGCATTCACCATTTTCCTATGTTGAAAAGGCAGAATATTCATGTCTGAGCAGAGCGCAGGTCTGTAAATAGAGCCAGGTCATCATGCAAAGCACACCCATCTGACAGGGTTGAAGCTGTGTCGTGAGCCAGGGATCGAGCAAGTGAAAGAAGAAAAAAGAATGTAGAATCATTGAGGATTAAAAGGCTGTCACGCAAAAAATTCCATCAGATTATATTTTATTTGTTTTCAAGGGGAAAAAAAACTATCACAAATAAGAATGTTCTTGCAAAGTGCAAAATGAAACAAAACTATTGCTGAAAAGAAATTTATAAAACAGGCAGTGTGTATTAGGCATGGCCTTGAAAAATATTTCTACAGAATTTGGCAAACACACAGTAATCATTTTTATGATATAAATTCCCCATAATATAAAAATAATTACAATATAAAGATTTGAGAAAATATTAAAAAATGCAAATGCAAACGAGTTATTTTATAGACACCCATCTAAATATACATACCAACTCCAATCAATATATCCCAAATATTCAGGTTTTAGAACAGAAACATTCTTTAAATGAAAAAATAATTTCCTAGAAAAGTTTAGACATGGTATTATCGCTAAAATATGCAGTAGCATTTATCGTTATTTAAAGATGCAAAATAAAAATCAAATCAAATCAGTTTTGTTTGATACAATAAAACAACTAATCTACCACTGCCAAGAATATAGCCCAGAATTGTATGACACTGCTATATAAATGTACAATTATGACACACACACACACACGCACATACACACTTACATTTTGCTAAATTTAGCCTAATTTGTAGCCATGTCTCAATGTCTTTCTTGCAAGCAGTGCAATCACACTTAAAAATTCAGTGAGATGTAGGGTAGATACGGGTAGGTAAGAAAATATCTACATGACTTGACTTGATCCCAATGTATCAGAATGGCAAAAGATGACAAGTCATTAAATTGTCCTCTAAATGGCTGACATATCAAAGTAATTACAATTTAGCGCTTGGCCAAAGTGCTACATTTAAGGCTGTCCTAACTAGAAATTCCCTTACTAGACAGTAAATTGTGTATTGTTTTATAACCACTATGCACAGTGTAAACAATTGAGACATAGATCTTTACTTATAGGCTCAGTATAACAACACAAACCCATTCACAAAAAAGGCAACTCTGGAGAACATAATACATTGTTTATAATGTGTATAATATTTGGCATCCTGCTGACATTTTCACAAATCCCACAACCATGTCCCCAAATATCATTTCTGATGTTTAGAGGACAAAACCGGTCAGAGTAGTTTAAAATTCAAAAATATATAAAAAGGAATCACATGAAGTACCAAATGTTAAGATGTGGAAATGTCCTTGTTATTGTGAAAAGAATTGTGAAGACAGAGAATAGTCAATGATCTTCCTACACACTGCTTAAAGTAGACAAAAACACAGCGGGTCAAAAAATGAAATCCCTGCTTGATAAAATAAAAATTATGTCTACAGGAATTTAATTAAGGTGCATCCTCCATCAATCAAGTCTGGGATCATGTGCCTTGGTTTTCAGATGTCTCTTTATTCTTGCACCAGCCAAATGCCATAGCTGAAATATTCAGCTATGTTATATTTTCATTCCTTATTTACATACATGCACTTATATCCACACAATTCCAGTCTTTATTTAGAAGGTTTACTCTGAAAAATCGTGTTTCACGAATCCTTTCTGTAAAAAACAACAAAAAAAGGCTCATAAGTAAATTACTTACCAGTAAAGTGATTATTTGACCTTACAAGATTTTCAGTGAACAAATGGTAATTATTAAGAAAACGTAGGGTTAGGGTTAGGTAAACACAAAGGAAACAAAGGAAAACAGATTTCATTCAGCACACAAATGTGGTCAACAGTAAAGCTAAAGCTCAACATATGCAAAAACATGCCACATTACTTATTTCATTTAGAATATAACGTTAAACAAAAAAATGTAAGACTGCATAATTACACCTTAATTAATAAAGAACTATCAAACTATTACTTTATTATTATTACCGAGTGTTTATGAGTCATATTTAGTGGTGACCTGTTAATATACAGTATATTACTACTCATTTATTTTTGCAAAGACCCTGTATAGTTCTCCAGTTTTCAGATACAGTGGAACCTTGAATTACGAGTAACGCGGTTTACGATTGTTCCGCAAGACGAGCAAAGATTTTTAATACATTTTGACTTGAAAAACGAGCATTGTCTTGGTTTACGAGCACCGAGTATCATGTATCATGCATGCGCTTCTTGTTTTGACACCGAGCGTCACGTCATCACAACTGAGCCAACTGAATTTGAAAAACGGTTTCTCCGTTAATGTGTGTGTGTGTGTGTGCACGCACATCACACACACACACAGTGCCTGCGTGCACAAATGGAAACATGGGATTTATTTTTACTTTTTTTTAAATGTAAAGTGCAGGTTAATTTGTTTTATTTTTACTTTAGATTTTGTGTTAATTATTTTAATGTATTTATTTAGAACGAAGAATTTGAGTTTCCCATTATTTCCTACGGGAAAATAAAATTTGGTTTACGAGTGTTTTGGAATACGAGCTCGCTTCCGGAACAAATTATGCTCGTAATCCGAGGTTCCACTGTATTTGTTTGCTGCTGTGTGAAATTGAGGCACACTGTTGGGACATGCTCCTGAGGAAATCACTTGACAGGTCTGCGTTATGACTCCACCTATACTTGACAAAGCACCACCACATTTATACGTGCCTTGTGCTTTTGGTGTGCTTGTCTGTGTGTGAGTGTGTGTATCTCTGTGTATGAGTGTATGTCCTGTTCCAAACCAGTGTTTGTAAAACTGGAAAATGACTCCAGGGCAGGGTGGGGAAGCATGTCTAAAATATGTTGTACAGTAAACCTTGACACACAGTCTTTCTCAAACATGTTAATGCACAGTCTCAGGGATGACAGTTACTTTTTTGCAACTTGGTGAAAGACAAATAGCCAATGCTGTCCACTATAGAAGGCCGAGCATGGCAAGCAAAGGGCCGAAGGTTGCTGACCCAGTCCCTAAACTTTCTAAAATATGTAGGGCAAGGGTCCTGCAGGAATAAGGTTAAAAAGCTCACCACTGCATTTTTTTACATACCAACAGTAGAGAAAGTTGGGTTTCCCATAGATCATAAACAGGTTGTATCTAAAAATTATAATCAGCCTCTTGTTCAATATCACTGGAACCTTCAGCCATGTTGAAATTACTTCTAAGTTTGCTACTAAGACTGCTTCCTGTAGTTCTTTGAAATATTTTTCAATAGTGTACAAATATGTCAACAGAGATACTTTGAAGAAAGGTGATAGTTATAACAGAATTATTTAACATCTTTTTGGTGTTCATTCCATGTTAGATCATATTCTGGTTGTCTACTATTAGCGTTCTACTGCAAGCCATTCCTCACACCAGCCATAGAGGATTTTTTAAATAAGCTTGAGCTTGCTCAGAAGGACGAAGCCTGAATTTTTACCAGGACAAGAAAATCGTGTCATACTGTATAATGTCATCTGGCATATGCTAGCTATGCCGGCTGTTTATTTAATTCCTAAAGCACTACAGCTATCCTGAGCACTTAGCGTGGATGTGTCATGCCTGCTGTTAATCCTGTGAATTAGCCACAACTCAGCTAATGGAATTTTCTAATTTCACATTGGAATAATTTTTCATGACACAAAAATGGCAGTTGGTTTTGGATTCAGACACTATTCATAATTACTGCCTTTTAACTTATTTTTTATGATTTGTTCTATTTATATTGATTTATAGTTACTTTATAAACATTAATTTCAATTTCATTATTTTGGATGACTTTACTGACATGTTTTGTTTATTGTGTTTAGATTATCTGGCGAAGTAGACATTTTGTCAAAGTTCCTTTGATTTATAAAAGTAAAATGTATGAGTAGTATTCAAGTATGTAGAAAATGGTAAATAAATAAATAATTTGTCCAAACTGCACAAAAAATTGCACACAAAGCATGTGGTAGCCCTAAAAACTGCAAATTTAAAATATTTAGTTAAAATATGTGTTTAAAAAGAATTAATCCAATATATCAACTTTGCATTACCTTTTTGTATTCTTTGTGAAGTTTTTTATATTGGTACATGTTACAAAGGACTGTAGCTGCTCCTCTGGCTTGCTTCAGTTTGTTTGGACTGAAATGAAAAAGGAAGCATCATTAAAAAACAGTAATTGGAATTTAATGGTTCACGAACATGTCAAATATGGAGAGCTTCCTAGGATGCTGTTGTCATTGCACAGTAGTAGATGCTCTCTGTTACAAGTCAGTGAGGGCCTCGTACCTGCTATCATGAGTACCCTTGATGCCCACTAGTTTGGGAAGTCCATCAAAGAAGCATATGTCCCGAGCAGCGATCTCACTAGAGCTTACAAGATTGTTAAGTGCGCCACAGATGTTTAAAACCACATCAGGGGAAGGGGTCTTTTGCATGCCATCAACTGGTAATAACTCCACTAAGTTTGACACCACCTTAGGAGCTAAAATAAACAACAAACAAAAAAGTACTCTTTCATGAAGGCGAACTAGACGTTAGCATTTTAATAATATACCTTTTTATTTTCTTTTACTTCTCATTAAATAAGAATGAGACCTTTACTCACCCAGAGAGTTTTTGTCCCGGGCGTGACGGGACAGGTTCCTGAGGAAGCCAGTGAGAGAACGCAGTTCTGCATCATTGTTTGTCGTGAGTCTATCCTGAATTGAAGGCAACATACGTTCCTGTTCTAAGGCAACACGACTTAGGATGGATGGCCACTAAATGCATTAAAAAAAGAAGAGAGGGTGTTTAGATTATAAAAGCTGCCAGAAATAACTAATAATGCTAACAACAAAACATAAGCAAGGTTGAAATGACAGGATTACACGTCTTATAGTTAATATTTAATCCGAATTATGCATGTAATATTGCAAAAAATGTATTTGTAATAATTATTGTGGTTAATGCATGACATTTATTCATTTATTTGTTAATCAGTTAGATTGTTTTGTATAGTAAGCTCAAGGGGTCAGGTGTGTCTGAGCCCAGTTGTAGCGTAAGTGGTTACTAACCTACAAAATACGCACTACAAAATAGTACTGTTACATAACAACACCCACATGACATTTGACATTTAGGCATTTGGCAGGCGCCCTTATCAAGAGTGACTTATATGTTTATCTCATTATACATCTGAGCAGAATAAAACACTAGGTAAAGAATAAAAACATTACCCAAGTAAGCATTACATCGTCATACATACAGTATTAGCAAAATATTTACTGATATAGATTAAAGAAGCTTGTGCAATATGGTAGGTTAAGAATGATAAATTAACATATCCTTTGCCATTTATGATGTCTTTAATGTATGCCATGACCCTTAAAAACTAGCAACTAGCAAATTAAAGGAAATTTCTATTGAGGAAAACTGGGAAAAATTCTATTAATAGTAATGTTGAGATGACTGCGTAATATTCTGAGTTTACATGAATTCAGCACTGTGAAATTGTTTTCAAATCTGTAAAAAGACAACATGCAGGTTTTTGTCTTACCCTTCTGTCTCCAGCAGTAATGTTCTGCAGAGCTCCCGATGCAGCCTCTCGTGTGGTGGGGACCCTTTTACAGCGTGAAATAATAGTATGATACAGGCTGATGACCTTAGGGTGCCACAGCCACTCAACTCCCTTAGGCACCCGGGCCACCTCGGCAAACGTAGACAGATCCTGATTCTGACTCTGAGTGTCGGGAAAGAAATAAAGTTGTCAAACATTTCCTATTATACATATTACAATGCAACAATGTCTATAGCATGCACATACACACCAAGTGGAAATGGAAAGTAGAGTATAAAATGGAGAGAAGTTGATATATGTAGTTTATTAATCTCTAAAAGGAAATGTGGGAATGTCTCTTACATCTTTTGCTTTCTTGCTCTGAGGAGTGAAGCAGCCAATAGCCTCTGCTCGAGGGGAAACCAGATTTCGATTGCCCTCCAAGCGCAGCAAGGCTGATGGGGGAATCTCATCATACAGCTGATAGGACAAGTTCCTCAGCACACAAGTAGAGTTCTCTACTCCCTGTCACATAACGGGTGAGCATTAACATAATGTATTTACATATTGTAAAATTACAAACATAATATTTTAATGTATTTGGATAAAACAGGTAGGACATAATAGGTTATGGTCATGGTTATGCTTGTCTTTTCTCTGAGATCACCTTTTGCTCTACTCTGTCCTCGTCTTCAGCTGATCTCTCAAGGTAGCCTACCAGGGCATCAATTAGTCTAGGAGTGTCCCTCATCAGCTTTCGGGTCTCTTTGTTTATCGAACTTAGGTTTCTGCAGTGAAATAGAATGGGGAAGTTAGTGAGAAGGTGTGTGCATCTTTTGTATAGGGCAGTTATTGAGAAGGTGTATGTATCTTTTGTGGCTGTTGTTATATGGTGGGTACACAGAGAAAAGAACACAGACAGGCAAATCAGACGGTGAGAACAGCGCCTCAGTATATATTAAAATTATGTGAAATGACTTGTAATTTTACAAGACTACAGGATTAAGGATTGTTTTGCATATGCATGAGCATGGAGGCACCTGAGGCATCCGGTAGTATTGCAGAAGATATCTGCCTCTGAATCAGTGTGCTCAAGTATCTCTCTGTCTCCCACTCCTGAGAGAGGCAGCAGTATGTCTTCTGTCAGCTGTGGAAGTATCTCTTTTGCCAGCTTCTCTTTCAGGTTGTCTTTAGAGGAGAGATTCCATAGAATTCCTATAGAGAAAAATAGATAGATAGATAGATAGATAGATAGATAGATAGATAGATAGATAGATAGATGTTATTTGTTAGTTATTGAAATTTATTACCAATTTTTTCTTCAAAGCTTGTCTAATGTTTTTGTCCGAAATTGGTTATAAAACACCTCTAACACAGCTGAAGGTTTTCTGTGGAATTACAATGAGGTTTAACCTGAATCCTTTCAGAAACATAGGTGGCAAACAACTCCAACTGAAGACTGTACTTTTCTGATCTTTTCTGGTTATTTTATTGAGTTGTTTGATAGGACCTTCGACCTTAATTACTTTGTAGAGGAAAGAAAGATGAGGCAGCCATAGGCACAGTGTATAAAAACAGCTAATTTGAAGAACTTGTACTTGTAAAAGTACCGCTGCCAACTGTAAATCTTATTCACACAGAACCAAACCATAGCAAGTGCCTGACTCATGGTCCTGATTAGATTCATGCAAGCCAAGACAACGCTGCTTAACAGTCAACACCCTTTCACTGGGAGAGTACAGCCAACGCCCCAGAGGACACACACACACACACACACACACACACACACACACACACACCTGCAAAGCTGATTTATTCTGTGAACTCCCCC
>JAQQZT010000012.1:16751097-16761097 GCA_030068275.1 Clarias platycephalus
CACACACACACACACACGCGCGCGCACACACACACACACACACACACACACACACACACACACACACACACACACACTACATAGGATGACTTCAAACACACATGCAGACCAGCCAGGTGAGTGAAAGTGAATTTGTTCAGTGTATGACTCGAGGTAAACATCCTGTTAGACATGTTTGAGGGCCAAATGCTCTCACTGCATTTTGTCCGTATCCATAACCACTAAAAGTGTTTTTTCCTCAGTAAAATTTTAAGACTTTTTATTTTATTAAAATATTTTATTGACTTTGTAAAAAGCTATACCTACTTTATGTAAGTACTTTATATTTCAAATTGTAGAAAATCATACTGAAACCGTTGCTTTTAGTTCATTTAGTGCCTGAATTCTATTTCAACCAACCTAACTTCCAGGAGAAATGAGAAACATCTGCCTGCCAAGATCTTCAACAAAGCCACAATGTGACAGCATGCTGTAGTATTTAATATAAATTCTGTTGTCGTATGGTCATTGTTTCCTTTTTGTCTTTTGACTCCATAATTGTTGGACCTAACATGCACCATCTGCCTAACAGTGCTACCTCGCTGGAGATGCATAACTAAAGGAGTCTGCCTTGGAGCAGTGGCTAATTGAAAAGAGACAAGCACCACTGATGCCCCTCTCTTTGGCTGGGAGGCATATTGTTGCCACAGAGTCACAGGAGGTGTTTGTGAGGGTTTATTACACCAACAAGCCAGCAGGAACTAAACACAGTCTAACTGCCCTCAGATTCTGGTTACTAGTTCTGAAACAGTGGAATGTCATCACCTAGGGTTGAAGGTCTATGCCCTACAACATATGGAATGTAAAGATCTTATAATCTGTGTACACATTCAAAAGAAGGCCTTTGCTGGTTATCTGACCTGCATAGACAGAGTTGCATGCCACGACTCACACTGTAAAATTTTAATGATTATCTTTCCATAATATCCTTGGTAAACAACCTTGTAGCTACAACTGACAAAGTACAAATGATGAATCTTAAAAAAATAATAAACAGTATTAAATTCTTGGCAAAATTGGAGGCCTTGGAATAGCATTTGTGTGTGTGTGTGTGTGTGTGTGTGTGTGTGTGTGTGTGTCTCACACGCTCAGGTTGCCCACGCTGCCCGTCATATCCATGCCATCATACACATCCTTCCCTTTCCCCACACTGATCATACTCCTCATGGATGGAGCACGAGATATCCGTCCTTGCCTCATAGTCAGGTTACCCTGGGAGCCATTTGCACCCATCACAAAGCCTGAGGTGCTACTTGTCTGCATATTCCCCGCTGACACAGCATAGCGATTCTGACGGTTCTGGGTGATCCTGTTGATGGTGCGCTGCGAGGGGCCTTTGTAAGATTGACGTACATAAGCCTCCTCCTCCAAGTTCATTCCAGCGCCTCCGTTACCAGCCAGATTTCCGCTGAGGGAACGTCTTATAAACGGCAGAGTCGCTGAAGTCTGTCTTGCTCCAGAAGTGAAATCATTGACTGTGACAGAGGAGTATGGGTGTGAAAACGTGGCTGCATAACCATTGCTTACATTATAACCAGCCTCCTGCCGCGAATAGGTGGCATCCTGGTCTGATCCCAAGCTTCCCTCGCTGCCATTTCGTGTTATCCAATTGTTAACCTGCTGCTGGGACTGTGGCTGCAGGCGCAGTGAGTGTACCGATGCAATCTCTGCGTCAGGATCTGCACGGCCCATGGAGCGCATTGTTGTGCTCATCTGATACTGCTGAGCATGGCTACCTTGGTAGCCACCCCTCATAGTACCCATTCCTGCCATGCCACCCATGTCATCTTGGCTGTACATCATTCCTCCAGCAGCTCCTCGACTCATCTGAGCTCTTGTGCCAAAATCCATGGCTGAGCGAGATGAGTAGCCACTGCTGGAGTGCTGAGAAGCACGGTTGGCCTGGTGAAGATCAAACATGAGATCCATTAGTTCTATGCATTTGAAATGCCTCGTTCAAGGAAACACAAATATGGAAGTTTGTTTAGAGAAAACTTATGAAATATCACACTCAGAATACAAGCTATCACTGCTCATCTCCTGTTAACTGCAGATCTACACTCACCCCATGGTTTGTCTTATTGTACTTAGTTGCATGAGCACAGTATACATTTTTTTAAATACATTTTATTAACTCATACAGTAGTTA
The DNA here is from genome assembly GCA_030068275.1 of Clarias platycephalus. Lineage (NCBI taxonomy): Eukaryota > Metazoa > Chordata > Actinopteri > Siluriformes > Clariidae > Clarias > Clarias platycephalus. The sequence continues at coordinate 16,753,286 of JAQQZT010000012.1, forward strand.
ACGCTCAAAATGAGATAACATGGAATTCTCACCATTACTGGTCTGGCGGTGGAGGCGTACATATAGGATTTTGAGCTGAAACTTGGATTGTAGGTCTGGTACTTCATCATTGTGGCAGAACCACTGTACTCTAACATGGAGAAAGATTCGGAGAGATTTATTATAATTAGTCTTTAAGAAAACAGTTAATTACTGTAGGTAAATAAACATTACATTAACACTCATAAATTGTGATATAAATAAATGAAAAGGCCTTTGGAATTATCCTTCCTGTTCCTGTATGAATATAGCTACAGTATGAGAATGACTGTGGTTAAATGCTCATATCATGTGACTGAATTACTTCCCTTTCTTAGCTCCCAAATGACACAAAATGTAAACTGGAAAAAATGCTTGACACAAACATTCCTCCGGAAACTACTGCACATTTAAACACTATGCCTTAGCGTGCAGGAGGGGATGAAGTGCTTTGTTTGTCTTCCAAGAAATACATGTTTGCTACACAAAACTTGTGTTGATATTGAAGAGCAGAAGGATAAAAAAGATGGGTCAAAATGACTAGGATGAAAGAAACAAATTATGAATGAAACAAATTACCTTGCACAGACCAACTATAATAAATGAAACTAACAGGTAATTGCATCACTCCACATCTCTAACCACATAAGACCCAATTAACAGATCTCACAGTTGTGTATTATTACTACAGTAGAACTTCTTGCAGCTTAACTTACTCTGAAGTCAAGCATAGTTCTAAACACTTCAATTGCTGGGATAAGAGATAATTTATGGTGTACACCAGCTGCAGGCTGTTTGGTCAATCTACAAGCAGCGAACATAGTGGACTAGAAATGTATTATTTGTGTCCTTTTAGAAAAAAAAATACTAAACATAATTTAGGTCTTTTGCACATTTATCATCCACTATGCATTTGTGTCAGAGTGAGAGAGAGAGAGAGAGAGAGTGAGAGGATTAGAGAGAAAGAGACAGAAGGACAGAGAGAGAAAGAGAGTGTGAGAATAAATGCTTTCTGCTGGGCGAGGTAAGGGCGGGGCTGTTAATAACAACCTGACAAACCGCAGGCAAGGAGAAAAGGGGCAGAGAACCGGTTTGATAGCTGTGAGCCACTCCTTCCATCCCTGCCCAACACATAGATTCAACACACAAACACACACACACAGGCACACACGCACACATACATGCACGCACACACTTTCAGTAACGACATCCCACCCACTGACACACCCTACTTTTCCATATACAGTACTTGAAAGCACACAAAATTGAGCATAAAGACTTTTATACATAGACAAATAATCATTTCATATCTAATCCCAGTGTTTCTATATATATTTTTTTGTTTGTTTGTTTGTTTGTTTGTTGCAACAAAAGCCCAGTTAAACAAAATAATGTTATCTCTCACCTATAACTCATGGTATTTCACTAGGTTCTTGTTAATTCACTAATGAGACAATGCTACCTTTTAGGCAACAGCATTTTCCTTTGGTATGTGTCTCTTGATTTTGGCCAAGGGCCCAGAAATGTGCGGCTGTTCTGACATGTCAAGGCTTAACCTAAGCTCTTGAAGTTTGTACTAGGTTATAACAGTCTTTTTACCTATTAAGACTGAACATTTAACCATAGAAATAACCTTTTATATTTAATAAATATAAAACCATAATATCTGTTGTTCATATGACATAAAATCGGTAATTCCAGATAATGTAGTGGTGTGCATTTTCAGTATTTGGACATAAAATACTGCTAGTAAGACGTGTTGCAAATACACGTCACAGCAATATTTTGCCTGCCAAAATGTTATGCAGTCTCAATACACTTAACTTAAGCTTGCATTGCTGTTTAATATAATTAATATGTCACACCCTTCAATCTAAAAACAAACAAACAATAAACTGCAAGACCTGACTGGTTGCACTGAAAATGTATACATGAAAGCACAATTGTTATTAAAGGCAGATACATTGTACTAAACATTTTTCAGAGCTTTGATTTTCTATCAATAAAATTTCCATCCCCTGAAAGCTGACAAAGAAAAGAACCCAATCACAAGGTGAGAGCTTGAACTCACTCCCCCACTCATTTTCACCCCAAGTTCAAAAATACCAAATAAAAGGCTAGAGAGCCTGTTACAACCTGTTCATCATTAATGGAGGGCGCGCGCATGTGTGTGTGTGTGTGTGTGCGTGCCTGTGTGTGCGCGTGCATGTGTCTTCAGCAGGCGGCCAAGAAGACTGCACGATAGTTCCTAATAAGACAAGACACTAAAGTTTTAAGTTCAGCTAAATAAACCTTACATGAAGTTTGTAGTGCCATACCTTATTACAATAAAACCATTTGTCATTGTCACACAAACAGACATCAACCCTAAACCCCATTAAATTATCCTTGTGTTCCTGTAAGAAAAAATGTGCTTTCAGTGAAAGTTGTTTCATATCACTGCAAGCCACTGTTTCTGAGAGCTGTGCTATTTTTCATACCTGTGTTGCATGCTAAGAGCTTGGGAAATGTTTGCGTATTACAGATGCCTGAGCAAATTTAGCTCTTCTCATTATTAGGTCTTTTGGTGTTTACATGAGATAATTCCTGACATTACAAACCATTTCACTAGTTTATTTATTAGCACAATTGTCCTGAATTTATTAGTAAGCCGGAAACTTTAAATATATAGTTTAAATGTAAATAAATATATAAATAAATATCCTAACAAACCAGGTTTGTTTTATTTAAAAATGGCATGTCGGGTATAAAAATGCTATCTAGAGGAAGCAATCATAAGAGCACAGAAAGTCTATAGAAATCAAGGATAACAGGACAGCAAATATAATACACAAGAATAAAGACATTCATGAATCAACACAACATACTTGACAATTATGATGATGGAACAGTAGGAAAGAAAATACGACATCAGAGAAAATCAAGAGCACAATGAATTATGACAAACTCCTGGATTAGTTTAATGGTAGACCGTATACTTTATTTTCGTGTATAGAACAATAAAAATGCACCTTGTGATTTTTTTTATTAGATACGATCATGACCGAGGTGTCTCACAAACATCCGGGTTAGCTGAAAAGAAACCCGTTGAAAATGTCTCGCTGCTGCATCCGAGGTACAAATAATTTGCTCCAGACACGAGGAAGAGAAACTAGCGCCGTCTGAATGCGGCTTTTGGTTATCTCATGATTATGATTTATTGTGAAATAAGTTACAAAAAAGTACAACGTTCTGTATAAGGTTTGCGAAACCCCCTGTCATGTAAGAACTGTCTAAACAAACAAACAAACAACAGCTCACAGCTCTTAGAGTAAACACAGAAGACGTAAGCTGTTAAAGTTGGCAGATATGAGTAAGGTTATGAGAAAACTGAGTAAAAAGTAAAAGCGGTGAGAGGAAGGGCGTTTCAGGGTGGGAGCAGGTAGAGAGAGAGAGAGAGAGAGAGACTCACCTGAGCTGGGATACTGCGTGGAGGAGATGGTGTTGTACTGCGACGAGCTGGCAGAGGTGGAGGTGGTCCGCCGGGGCAGGGTGGACTTCTCGGCTAGTCTCATGGACACCTGCTGCTGGACGCGCTTGGCTCGCGCTGCTTCGTCCGAGTACGCGGTGCCGCCGCCGTGAGGGAGCTGCGTCTCCGGCGGCACGGCGTACGTGCTCACGTTGGAGCTGTTTGGCTGTAGAGCCGAGAGAAAGACACCCTCAGACGCCAAGCTCATGGCGAAACCGTCCGTCCAACTCAGTAAGCGTGAGAGGAAATAAACCCCAAGCTAAACGCGTCGAGTCCTGATGGTGCGTCGTAACGCGTTAACTCAGCATTGGTGCTTCACCTTTCTTGACTATGGCAACGCTAACCAAAGCGACGTCAGAGCTGCTGAAGTGAACTTTGTTCTAACAGATATAAAGAGAGACGTGGTCATGTCGCAGGTAGAATGGGTGGAGCCTGTGGCTGACTCACATGTTACCTGATCCAGGTTGAACTATAAAGCAGAGACTGCAGAAACCTGTTTGTGCCTGTGCCTTTTCGGAACGTTTTGGTTCGATCTAGTATGAATTGCCAGAGTTACCAGGATTCCTCTCATAGTAATAATAATTCGTGAACGGTGCGCTTAATGTTATCAATACACAGACAGTATGTACTGTATATAAAACATAGTGTATTGTAGTTCGTGTATGTGTGTGTGTGTGTGTGTGAGTGTTGATGGACCAGATGTTCCTTCACAAAGACAGGAATATCTGACAAGTATGATCCTGCTCAGATGTTTAACAATTCTGTCAAAGGAAGAGCCTTACAAGAATAGTAATGTACACAGGCATGTAAGAAGTAAATACGCATGCATAGTTTTATAACAAAAATATATGAACCAAAATGTGTTGCCATTATTATGACTACTGTTCTTTAAACATGCCTAGAAGTTAAAATGTCTGATTTTTCAAGATGTCTGATTGTTAATCAATCTGTCTCAGAGACTGTCCTGTACCTTTAAGAGCAACTTGAAAGTCTAAGACAGTCTCTGAGACAGATTGACCAACACTTTCTACGTAATGTGAACAAGGTGTATCTGTTAATAATGCATTAGTAATACTTTGTTCACATTTGTTAGAAATTGATATTTTATCATAAAGCTCTCTTTACTCCATGTACAGTATGTCTGTGTGCAATCCCATCCACCTAATATGCTGTATAAAATTTATATAAAATTTATATAATATATAATAATTTATATAATATTTGCAGCATTTAAAGTTAGTATTCACAGTGTACATGCTTGACATCTTTTAAATGTAAAATTAACTAAACTATTTCGTATGCACATATGATTTTAAACCTTTAAGTTTATCACATTTTGGATAGATCTTAGTGTCCACTTGACCAAAAATTAAGAATACTGTAAAAACAAACAAAAAAAAGAAATGGTTTGTCAGCTAAACTATTTTGTAACTTGTCACGATGTTTGTTTTGAACAATACCTGGACCAATGTGGTTGCCATGGACTGGGAAAGTTTAAACTTGTACGAGTGGTAAAATTGTACTTTGTGATTATCTAAAAATGGCACAACCTAATGTCTCTTTTTCAGAGGAAATATCCACACATTCACAGGAAAATGATTCCAAACTGTATACTGTATATAAAACTGAAAATCTGTTATGACCTACATAACTAATGCATTAACACACAAAACATTATTTGTACTATTTCTATGAATGAATATGAATCTTATCCTGTTGATTTTCAAATCAATCTATGATCAGTACAGCATATAATAACATATAAAAATTGTTTAAAATTATCTTTTCTTTCTCTTCAATTATGTTACATTAACCTGTTATAACTGTTCCAGGAATGAGGAAAACTGTAATAAATTGATACCTTAAATTTATATACCTGTTGGGGAAAACATGAACTATACATATGTTTTTATAACAAATTTCTACAGCTTTTGTGTGGTAGTCTAAAATATAAATTGTTAATGGTCTACCTAACAACAAAGCATGTTTATTGACTCCATTATTATTATTATTTTTGGATGTTTCAGAAGTGAAACCGTCACTTTAAAACAGAATAAATGACTCATAACTAGACAGTGTTTACATATTTGGACAATCTTTTCAATCAAGTGCATACAGAGATAAAGTGACAGAATCACCAACAGAGAGCGGGATTAGTTCTTTTGGTATTTATAGGCGTGGCACTTGGGCTGGCTTGTTGCACTTCTGTCTCCGTTTGTGCCTGTTGTCTCTTCAGTGCCTAGCAACAGAAGTAGCAGTTTTTGTTCCTGCATCAAACCTAGTTAAACCAAGCATTTACTGCAGTACATGCTTTTTTTTTTTTTTTTACTTTCATGGATTTTCACAAATCTAAACAATTAACAATTAATGAAGGCATTGCACCACTCCCTTATGTTCTTTTTAGTTTCAATAACGACATCAGTTATTTTGGAAAATATATTTTCAAAATAACATTTTTGTGTATAACTGAGTTTTAAAAATTTATTCAAGGAGTTAAGGAGATTATTTAACGAAATTTGAGAATCCAGTATGCACCTTGCAAGTCATTTTGGGTTTTCCTTGGATTTGATTGGTAATAGACTTAACAAATATGCACAAAAACATTCTTAGCATAACATTTAAAATATTTGACCAAATCATTCTACTCACCATTAAGTCACGCTATTATATGGCAAGATATACTGTAAAATCCAGTTATACAAGACAACCTCTGTCTTTCTGTTCCGAGTGCTCTGTGAGAAACAGTCCTCTTCTGAACGTTACTTGAACTGACTACAATTCTGGGAGTACACAACATATAGGAACAGGCAACTCCCTAGTGAAAGCATGTATTCACTTTAATTAATAAAAAAAAGTGGAGAAGAGTGAGAGAGAAAGATATGACACAAAGTAGGTGTGAAGGAGTAGCAGTTTTGGGTGTGGCAGGGTGAAACCCCCCATGTATGGAGCCCGATCAGACAGGTGTCAAAAGCAGTCATCACTCAAAGGCTCTTGAACAAGGTGAAAACTGAAGGATGCCTAGATGACGGTCATGGCATTTACCCTTGCTAAAATGTTTCCAAATTAGAGAATTTTGTTAATCTACTATAATATGTATGACTAAAGAAGACATTTGTCATGAAGTTGGGTCTGTCTGTACACCTGACTCAGAATTTATTATGCCTTCAGGGAAAGGAGGGCAGCACTGAATGTATCTTAAAGAATGTTGTACTACCTTCTTCCACTTAGTATGTTTAATCACGAATAGTAATACATTTGATTGATTGAATTTATTTAATATTATCTAATTCAAATAACCCAAATCAACCAGTCAAAGTGCATCATACTTTATACCTTTACAAAGTCTGCTAAATCAACAATTATTCTTTGCTAGTAAATTTTATTTTGGATGAGTTTTAAGTCAATTTATAATAACTGAAACTGTATATTAGTGCTCAGGTATTTTACCTTGGTCCCACACCTCTATAATGCTCCACTGCCTCATAATCAATGAATATGATCTACTAATAACTGTAGTTTTTAATGTTCTTGTTATTGAACACAGATTTCTGGACAGATCAAATAGATTATAAGATGCATGAAAATTACTTAAATATTTGGAAACTAAGGTGTTTAGAAACTGCACAGGTAAACAACTGTATCTTACAGATGAAAATAACATACTGTATGCTTTTTTTGAATAGTGTTTGTACATGTTCCTTCACTTTATAGGAATTCAATGACAGTATCACTGATAATCATTAACCAGCAAGCTGACACCTCAGACATACAGTATAACATCAGTCATGACAGCTCAGACATAAGGACCTAGTCATAAAACCATTTACCACTGATATTATGTTTATAGTCTTGACTGATCTCTATGAAGATGATCTCTATGATACCCGCTGTACAACTGGGATTCATATGGTCTGTCATATACTGTAGATAGATGTGTTTTATAACCATAGCAATAAAGTTTCATTTTTAGAGATCTCAGTTAGAGTCTTGTGATACTCCATGATTAACTTGCTTCTTGTAGAATAGAACATTTCCTATTTATACATACAAACTCATGTGATCATGACCATCTGCAGGTGTAAACCAGCAGAGCACCTCTCAACACATAGAGATATCAGTTCTTACCAAATCTACACTTCAAATCTATCAAATAATTGCATTCTTTGCAATGTTAAAGTTGCACTAATAGGAGTACAGAAATGTATCCATAGTCAAAAGACATGGATCATTAATTATTCCGAAACACATTGTTCCTTAGGTACTCAGAAATGCACAACGAAGAAATG
>JAQQZT010000012.1:16780610-16808148 GCA_030068275.1 Clarias platycephalus
ATCTATCTATCTATCTATCTATCTATCTATCTATCTATCTATCTATCTATCTATCTATCTATCTATCTATCTGTCTAATGGATTTTTGGATTTGTCTTGCTGATGCTGTTTTCTGCCAGTACTACAGCAAGCAAATTTGTAGGAGCATGAATGGTGTGAGGAATCAAATTAAATCAGTCTTGAGAACCAAGACCTACGTAATACACACTGTTCAGCTAAATGTTTAGGTAGGGCTCCCAAACAAGCCCCCTTTACTAATCTGGACCTCTAATCTTTTTACACACTAGTTTAACCCAACAGAGAGGAGCCTGTTGTAGAAACAGAGACATCAGCCAAGACAAATTGAGCATTACATGGGATTTTTCTTTCTTGCAGAGATCATCTCCTGGTCAGTTTGCCTCGAAGCTGTTTGTCTTTTTGAACTGAAAACACTGTATTCTTTTCTTATTGGGGTGAAAAACGCTAATGTGGATTTACAGTACTGATTGGTATTAGACATACAGTATTTGAATTAAACTATATACAGTATATTAGGTGTATTAGCAGTATTTCTACTGGGAACGTCCCACAGATGAACAGGGTGTGATTGTCTGTCTGTTGTCTGTGACCTGCCTCTATACAAGAACACCAATTCAAAGAAAAAAGTAAATCACTGACTTCAGCCATCTAATTACTGGTAAATCAGGCAAAGGTCACTAATTAGGCAGACTGAGATCCAGAGAGCAGCCACCATATGGCACCGGGCTGGGCTGGACTCAGGGCCCTCACTGTTCTTTCAGCCTCACAGTGACTTAATTGCCCCCCGTTTCTACCCCCTTCCCTACGGGATCTTTGTTTGACTTAGGAGAACACATTTTGTGGTAGGCTAAGCTGCTTAGCAGACTAAAGATGTATGTCTTCATGCTAGCTAATTCCATTTAGGTTGTGTTGTTAAAATTCTGCACTAGAGGACAATTAATAACATGTAAGAATGTCAAATAGACAGATAGAAACGTTAGAAAAAGCACGCAGGGTCATGGGCAGTTGGGTTGGACTTTGGAGAAATGACTCATTGTTAGTGGTGGAAAATGCTAAGGATTAAAGAGTGATGAAATGACATGAAACTTCAGGAAGAAATAATAAAACACACTCCTGAGTGTCTCCTGAATGACAACCAACACAACTAATCCCTTATCCATGGGGTGATGTGTGGTTCTTGCAACATTATATCCTATGAAGCACCTCCATCTACAACAACAGTAACAGTAATTCTTTTAAAAAAAATAAAGCCAGTCATTTAAACTAATGAAATTAGTGAAATTAATGAAAAGTTGAACAAAGTAAAAAAAAAAAAAAATCTCTATTCTCTCATGAACTGCAAAAATCAGAGCATCTTGAATATAGACTAATTTAACTAGTATTTCTCTTTATTAGAGTTTATGTTATCAGATTATATAATCTAATATTTGAAAGAATTCTTCTTGGAAAACGTTAATAAGCATAATTCTAGATATTTTACTAATTTCAAAATATTTCAGACAAAATTGTTTTAATCTAGTTTTTTTTTAGTTCATTTTAGTTCAAGCATTTATTTTAAGCTTGCATTTACTTATATTTCAAGAAAAATACAGCTGTGATGTGTCTGAATTTTTTATGCACTAACTTCACATTGTGAAATGTTAGATAACCGTTCTTTTATTCAAGAAATCTTCATCTGCTAAGGTATGTTAGCACTCTGTTACCCATCAGACGAAATGATGATCTTGGATACTCGCATATTAAAGCTCAAACATAAAGCAAAAAAATAAGCAGAACAGAAAAAAAAAACAGTTGGTGAGCTAACTTTCTTGTTTGTTTTATTCTTCATTTTTGGATCTAACTAATGCCAAACCCTGTGACTGATTGATCCACCCCTAGATGGACAGTAAAGATTAAGAGGATGACAAATGGGCATTTGCTTACACAGCGCTTGCTGTTAATCCCCTTGTCTTCCTTTAGGGAGCCCGACTGGACAGGGACTCACACTTCAGCATCACCAGATGCAGGATGAGCAAGTGACAGGCCTCACTGGAAATTACTTAAGCAACAGGCAACAAGTACTACAGAACAAAACAAAGTGAAGTGAGATTTTTATCAAGACTAAAGCCCCTGGAAAAGTAACTTCACTGGGCAGTCAAGCCTCTGGAGACAGAATACGTATTCAAGCAACTTGCCAGACTTCTCTTTTAACTTTTATTATTAAGCCTAATGGAGGATGCCATTTTGAAGATCTCCATGATGCCATCCACATCGCCCACTGACTCCTCTAGGAGCAGCTCCACAGAGGAGAGCCATGGAGGTGAGTTAAAAAGCTTCACACTATTCTTTCCACCAGAACTTTATGTTTTACCTTCAGGTTTGTTTAAACTGTACAGTTTTCAGAGATCTGTGCATCCATCTTTTGCCTTCCATCGTTTGCATTGGAACAAATAGAAAAATCCAAACTTTCCCAAAATTTCGTTAAACATAAAAAAAACTACAAAAGTTTTTCATGTCTACAGGCAAAAGTCCAGCTCCTGGTAAGAGCTTGAGTCAAGGCCTATTGTGTAAGGTGTGTGCAGACACTAGCAGTGGAAAACATTATGGGATCTATGCCTGCAATGGCTGCAGTGGCTTCTTCAAACGCAGTGTGAGGCGTAGATTAATTTACAGGTGAGGAGAATAACAAACAGTTCTACAAAACATGGGAAGCTTTATATTACCTATATCTCATACTGTTTTAATAAACTTGCAGATGCCAAGCTGGTACAGGTATGTGTCCAGTAGATAAAGCCCATCGTAATCAGTGCCAGGCGTGTCGCCTAAAGAAATGCCTTCAGTCTGGCATGAACAAAGATGGTAAGTTAGGCTGTCCATCTATTAATAGATTAGTTTTCCATATTCTCTTTACATGCCACTTTTTTTTCAAACTCACCACATTCTTCTCCATTAGCTGTGCAGAATGAGAGGCAACCACGAAGCACAGCTCAGGTCAGGTTAGACACCCTGGATATTGATACAGAGAAGGAACACCTAGCCACCACCAGGGAGCCCACATCCTCTTCGTCATCATGTTCTGTGATAAGCAGACCTTTACTGGGCTCCTCCATTAGCTCCAGCATCAACTCCAGTGGTCCCAGCCAGCACTGCAGCAGCCCCCAAAACAGCCACCGCTTCATGGCCAGCCTGATGACAGCTGAGACTTGTGCCAAGCTCGAGCCAGAGGATGGTAAGCACCCAAAGTTTGCAATTTAAAAAAAAAGCTGTTAAAGTATATTATATTAGTGTACAAATTGGGACGCCTCAGAAGTAATGATTCCCAGTAACTAAAGTGTCTCAAGAATTATGTTTTTTTTCTCTGTCTCTGCAGTTGATGAAAATATTGATGTAACAAGTAACGAGCCGGAGATAAGCTCTCCAGAGAGCAACTCAACACTCTATCCCTATTCTGGCCCTGAGAGCATATATGAGACTTCGGCCCGCCTACTCTTCATGTCTGTCAAATGGGCAAAGAACTTGCCAGTCTTCTCCCACCTGCCATTTAGGGACCAGGTAGGTACAAGCTACAGTATATGTGAATCAGTCTGTGAAACCCAGCTAAAGTCTTTTTTTTTTTTTTTTTGTTATTTACTGTTTTCTACCTAAAATCACATGTTGAAAAAAGACTCAGTATAAAAAATTCACAGTAAATGTTAACATTAATGTAAATTTCTGTATGGATCACCAACATATTACACATCCATGTACATATATTAACAATTGTAAATGGTATAGCAGATAGTGGAAGTTTACAATTTGTGTCTTTCTGTCTCATTGTTTATATAGGTGATACTGCTAGAGGAGGCATGGAGTGAGCTATTTCTTCTCTGTGCCATCCAGTGGTCCTTGCCGCTTGAAAGCTGCCCCCTGCTTTCTCTACCTGAGCTGTCTCCTTCCTCACAGGGTAAAAGCAGCCCCTGTGCTTCTGACTTGCGTCTCCTGCAGGAGCTCTTCAGCCGTTTCAAGGCCATGCAGGTGGACCCTACGGAGTTTGCCTGTTTGAAAGCAATAGTTCTCTTCAAACCAGGTAAGTTTTTTTCTAAACTGTGGTGGATGAAGAATGAATAAATGTATGGTCTGTGTATGATTACAAAGTATTGAGCATCGCTCTTACATTAAAACAGAAACAAGTGGCCTCAAAGACCCAGAACAGGTTGAGAATCTACAGGACCAGTCTCAAGTAATGCTTGCTCAGCATATTCACACACTCTATTCCAGTCAAACAGCAAGGTAAGAAATATACACATACATAAACAAACAAATGACCTAATATACTTATACAAATGTGAATACACATACTGTAGAAATAGAAAATGCAATCAAACTTTTTGTGTTCCTTAGGTTTGGAAAGCTGTTGTTGCTCCTTCCAGCTTTACATTTTGTAAGTTCAGAGAGGATCGAATTGCTTTTCTTCCACAGGACAATTGGAAACACACCGATGGAGAAACTGCTCTGTGGCATGTTTAAAAATTGAAAAATACTTGTTCTTCAGTATAAATCAGACAATTTTTATTGTAGTAATAAGCTGCCTCTCAAAGCAATTACGTTTCAAATGGGAGAATGTTCATGTACATTTTGTTGCTGTTTTCATACCAACACTGATCACCACCATGATCAGTCAAACTGCACCAGCTGGATCAGTTTGGCCTGCATGGACTTGCAGGTTAACCAGCTATGATGCCAACAGACCAACAGTTATAACACACCAGCTTGGATTAGCAGTACATTAATTCCAGTCTATCTTTACTTTTTGCAATTGTATTCCTAAAAAGTCATATTATAGTTTATACTTTTACTACTGCTCACACTATATGCTTTTGTTAATATATAAAATTTTTATTTCATAATTAGGTAGATTACATAGCCTATTGTTGTTTAATGTGTCTATGTAAGTCACCTGCAGTATTGCCTTTTCAGCTTTTCATAATGCAATTATATATTTTGATAAATCTTTTAACCATTAAACAAATTTAGTTGTTTTTCATCAGGAATCCAAAATTCATTTCTTGCTAAACTGATAACTAAGCATTTTATTTTCATTACAACTTTAAGAATTTCCAATCGTTAAAAAAATGACTCTTTTACAGTGTGTAAAATGGAGTTTTGCTCAGAGTGGCATGACAGCACAGTGGGTAGCACTGATGCCTCACAGCTCTGCAGATAGTATCTCATGTTTTCCCACTTTCCATATGGTCTTCCTTCCCATTTCTAAACACATGGTAGTAGGTGAATTGGCTATTGATGATGCTCTTCTATATTACTGTTCTTTAATTAACGTAAAATATTTACAGTTCTTGCTCACAGTATGTGTGCAAGTTTCCCAACCTAGCAGGAGCCACACCTGCTTCCACCAGTATAATTAGTTGCTCTTCGTTTTCAGTAGATTATCAGGTGTGGCTTCGGCTTGGTTGGCATGAAAACCTGCACACACAAACACAAACACACAAAATGTCCCTGCCTGGAGAAGATTTGATGTCACTGAATAAATGTGATGACGTGGGCACATGCGTGGCACAGGGAGGAATATACAGTAAAACTACCTTTCATGTCCTGATTGCCAATTAAGTACTGAGACCTCATATGGCAGGTCTAAACAACTCCTAAACAACTTGTACAGACAAATTAATAGATAAATGTAAAGTTTTTCTAAAGTTGCGTAGTAGAAGAGGCGAACTGCTCGGTCTGTCCACTGTGCTTCGGTAAGCTTTTCTGGCGCCAGGAGAGACTCAGTCAAACACACACACACGTTGTCTGTCAGAAAGGTCTCTGTTTATTAACAGCAAAAGATGGGGTTTATATATGTTTGACCAAACGCCTGTGCCATTGACATATGTTACTACAAAGAGCATGAACCATTGTAAATGTCCTGGTGAGATCCTGAAGAATGAAAGGAGAGGAAGATAGAGAGGTGTCCGTCCAGAGACAGATTACAAGATGTTGGCTTGAGTTAGGGGGAGAGGGGGAAGGAGACAGAGGGAGATAGCGAGAGAGGGCCCGCATGGCCCGCACAGCACAGATTTCCTGGAGTACACTTTGCCTTTCCCATTTTACTGTTTTTCCTGGTTTTAAACACCTGATAAAATAGATCAGGGAAAATACAGAAGTATGCAGGACAAGGGGCTCTTCATGACTGGGGTTGTGCATTAGAAAACTATGATATGGATATGGATATATCCATGGATATGGATTGTAATTGTAATGTCTAAACAACTGGATCAGACCAACTCCAAAACTGCCCCTCTTGTGAGATGTTCCCAAGCTGCAGTGGTCAGGACATACCTAAAGTAATCCAAGGAAGAAAACCTAGTGAACTGGCAACAAAGTTCTTATTTGGCTTACTGATGCACATTGGGAGTGAAGGTTGACCCATGTAGCTAATGTAGCTCAAATTGAGGAAAAGGTTAATGCTGATTCCAGTAGAAAGGTGCCAGAATACACAGTGCATTACTGTTTTGGTGGAAAAGGGGGGGGGGTACTCAATTAGGCGGGTGGCCATAATGTTATGGCTAATGACTATATTTTGAGTTATAGAATTGTTTTTTCCCCCCAATATGTAAAATCTCTTCCAGCCCACTAGAGGGAGCAGTCCAACAAGGGTTTATGACTCCCAAACCAACCAATAGCTTTAATACGCTATCTAGTGCACTACATATCCAGTGAGCAGTGTAATAGGATGCGGTACGTTTCAAAACACGGAAGTAGAGCTTATTTTAGCGGAAACGATGAAAACGTAGTTACTGCTCTCTCCCTTTAAAACATACACCTCCCTTTACAAATATATAGATATATATTTTTTAATTAACGTAAAATGTTTGGCAGGTCTTCAGGTTTTAACTATGAGGTTCTCCCACAAACAGATCACGGAAATAGAAATTACCCGGGCCTGTTTACATCCGGACAGTCTGAGTATAACAGCGGCTTCTCCTTTGATTACGTTCCTCAAATTAAAAACAATGATTTTACTGATGAAAGTCAAGGATTCGTATCACGCTTGTGCAACTTAATCGTTATATTCTTGGTTTTTCTTTGTACGCTCATCACATTTCCCATATCTGCGTGGTTTGTTTTAAAAGTAAGTCCTTCTTACATCTTAAACACTAACTTTTATAAAATGTGAACACTCCTGTGAGCAGTAACACTCATTAGCCGCACTAATTGAAACGCATGCAGAAGCAAACGCATAAAACATGAAGATTAAGAGCTTTAGGTAATGTGACTTTGACTGTGGCATTGTTGCTGGTTTATGTGAGAATTTCATAATCAGCTTAATACTGTAATACAGGTTGTAGGATTACACAGAATGCAATGAATAACTACGCAAATGATAAAATGTACATATTTTTATTAAATTAAAAATTTCTACACAAGAAGGCATCTTGTAATGCAACATAAGACATATAAAGGTTAGATTAGAAACATTTCAGTGATTCAGTAACATATACTGAGGTATAAAAACCTAAAGTGCAGAAGGTATACGTAAAGACATTCCTTAGAAATGCAATCCAGATCCTTGATGAGCAAGCCAGAAGTGACACATGCTGAGAAGGAATAGGATCATAACTTTGAAAGGAACCAGAACCCATTCTTTTCTGGATGACACAGGATAGTCAGCTACAATATTTTAAACCTCATATGTTACTGAATTACAGTGATTCTTCTAATACCTTTATATGTCTTGTAATGTTGCATTACAAACAGGTGCAGGTGTTCCTATTAATGTGGCAGATGAGTCTATGCTGCTCACATGAGTGTGCAAAGGTCAATAACAACAATAAAAATATGGAAACATACAGCATGTGTTGAAATATATCGGATGTTAAGGATGAACATGTTCAGAATATTCTTTAAGTGAGTAGAAGACTTGGCTAACTGTAGTAAAAGTGTACGGTGTATATATAGTAAAGCCAGAAAGTAACTTTTAGAAAAAAGAAAAAAAAACTGTTGTAAAGAGACTGTGTGGAAAATATTTGTCAGGAAACCTCAATTTTTGAGGTACAATTCAGGTTTTTTTTCTGGTTTTTTTTTGTTTGTTTTTTTGTTTAAAGACAGTGCCCAACTATGAGAGGATTGTTGTATTCCGCCTGGGTCGCATCCGACCTCCTAAGGGTCCAGGAGTGGTTTTAGTGCTTCCGCTTATTGACCAGTGGCAAAGGGTGGACCTAAGAACCAGGGCTTTCAACATCCCACCATGCAAGGTAGTAAGAAACACTCCATACAACTTGTGCTGCCCATTTTAGATAAGAAACCGGCTGAACCGGTTTCTTATCTGCAAACACTCAAGAAGGTCAAATGATCTGATAAACATTTTAACTTTTTAACAGTAACTCTTTCAGTATTTTAATCAACAGTAGATTTTCAGATTCCACTTTCTTGTACCAGGTAAACACAAAAGATGGAGGCCTGGTGTCTATCGGTGCAGATATCCAGTTCCGGATCTGGAATCCAGTCATGTCTGTGGTGGCGGTGCAGGATTTAAAGGCTTCCACACGTCTTACTGCACAGAATGCTATGACTCAGACTCTGGGCAAGAGAACAGTGAGAGAAATACAGACAGAGAAAGTCAAACTGGGCGAGCGTCTTGGGGTAAAAGATCAGATTTCTTCAATATTGTTTATTGACAAACTTTATTGTTAAATTTTGTAGGTTTTACTGTGCATGAGAATGTTATGCATTAGTAAACATTAAGGATGAGAATAACCAGTCACCATCTGATACAATATTATTACAATACCTAGGTGCCGATGCGACTAAAATAGCGATTCTATAAATATTCCGATTGGATGATATACTTTTTTTCCCCTAATTTTGCTACCATTTGACCTTGATCTTTTTTTATTTATTTATTTTTTAAGTTGAGTCATAACTCGAAAGACTTACTTTATATAACAGTTTCACAATTGAATTTAACATGAGTAGTAGCTCATTCCTTATATTAGTTTTCTTGCTTAAAAACTATGTGCAGCATTTAAACTACACAAACTAACTTCAAATAAAAAAGTTTAAAATTAAGCTTAAAATTTAATTAAAACAAAAGCTACATTTTTACTGAGCAGGGCATACCGCTGTCATCTGTTATAATAATTATTTTGAACTAAACTTGGCAAATAATTAATTCCTACCATATGGTATTGCAGTGTGGACATACCCCAGGATTCTAGCTCGTTAAAATCGTGGTATGTTTTGCAGATGGACATAAATGATCTGACAAAACCTTGGGGATTGGAGGTGGACCGGGTTGAGCTGACCCTGGAAAGTGTGCTCCGTGCCCCAGATGAGTGTCACTCAGGGCCATTCATCATGCCTCCCTCTGTGCCTGGCCTAGAGGGTCTGGCCGGACCTATACAGCAACTCGCCATGCACTTTCTGGGGCAAAGTGCAGCAGCATCTCCGCCTGCTAATGGTGAATTCATACAGTACACCAATCATCTACAGTAGGTCAGTTCATTTATTCTGCTCTCACTTCACCATATTCATATGGGCTTGTGTGCATTTCTGTGCAGATACAATGCTCTTCACTGATGAGTTGAGCACAGAGACGCCAGTAACTCAAAGCAGCAGCATGGTAGAGGAGCTCCTGGCAACAGTGAGACTGGTGCTGTCTGAGAGCTTGGTTAGGCAAGTGGGAGCATGTTTCCAGTTTCACATCAGTACCAGTACTGGCCAAACCAGGAGCTACTATTTGGATCTTACTCAAAGTAATTATAGACATTTTGGTGTTTACATTTATTGTCATATGAATAACATAATTCATCACATTACTTGCAGATTTAAAATGGTCAATTGGTCAAAATGCAGATTTTACTTGTGCAGTCTGGACGGTTTCTCATTGGTATCATTGGTTTCCGTTTACTTAGAATAGTCAACTTAAAGTCTAACTAACCTAAAGTTTTAAATCACCTTTTTTTAAGGTGTTGTGAAACAAGTGCTTTTTTCATTTCAGAAGAATATTTTTGCAAAGATTGGTTTGATTAGTTGTCTGCAATAGCATTTAGATCTAAATTAGATCTATATATTAAATGAATAGTTAATAGATCCTTAATGAGATTGTTAAATCTGATCATGGTCACCTACATGATCACGTATCATGTATTTTCAACACGTATTTTCCTTAGTGCTGCTGAAGTCTTTTTGTGTGCTCAGTCATTTGCCCCTGCTCCTGACCCTTACCTTGACAGATAGCACATAATTTTCTTTCCACAATTATGGTCACAACAGACTAGTGAAAAATGAGGTGCTTGTTTGGCACGTCAACTAGTGAAAAACTACTTGAAAAACTAGTAAGAACTTGTACAAAATAATCAGGTATCTAGTATTTTTTAAAAGTGCTAGTTTAATACTGTGTAATTATTGTATCAGAATTATGTGCCTTGTTAATTTTTAAGATTTGTTTTTATTAAAATTTACCATGTAATGTTCAATAATCTTGTAGAAATTCTCTCTCATCTCTCAATTTCAATTGTCCCTCAATCTCCAGATAGTGGAACATGTGGTGCAGGCGAGGCGATGCAGCCAGACGTGTCTCTGAGTATGAGCGAGCAGGATATGATGGCCATGTTCCAGGGCAGCCTGCAGCCATTCGCAGCATACAGCAGTGGCAGATTGAGAGTTCAGGGAGACTTAAACACTGCCATGAAACTAGATGCACTTGTTAAACTCATCAAGCCTTCATGATGTCTACATGAAGTTAAAGAAGCTGTGTATTTCAAGCTTGAGTTAGACTTTTAAAATGTAAACCGTCCTGCTCATATCTTTTGTTGTGACCTGAACATTTTTTGTACTGTAGCTAGATAATGCAATATTTAATATAATGTCTTGCAACACAAATATCTTAAAATAAAATAAAAAAAAAAGAACAATGTGAATGATTTCTTCATCAGTAATCTATATTCTGATGTGTTTCAATTGCTCTATTTAAAAGCACCACCATATGTATACAGTATATATGTTTTTATAAATCATGTCTTAGGTATTTCATGATTTTTTAAATCAGTTTGTGTTGTGTTTGTGTTTATATATATATGGTGCATAATCACATTATGTATTAGTAATTTATAAAATAGTTATTTTAAATAAAAATGCTGAAACTCACAGCTTGAGGCTTTTTTTTGTACTGTGAGCTTTTTGTAGTACTGCTTTCGAAGGTCATTTGTTCATTTCTGTGTGACTGTCTCTGTTTCTCATCTCTAAACTCCTAGAAGGCTGCTCCTCTGTGTCATCAAACCCACAGTTTCTTGGGAAAGCAGTAGTTTCGCAGTGCCCAGTAACTAAATCGGAGCAGGCCATCTGATCATGACTACAAGTTTTTTTTTTGCAATCTGTGAATCGACTGCACCTGTGGCTTTAGTGCTCAAAGAACTTATTGTACTGTAGATAGGACTGTAAATCAATATGACCAGGGCCTAAGCAGTATCAAAATTTAACATTACAGAAATGTGTGGTATAGTTAATATATCACAAGGATAAATGTGTAGTACGTTAAATGCTAATTTCCATTCTCTTATATTATCATTCTTTTATTTCATAATTTGGAATCAGGAATACACCTGGATACCTAGGTGCAATAAAGCATAAAGGAACCAAATGTTTTGTATGCAGCTAAATGTCAGTTGATTGAAACATTTTTAAAACTTAAATTTTTCTAATGCGTGTAAACTGATATTTTAACCTTGAAGCAGTGGAGGGAGGTGCATATAAAACTAAACACCCTGAGCAGACGAACTCTATGTCCCTGAGAGTAATGGAGTGAGGAGAGATAGAAAGAGTGAATATATGTGGGTGGGGAGAGGACTCAAGAGGCAGAGGACTGTTGGCAAAGCTTTGTGTTTTTGCCGTTGCCAGCTATGCCACTCTCTCTTCCTCTCTCTGGTTCTGGCAATTCCTGAAAGCCAAGAGAAACACACATGAGCTGCCTGTCAGTAATAAGGCACAAGTGGGAATCATCACGTGTCAGCTGCCGGGTCCGTGTGGAAAACTGAAGTGTGACCGAGTGGGTGAGTATATGCATGATGGTGGTGAGGTACACGGCATGGAGCAGTGCTCTGGCTCGATCACTAGCTATGGAAGGACCATGCCAGGTAAGAGCTTGCCACAGCGCAAGTATGCCTGTTACAAGAGACACACTATATCCAGAAAGCAGCTCTACTGTCAGGCCCTTCAATGAGATACCTGGGATGTGGAAGAACAGCATAGGGAACCTCTACACCTTCTGGAAATTGAATGGATTCAAGAACATCCATCACGTTATGGTGCATAACTTCAACACATTTGGGCCCATTTACAGGTAAACAATTAAGATGAAGCTGTGATATAAATGTGACTTTATTATCATAGGGGCTTGCTGCAATTTATCTCTCTATGAGGAGTGCATTATGGTAAAAAGAATTGCATTTGAATGGAAAAAAAGATTATTTATGATAGATTATTAATGATGGTTGATGCACTTCTCTCCTTCACCACTTCACCTGTTCTGTAGAAAGACAAATTAAAGATTTTATCAGATTTTTGGTAACCATTATTTACATGCAGAAATAGCTTTAAATAGCTGAAGATTATTTCCCTCCAACTCTGTTTATGAGAACAGAAATATTGTGTAAATGTAATGTCTTACCATATGTATTAAAATGGTCATAAATAATGCATATTTCATTCTCAAAGGGAGAAAATTGGATATTATGAAAGTGTGAATATAATCAACCCTGAGGATGCTGCCATCTTATTCAAAGCAGAGGGTCACTACCCCAAAAGGCTCAGAGTGGAACCTTGGACTTCATATCGGGATTTTCGAAATCGCAAATATGGTGTTCTTCTGAAGTATGATTCCCTATATTGAGCTTTTGGTTACTAATTACATACGCTTGAGTGTAAATGTCACGCTCTCTGCCTGTTCAGAGATGGAGAAGACTGGCGATCCAACAGAGTCATTCTGAACCGTGAGGTAATCTCGCCGAAAGTGCAGGGGAACTTTGTGCCACTACTGGATGAGGTGGGCCAGGACTTTGTTGCTCGAGTTCATAAAAAGATTGAAAGAAGTGGACAGAACAAATGGACCACAGACCTGTCCCATGAACTCTTCAAGTATGCCTTAGAATGTAAGGGTTATTTGTACTATATAAATGATTAGCAATAGATCTAAAACAATGCTATATTAAAATTATTAATAGTGTTAATCAATTGTGCTCAAAAGAAATACATAGTTTACTGTTTGAGTGCTGACATGATCTGTGTCTGTGCCTCAGCTGTGAGTGCAGTATTGTATGGTGAACGTCTGGGGCTGCTGTTGGACTACATTGATCCAGATGCTCAGCACTTTATTGACTGCATCACTCTCATGTTTAAGACCACCTGCCCCATGCTGTACATCCCCCCTTCCATGTTAAGGCGGCTTGGAGCCAAAACATGGAAAGACCATGTGGAAGCATGGGATGGTATTTTCAACCAAGGTAGGAGAGTTTCCTAGTAAACTGAAATTATTTAATATCCCACTACATATAAGAGTGAAACAATAGTGTGAATAGTACTATATGTGAAAGCTTCATGTTATTGTAATTTTACCTAATGCACTCTGGGCCACAATAGCGGACCACTGTATTCAGAACATCTACAGGCAGCTGAGGAAAGAATCTGGAGGTCAGAATAAATATCCCGGAGTGCTGGCCAGCCTTCTCATGCTTGACCGGCTGTCCATTGAGGAAATCAAGGCCAGTGTGACTGAGCTGATGGCTGGAGGCGTTGATACAGTAGGAACATTTGTAAAAGATGTGAAAAAGAAATAAAAAACAAGATCGAACAGATGCACAAAATATGCCTTAATTAAGCAGTAATCGCGTTACTGATGTATACTGTATTTCAGACGTCCATCACCCTCCTTTGGACGCTCTATGAGTTGGCACGTCACCCTGACCTCCAAGAGGAGCTGAGGGCCGAAGTCATTGCAGCTCGCACTGCCTCGCTGGGAGACACAATGCAGATGCTCAAAATGGTGCCACTGCTAAAAGGTGCTCTGAAAGAGACACTCAGGTGTGGAGAGCTTAAGCTAAGGCCTCTATTCATGCTGTTGTAAAAAATAATTACTTGCAGAAATCATTGCATGTAACAAAAGTACCATTATGATACAAATGGATTAATTGTAATCCATCTTCCCTAAAGGCTGCACCCTGTAGCAGTAAGCCTGCAAAGATACATCACTCAAGATGTTGTTATCCAAAACTACCATATTCCATCTGGGGTGAGCCACAATAACCTGAATCTAAACTAGGAAAAAAGTAACCAGCATGTAAAATTATATAACTGATCTTGGATATGTCTTGCTTAGACATTAGTGCAGCTGGGACTGTATGCCATGGGCAGGGACTATCGCATCTTTCCCAGACCAGAGCAGTATCTGCCCTCTCGCTGGCTGAGGAATGAAAGCCATTATTTCAGGAGTTTGGGCTTTGGCTTTGGCCCGCGTCAATGCCTTGGGCGCAGAATTGCAGAAACTGAGATGCAGCTCTTCCTCATCCACGTCTGTTCTATTATATTATATTATATGAACTATGGCAAGCTGAGATATATGTAATCTGTCTATGTTGATTATTCAGTTTCCTAATTATTTGCTCTACAAAGAAAAACTTAGAAGGCTGATTGTGTATGCCTCTGTGAATGTGAAATCTGTAACTTGCACTCTGGCTTTCGCAGATGTTGGAGAACTTCAAGATTGAGAAGCAGAGACAAGTAGAAGTGAGGAGCACGTTTGAGCTCATACTGATCCCTGAAAAACCCATTCTGTTAACTATAAAGCCTTTACACAACAATAAATGACAAACTCCTTCCAGAAGGTAATGGACAAGTATTTAATAAAATTGTATTGTAAGACATGTCTTTGGATATATTTATTCTATTTTTATTTCTCTGCATTGATGTCCTTCAGCCTTCACATGGACAGACGTTTGGTCAAGGTTGTGTACTGACCAGTTGATGTCTGAGCAAATCCATGATTGTATTCACTGAGCCTGGTCAACAAGTCTTGTTTTTCTTTCCCCCACTGCTTGGCATTCTGCTCCAGCTACAAGACAACAATGTCTGAGCTCTCAGAAGATTTCATTTTGACATTTGTGTTTTTGTGAAAGTGAGCTACTCTTTTGAGAAACACACCTGTTTGTCCAAAGTACGAATGGAAGCCTCTGCCCTCTCTAGCTGTTCTAACAGTCTGAGCTTCTCAATGTCTCCAAAAGGCTGCTGGAATTGAACAGAACATCACATATAGCATATTCACTTATTTTACTTTCTCGGAGGCGGGTGCTAGTTATTTTATGATCATTTTTAAGGTATTATGTTGTAATGATAGGCTGTAGATTAACTATATAAATGAACGTGAGTTGATGAAGACATCTGTCAGAAACAGTTTTTTTCAAACCATTTTAAAATGTTTTAATGAGAGTTCAATTATTATTACTTGATGGCTTTGACTGCTTTGTTTGTGTATTGACTAGAATACTGTATTCTTGTAATCTTTTGATCTTTATGTAGCCTAATTTTAAAGGAATATGATTAAAGGTTAACTGGCCATATCTAATAAATCTAGCTTTTTGGTGTATTGTACCATATGAATGTACAATATAAAAAATCTGTGTGCATGTCTGTGTGTTCTATTTGATTGATTAGTTATGATTTTGTTAATTTAGAATTTCTATAGTACACTTGACACTGGAATCAAAGTGAAAGTTCTGGAATCGTCACACCCTAAGCCGAGTTTGTGTAGAGAGGTTCACCTGTGCAGGTTGTTGTATGATAATAGGCTGTGGCTGTTGGCGAAGTCTTTCAAGCTCTTCTCTGAGGCGAGAGTTTTCTGCAGTCAGAAAGGACTCAATCTCTCTTGTTTTCCTGTCGTCTGAATCTACACATACATACATAAATATTAATGGGCTTCTTCTTCTTATGTTCTTCCTAGAGCTGAAGATCTAGGCCTCATCATTACCTCGCTGGTAAACTGACTCTATAGCAGAAAATCAATCACAAATCAATCATTACTCCATTAGACATGGAATGAACTGCAATCGCATCTCTGTGCTCATTTAAAATTTAAGTGCATCTGCTATCACAAATTAAAATAAGACCATATGCAATGAGTACTCTATATAGACCCACCTTTTGCTTTTAAGACCTTCTTCCTCTCTGCATTTTCTTTATTTCTCTCTGCCAGCTTTGTCAACAGTACCTTCTCCATCCTTTCAATAACCTCATTAAGAAATTATGAGAAACACGTAAGAGTAACAAGTATTAGAGAAGCAGAAAACACATTCCCCAAAAAACTCTAAATGCCTCTAAATAGAATACAGCAATCAGAGGGTAGATTATATAATAATTATATAATCACTTTATATTGATATAAAGTAGACTGTGAAGATTAATGTAGTTTACCTCAGAGAGAAGCAAGGCATTACCTTTTCCTGCTGGCATACTGTAGCCTCCAGATTTGAAAGCTTCTTTATTTGTCCTTGGTAGCGCTGCAGCACAGCCTGTTGTTGCTGGTGTGCTTGCTGTAAACGCACCAGTTCCTTCTCTTTGTCATTCTTCTACAGAGAACAACAGGAGATTTTTAGGCAGGAGCAGTTAATGGAATGTAAAGGGGTTAGATGTACTTTAGAAAATACAACATACTGTAAACACAACAACCTGTATGCCTATCCTCAATCAATGGCCTTGGGCAGAAATTATTGATGTTTTATTCAAAGCAGCATTCTCATCATTTCAGTAAGAGTAACAAAGGCATGGCAGGCAGTCAATGGATAATGCATTTGCGATTGCATGAAGCCATCCATGTAAATGGCCATAGGCCTACCGGCTCTTTGTTTAAGCAATGTCAGATTGAAAGCCAAAGAGAGGCCTGTAACTCACCCTGATTAGCTCATTCTGAAGCTGCTGGATCTTATCCCTCTGATCTGCAACCTTATGACTCTCACTGGCTAGATTGCACTTCAGAGAAACTTGAACAAAAAACTGTTGATCAGTGACAGTAGCAAATAATTAGGCGAAAAGGCTATTATCAAAATTACTTTTAAAAGCAAGTTCCTATAGATAACCTGTAAATTTGGTCACTTGAAAGAAGTTTTTTTTATGCAATAAGAAAAAAACAAGAAGCCAAAAAACAGATGCAAATTGGACATAATGTCAGGAATAATTAAAGAACTGCATGTTTCCAATAGTTATCCAAAATATTACTGCTTATCACAACCATAATAACAACCATAATATTTGAAATGTTAACTTATGTTCATGTAAGTATTCTGTGTTAAGGGAGTTTCACAGTTTACAGTTTTTTGTGCAGGACTCTCTGGGTTTAAGAAAAAGAAAAAAAACGAACATCTGAAAACCCTTCACCAAATAACTGTAATACTTTCAATCTACTGTTGTTAAAATATATTTTGTGTCATTTCGTGAACATTAAAATAGTGTTTAGAATTTTTTTTATAGGAAATGAGCCCAAACAAAGGCTCTTAAAGAGGTCAAGACCATCTATAGCATTAAAAGACACTGCTGATTTCTCCATTTGCGTCAGGACTAGCTTGGGTGACCTTAAAAAGTCTATGAAACCTTGTGAATACCTGTGTGTGTTTATGTGTCAGACACTGTCCTTCTAGAGATAAGGCCCTGACTGCTTATCAGTGTCTGAGTGCTAAATGAGCAGTCTTATCAAACTACGGCACAATTCACTGAGGGAAAGACAGTACCTTCAACTTTCCTCTGAAATATCACATGAGCTCATAGAACAACTTTCTACTGTAGGGAAAATTATTCAATATTAGAGTTGTAAAAGTAATGAAATCATGATTTTATTAATAAGGCTCTCTTTTAGAGGAAACAGTGGTAAGCAGTCACCCAGCACACTAACAACTGCCATCTGGCAAATGTAATCACAGCTTTCAACCATGGTCGAGCAGGCTGATGAACAGATAATAACTTCTTCTACTGTAGGCCAGTTCATTTCCAATTAAATTGTAACACTTTTTCAAAAGCTGAATGGTTACTTTACTCTTTACTCATCAGTGCAATTTTTTGTGTGTGTACAATTTAAAGCTGTTTAAGCAATTATGTGTGTTGTGTTTACTTCATTACACATAAGCAACCTACCTGAGCCTTATTATAAGCATTTCAGTGTGCATATATTTTGGATATTGTGCAATGGATAAACATGACTTTACAGTGTTGGAATATACTGTATATCAGATATAATATATAAGAGGTAACTATATAAACATTAAAGGACAAAAGTAAATGTAAACTTTGTTAGTTTGTAGACACTGACAGAAGAAACTGTATGGAAGAAAATATTCTACCTATTCTGTCTGCAATTTCAGCCTTGGTCATGACGTCAACATCAGTGTCATTGAGCAGCGTGTGCCCTAGGTCTTGGTTTATAGAGAGCTCACTGCGAAGATGGCTGTTCTGCTCCTCTAGACTGGCCACCTGAGAGCGCAGAGTGAGGATGTCTTCTGCCATTTTACGCATGGCAGAACGATAGTTCTCCACCTCCTGATGGATAGAGAAATTAATATTTGTCTAGAGGATTTGAAAGGAACTGCAGAAAGATAAATGTTATGTCATAGAATGTCTGAAGCAGTGTAGGTGCATTACTCATGAGTACTGTGGCAATGCTCCCCAGATGCATGGGAATATTTCCATTAAGGTACAAACTCAAATATGATTTAGTATTGAAAAGAAAAATTATTCTCTTTACAGTAAGCTTGTCATTGTCCAGCACATTGAACAACATAAATTTCAATTCAAAAAACACATTTGACTTATTTTAAACATCGGAGTAGTTCCTGATCATGCTGAAAACCACTTTCTTACCAGCAGATTGTAGTTACAAACCCTATTCAGTAGGTGTCCTCAGACCCTTTATGTGTCAAATACAAACACAGAATTTAGATTGGAACATGTTCCACACTGCCATAACAGGATTAACACCAGTCACTTTTTATGCTGTGTTTGTCTCAGCTGCCTTCATGTCTGCCTAATTAACATCCATGTATTATCATTATAATCATGTTGAAGCAAAAGTGGGACATGCCAAGAATGCAATGAAGTCTACCTACAAAAAAAGAAAAGAGAGGATCACTTCTGTATCTGTTTATGTAAAAAAAAAATTGCCAAATCCCTTCCTTTAGGATAGCATAGCTTAATCTGATTTGCTGACATAAATGTTTTATATAACATCTCATAAAAAAGAGACGTTAAAATATTTTTAATCTTTTTAATTTAGGAAATTAATATTTTGGGGGGGTAAATGCATTTGTTTTAAAGATGCAAGTTTAAATTTTCTGTGATACAAATACTGTAAATACCATGAGTATGTAAGAACATGACCTTGTCTGACCCTGTGCTTTGACCCCAGTTTTATAACAAGTTGGAATGTGCGAAGAAATTATTTTACTCTCCATGTAGTATACAATGCCTCCTGATGTGTTGAGATCATCAAATAACTTTTAATATCACACAAAGACAACCCCGGGAAAATACAAAATGAAAAAATACACAATGTTTTAAAATAATGATTTCTTTTATTAAGAAAAAAAGCAATTAAAACCTCAAACCTGCCTGGGCCTTTGTGAAAAAAATTATTGTCCCCTATTTCTTCCATAACTGGTTCCACAACTTCGTAACTGGTTGTGCTGCCCTTGGTGGCAACAACTGCAGTCACCGTTTGCAATAACTGGTAATGAGTCTTTCATATCACTGTGGAGGCATTTTGGCCCACTCCTCTTAACAGAATTGTTTTAATTCAGCCACATTGGAGGGTCTATCCTGTTTAAGGTCGTGCTATAGCATCTCAGTTGGATTTAAGTCCAGACTATAACTAGGTCTCTCTAAAACCTTAATTTGTTTTTGAGCCATTCAAAGGTGGACTTGCTGGTGTCTGGTGTGTATTTTTGATAATGTCCCTGCTGCACTACCCAGGTTTGCTTGAGCTTGAGGTCACAAGCTGGACATTCTCCTTCAGGATTCTCTGAAGGGCACAGAATTCATTGTTCCATTAAATTTAGCAAGATTTCCAGGTCCTGAAGCTAAAAAGCAGCCCCAGACCATCACACTACCACTGCCACGTTTGACTCTTTGTATGTTTTTTAATTTTTTTAATGATGTGTTAGTTTTTCACCAGATTTAACGGGATGCACACCTTCCAAAAAACTTTTGTCTCATTTGCCCAAAAGTATCAAAATGTTTTTGACAAATGTGAGATGAGCCTTTTTATGGTCAGCAGTGGCTATCACTTTGGAACTCTACCATGGATGCCATTTTTGCCCAGTGTCTTTCGTATTGTTGAAACATGAAGACTGACCAGTGAGGCCTGCAGTTCATTTGATGCTGTTCTGCGTTCTTTTATGAGCTTCTGGATGAGACGTTGTTGTGCTCTTGGAATAATTTTGGTACACCACTGTTCCAAATTTTCTCCATTTGTGGATAATGGTTTAAAAAAAAACATTAAAGACTAATATACTTTATGTCAATTACTTTATTTTTTTTTATCTGTTCTTGAATTTCTTTAGATTGTGGAATGATGTATTGCTTTTTAAGATATTTTAGCATGCCTCACTTTGTCAGCCAGGTTATAGTTAAGTATAGATTTTCCTGATTCAACAGGTCTGGCAGTAATCAGCACTGGGTGTGGCAAGTGAAATTTAACTCAACTTTAAAAAAAATGTTGTTAAGCACGGTTCATTCATGGTTTAACAAGGGCACATTTTTAGCTTTTTTTTTACCCTTAATAAAATGAATAATTAAAAAAAGTTATTTGTACAGTCCTGATCAAAAGTTTAAGACCACTTGAAAAATGGCAAAAAATCATAGTTTGCATGGTAAGATCTTAACAAGGGTTCTGTATTTGTATGGGTGTAATATTAAGGTTTTTGATCATTTAACTCTCACTCACTCATCTTCTATACCGCTTTATCCTGTATTCAGGGTCACGGGGGCCTGGAGCCTATCGCAGGAGGCTTAGGGCATGAGACAGGGTACACACTGGACAGGGTGCCAATCCATCTCAGGGCACACATACACACACTCACACTCTCATTCACATACTACAGGCAATTTGGAAACAGCAAATTAGCCTAACCCGCATATCTTTGGACTGTAGGAGGAAACCGGAGTACCCCGAGGAAACCCAACAAGCACGTGGAGAACATGCAAACTCCATGCACACAGAGACTGGAATCGAGCCTGGCCGGGTAACAAACCCAGACCCTGGAAGTGCAAGGCGACAGTGCTAACCACTACACCACCGCCTCAATCATTTATGTGGCACAAATATGCATAAAAAACAAATAATAAACAACAACAAAGAAAAATAAGGAAGGGGCACATAGTGCTACTGTATGTTGAAAACTCCTACATTGCATACCAATATTTTCAAATTGTATGTATTCAGTTTAGTACAGTGTAAATTGTTTAGTAAATTGTAAGTACAATTTTACAACACACCTTGTACATCCCATGGATGAAAATTCATGTTAATCACTGATTCATTTAAACACACCAAATACACTGAACAATATCAGCCCAACCTTCATATTGCTTTGAGTAGAACTTAGCAGGGAATGAAGCACTGTATGGTCAACCCTGCTGTTGTCTGACTTTAGATCTTGGTATCATGTAGGTACTAGTTCATAGCTCTGTCTATCATTCAGGGCCCATCATTGTGATAAGGGGGCGGGGGTGGGTGGGTATAAAGAAGATGGTCAGGGATGGGAGGAAAGAACACATGTGATTAGGAGATTCCAATCTGGGCCAGTGTGAAGGCAGCTCCCCTGGGTCCTCTGGATGAAATTGAGCGCCTAATTGAAAGGGCACAGAAGCAAGGTGAGAATCATGACTGATGATGAGATGGGAGACTAGGGATTCACTGGGAGAGGAGAGAAGTGGAGGGGTGGCATCTAATGAGGAGCCTGTGCAAAGCCATATCATTTTGTTAAAATAAAAAAGTGAAAAGGAGAAAGAAAGATAAAGACAAACAGTAAGCCCCCACTGAGAGAGTTAAGAAGAAAGAATAGCAGAAGCTTAGCTTGAGGACAAATGCATGGGTCTCTCTCTCTCTCTCTCTCTCTCTCTCTCTCTCTTTGTGGGTGCCTGATGTAGTCATGCCAATATATTCATTCTCTCTATTTCATTTCTACCTCTGCTGTTTGGGTTGAACAGTCTGGCTGCCTGTGGCTAATTCTTTTGTTTCCCCAAAACACTGGAATAATAATAATAATAATAATAAAAAGAGTACGTATTTTTTTTTTTTTTAAAGAAACAGTTTCAATTTAATCAATATTCTTATCCATGCTGCTGCATAATGGAACATGTGTAAATGTTAATCTATTCAAGCAGTGGCTGTATTTCCCTGGTGACAAAGAAAATAAGACAGACGTCCATTGCTTCTATGAAAGATAAAATCTCTTTAGAGACCCTACTGGAGGTCTGCAAAAATGTTCATATTTTTAGATATATTACAAATCCTATGCACAAAGATTTGTGAGATAGAAGTCAATGTCCTCATCTGACAGGGGCTTTGCAGATGGAGCTATAGGAGCTGTGCTGGAGTATTAAATCACACAGTGGGTGCAATATGCAAAACTTACTTTCGTATTGTGTTCAGTAATCTCTGCAGTATGTGAATCATCACCCTGAACAATTGGCACTGGAAGTCTGAAATATTCCCAAAAGTACAAGATTATAATTTTTTTTTTTAATTTAAATGGCAACAATGTAAACAAAAACAGTTCAGGGTGAAATTACAATAGAAGTAAGTATGGCTAAAATTAAAATTGAAGCAGTTTACCTCTCACGTGGAGAACAGATTTCAAATGTTTGGTTAAGCTCTAAGGCCCTCTTGGATTTTTTCTGTTCCTTTGGTTCTCCATTGCTCTGTTGAGGAGCATCAGGTGTCCTGAAGAAGTGCTGATATTCTAGGAGGATCTTTGCAAGGGCATCATATGAGGGTAAATCAAATCCATCCCTCTGAAGCTGAACAAAATCACAGATAAGAAGCAGAACATTAAATAATCACCATTTGCTAAGATGTAAATGATGCAAATGCAAATACATTGTGTAGAAAGTCCGTTATTGACACATTTTCATGAATTATATCTGAAGAAATGCACATTAATGACTATACAAATAGTGTATACAGTTATTATTATTATTATTATTATTATTATTATTATTATTATTATGTAAAACTATATACTGTAAAAGACATCTCCTACTAGGTTTCAAACCTGTTATCAAATTCAGCCTTAGCTGCGAGAAACAACTTTTATTTGTGTATTATGGTGTTATATTGCGACTTAAAACGCTAAAAAAAAAAATATATATATATATATTTTTAAAATAGTTTTTAGTCGCAATATAACACCATAATACACAAGTAAAATCCCAGCCCTTTTAGACAAACACTGCTGTGTTTGCCTTCTCTGTGCAGAAATTAGATGCTGATCTAGGAAAAACTTCACAATCTAGATAAATTAAAGAATCAATAAGCAATTCACAAAATTGTTCAGCTTTACCACCATCAGTCTATTATACAGTACGCACTCTTTACTGATAGCATACCTGTGTAGTGGCAGGAAGGACCAGTGGTTCCTTAGAGCTTTGCATTATATTTGGGATTCATAAACATTATGTGTGGTAAGAGAAAGAGCACTAGACATAATGAAAGTACAGCCACTGAAACTAGGCTGTTTCTACAACACAGACTTTGCTTAGCAACGCCCATAACCGCAATGACTTCCCGCTCTTATCTGTGTTCAGACTGCATTTCAATGAACTTGTCACGAGTAACATGCTCTAAAGAAGGCATTTTTCTTTTAGTAAAGTAACATGGAAAAAAAGAAAAATAAATCATTAAGGCACCTGAAAACTGGGCTAAATTATTAAAGCCCAATGAAAGACCTTGCCCTGCCTTATCTGCTAATGAATGGTCTGTTTGCGCAGAAGGAGAAGAAGATTGATGAGCGAGTTCTGTGATCATGCTGTGAAAGCCTTGTTCCTTATTCTGACTCTGGCTGGCAGCACAGCAAGACAAATGTTAACTTCTGAATACAAGATATCCTTCCCTCCATGACACAAATCAATAATCCATTAATTCGACTGTCTATATATAGATTTTACATTTTAGTCTTGGTAATTCTGACTTTCTGATAATTTAGATTGAAACAAGGAATACTATTCCTAAGTGATTGAAATGCTGATCACTTAGTCTCTCATATGTTTTCTCTTAGTTTAGTCATAAGCACGCCCACCGCAGTGTTACGTTTCTTTAAGTGAATGGCCACCACCAATGAGATTAATATGAGTGAAACCACATGACCACAGTCCCCCAAAAGCTGGTAGGTTGCATAGCGACAGTGGAGAAACAAACCCTATAATCTTTTCTATGCGTCGAGGACACAGCCAATAGCAACCTCTGAGACATCTAGACATAAATGGTACATTTTCATAGATGCAAATACTTAACAACTCAATCTGTCAGGCGTGCAAAGAAGACCTCTTGACAAAGCCTTATGCACAACACAGTAGCTATACTTTATGTATTAGACTTTCTTGCCTAGCAAAGATTCCTAATGTGGTTTTTACATTTCTGATTTAATTTATGATTAATAATTAATTCCATCTTTCCTGCCAACTGCATCTGAGAGAGATGAAAAAGAAGAGAAGTGTGGAGGAAATAAGAGAGATCTGAGAACACTGGAAGGAAAGACAGGCAGTAATTAACCAAAACCCATAAATAAAAATCTAATTAAATGTTCATTATTATCCATTAAATCACACTGAATTATAATAATAATAATAATAATAATAATAATTATTATTATTATTATTATTATTATTATTATTATTACTACACAAATGTGTGTTCATGTCACATTTAGTGGTTAAGTTACCAGGAGAGAGAGAGAGATGGAGCGAGAGAGAGACAGATAGTCAGAAAGACAGACAGACAGGGAAAGAGTATAAGTGATATGACACCAGGTGGCAAGCTGATTGCTGTGCTCAGTGAGCTCCATGCTTGGAGGCTTGCCTCTGTCATCCTTGCATCAGTATTCAGGACACAGCCTGCTAAATGCAGCAAATGGGCCTTCAGAAGACTGACAGACTCAAGTCTGTCGCCGCCACACAGAGCTCAATTAGCCTGTCAGAACAGGGCTACGTCCCCGGAGGATCCCTTGCTGTTGCTCCTGGGCTCTGTCTGCACCTTTTCCTCCTTTCTCCTTCTCAAGTCCTTATTACCTTTTCCAGTGCTCATGTTACATTTTTACCTGGTAATAGTGTCTTCTTACTGATTTTATTTTACCCATTTTTGTTTCTTATCTATGATACACAAAGGTTTCAACATTTGTGTCAGGCTTGTTTTGTTATCTCAAAAGTAAAGATATATACCAATCAGCCACAACAACCACCACCAGATGAATTGAATAACATTGATTAGAAATTATATACCAGTAAACTGGAGACAGGATCATGGGCACCCATGGCTTACACATTCTTACAGGGACCAAAGGCTAGCCCGTCTGGTAATATCCTGCATAAAAGACATGGGGGCCACCGTACAGCCCACAGCACCGAAAGGATAGCAGGTAACATCTTGGTGCCAGACACCACGGCAGACATTCAGAGCTTTTGTGGTGTCATGCCCTGGCGCTGACCCAGTGGCTTAAGGGGCATCTGCACATTACAGGGCATAATGTTTTGCATTTTAATGATCAGAGAAACAATGAGCTCTGAGCTCTGTTCATATCTTGAACAAAGTCTCCTTTAAGCCCCAAAGTAATGCTTATTTAATAATTTAACAAATATGCACAGTTTACAAAATTTTCAATTGACATGCTTTCTATTTATTATAACTGGTATTTGAATGTGAATTGCATGTCATATCATACATCGTCCCATTCTTCATTACTTTTTAAAATCTTAAAAAAATTTTTTATCTGAGTCTGAGAAGATGTAGAGAGGATCCCTTTGCACTCCTTGTGATCTACTCCAGAAATACTATAGCATGGATTTGACTTTAAGCACCGCTCGCAAATAGCTAAATTTACTTGCTTGAGACAGCTTCTATAATTAAATTTATCACATAAATTGACCTGACTGAAGTGTGAGCATGAACACGTGAGGTACAATGGCTGATCCTAATTTATCTTTAATAACCTGAAACAACATTACCACGACTTAAATCAATCTACACTCTATTGTTTGGTTTAGGTTATTAGTTTAGACCAAGGCCTGTCAGTAAACTGCCTGGTCAGTGCTTTGTGTGGCATTTGTGTGTGGCGCTGCTTATGAGTGTGAATGGTATGTGTGTGTCAAGGACAGAAGGCTTGGTGAAGGACATGTCGCTGGATAAGATGCATAGTAATAAACATTTGTGGTGCAAAAACCCCAGCCACTATTCATATATATTCTGCATTAAACATTTAATGCCTATGGCAAAAAAATGTAACAACATATTGATCAGAACTAAAGTGATAAAATATTATGAAAAATAATTAAATTGCAGAGGAATTGTTTTTGGGAATTTATTAACACTTTAACAAGATAGTTCTCAGATGCACTGCAAAAATAATAGCAAGTGTAAATATATTAAATATAGTTAAATATTGTGTGAGATGCCAAACACAATCTTGATGTGATGTTTGTTCATCATATCAGCTGGCTGGTCACTCAATCTCTCACACCTACAGTAGGGGCAATTTATCATATCCTGTCGACTTACCAGCTTGGCTTTGGAAGTTGGAGAAAAACAAAGAACTTAGAAACCCACCTACAATTTTATGTAGACAGTAACTGTCTAAAACATATAAATTATTATTATCTTCATAAAAATCACTGCTACTGCTACTGAGGATGGCAAAGTGCCTTGAGCCACGCCCACACATGTCATGCCTGTGCCATGCTACATACAATCAGATGTCAGATATACTGTAAATCTCACTAAATCATCCAAATTTTAAACAAGTGAAATGATGTGGCTGGCTTTCATTAAGTGTTAAGACAATGTTTAAACACAGACACAGCCTTTAATCCTTTTATTCAAATTTAGTTATGCGGATTCTTATGGATTTACAAGTGTGATACCACGCTGGTGCACCGTGCAAGCCACAATTTTACGCTGCTGGTACACATTCACCAGTTACACCCGTCTCTTCCCTTAGGGCTTCTGTGACCTTCTCAAAGTATAGTACAAGCATGGCATAATGGTTTACACTGAGAGTGACATTTACACATGCCAAGCTGAGCAGAAAAACACTTCATGTTTTTTATGCACAACAGGAATATAGTTTCCTCTAGCTAGATATGCTTGAACATTTGACAGGATTGGATTTACCTTTTTAAATAAAGCTGCAGGTTGGTCTTAGACACATCTCATCTTAAGAAAATTGATAGAATAGTGGTAGGGGGATGGGCGTGTGTGTGTGTGTGTGTGTGTGTGTGTGTGTGTGTGTGTGTGTGTGTGTGTGTGTGTGTGTGTGTGTGTGTG